>VXAX01003529.1:519387-552413 GCA_013399835.1 Leptocoma aspasia | reverse complement strand
AAGATCAGCTCTGAGCACCAAACAGCCCAAACCTTGCAGTGATGATCCAGCTGTACCCATCCACCATATCCATATCTCTGTGAAGCAAAGAAGAGAAAGCCAGTGCTAGTTAGGTCTATTCAGTAATAATAATAATAATAATAATAAAAATATTTTTGAAGAGTCTTTAAAGGGGCATGATTTCAAATCTTCTTTCATCTGACAGGCCTACAGAAAGATTCAAGAAGTTGGAAAGCCAAGACACCTCTATATGTTTTGTTCCTAGCTTAACACAGAAATGATTCATGATCTTTCAGTAGCTCTTGATAGGCTACTGTGGAAAAAGAAAATGCCAGGGTATAGAGAGTGTTCTGATATATCCTTGACATTGTAGAAATTATAAAGCCATTGAATTGGAAAGTCGTACATGTATGGAGAAATTATGAGGCTTGGCAAGTGGAATCAGTTGGCTTTTGTTTCCTTTGTCAGTTTTTTTTGATAGAAAACTGCCTCAGAAGGAGCCGGAATCTGTCAAGGTCTTTCATGGCTACCAAATGAGCAGTCAGAAATCTGCCTTACTCAGGATAAGACCTTGTTATGAAAATTTGCATGGCACAGTTATATATCTAGTTAGACATGATGAGAATTTGCTTATTATGCTGTACATTCATTTCAATATCAAATTTAAATGGAAAATAAAGATATGCTTGTATTTTCTGTTCTGAATTCTCATTGTTCTGCCCGCATTGCTTTATTAGTACATTTTTCAAATGACTTTGCTCTATGTATGACAAATTTAGACTTCTGCATTCTGCCCCTAAAAAAACTTTTTTTGCCTTCCAACTTTGATTTTTAGACTGCACTAGACTTACATTAGACATTAATCAATTTATATATATGTTGATTAGACCATGATCTTTCCATTAATGTACACTCAAGAACTCAACAATAAAGCTGAAGTGTAGAATCAACCATATGTCAATTTTACATCATATTAGCAGGTGATAGTGTTTCAGTGCAAAATAATATCTGCAATATAGTTTTAATTTTTGATTTTTCACAAAAATTTCAACAGATCTTGTGGGAAGTGTTCTGAGAACATTCCTATTAATATCTGTGTTCATATCAGGTACATTAGTCTTCTCATCTTCTATTCCAATGAGGTTTTTTTTTTTTTTGGTGGGGGGAGAGGTGAAAAGTGGAATTTTTAGTTGTAACCTACTGAGATAGCCTATGTTTACCTTCATGAGAAGAGGTGGAAACATCCATTTATATGCAGCACTAGTAGTCCAACTTTAACTATGGATAACATGACATTAAGAGTAGCAAGCATTGACACTTGTTCCCCTATATTTTATATATTTAAAAATTCCCCTTCCAACTTTCCCAGTCAAGAGGTTCTGCAAAGAACAAGTATTGATTGAACAGCTGCCCCTTTCCAATATTACATGACATAGGCAGAACAAACCCTACCTGATGTCATCCAGTGTGTTTCTTATTACTGCTTAATCTGCCCAGATACACAGTGTGATAGTTCAATTGAAGTCATATTGATATTCTTGATATACTGGACATTAGTGGATGGCAAAAGTGACAGCGAGACCCTCTAATTGGGACAGTACCAGTCATTTTCCTTTTTTTCATGAGCCATAAGTGCATTATTCTACACAGAGAACTGAAAAATGCTGTGGGTGGTGGGTGATTTTGAAAAAATTACCTAAGTCCACTGAGGTCTTTCTGTGAACTAGAACAGCTAGGGTATCACATAATCCTGAGTTGTTTAAATTCTCCTCCAGTAATCGCAGTCCCCTCCTGTTATAATGCAGGTGTACTGCTGTGACTCTATTAGTTGTTCTCCCTGGAATTTCACTACGAATGATTACTGGAACAAGGAGCATCAGTGGGTGGCGGGCAAAGATTTATATTGTAACGAGATGATGTACTCTGCATGGCTTCTGATGCTACCAGTATCTGCTTGGAAATTAGGTGTGCTGTTTCTCCTTTTTGTGGTCAAACAAATCCTTCTGTGGTATTTATGCAAGCCTATTTGTAAAATGTATCATACAGTGTATGTTCTATGTAAGTTTTAAATAATCCTCAGAAGTTTTTTGTTCCCTTGTCATTTAACACCGGCTTTAATTAGTGGTTTCTATTCAATTTCTGTCCTGCAAGCTCTGCTTTCTTTGAGGCATAGAAGCTAGTGCTGGAAAATAAGACAGCTGGCTCGGCAACTCTGGTACAGAAACTATCTCACAAATGAATGTTTTTACTTTCCTAAAAGTATACAATGTTTTTGCAAGCCTTGTTCAGACAACCCTTTCTCTTTAATTGGTCACTTAAATCCTTGATATTTTCCCCGTGTTTCATCTCACTGCTGTCTTTTTAATTGTGAGCACAGCACTCAATAGGAGCTAGTTCTTGCTAATGGTCACTCAGGTCTTCCTCGTAGCCAAATTCCAGAACTTTTTGTCTACTTTTCCCTCTAAAATATTTTGGCTGCTTTTGGTAAGGAGTACTGGGGTTTTCCTCTAGTCTTTACTAATTTTCCTCTAGCTGTTTCCATAATACTTGTAAGGTCTCTCTCACTGACTGCTACATCTCTCTTATCTGTTGCAAGTGTCCCCGAAGACTTTGCCACTGGTTTTATCTTTTCCTGGATTTATTATCAAGAACTTCTGAGACCTTCTAGCCTTCTGTTCTGAAACAACTTCCCTGCAATTAACAAGCTACATGCTATATTCCTAAAAGTTTGGAGACTTAATTTTTTCTACCTTGTTTATTTCCATTTTTTTGGGGTGAGAGAATGTGGCAAGGGAAACAAGGAGTGACAATATGGTCAATATAAGTTGACCTACAGCTCGTGCACTGTAACAGCTGAAACCACCACTAGCTCAGTTACCTACAAAACCTTGGGATAGAGAAAGTCAGAGGAAAGCAAAAAATATGAAATAAAAGTATATGCTATAATAATAAAAGTATAATTTTACAGTTACCATAATGAGAAGAGCCTTAGATTTTCCTTTTCTGCCTTTTTTTTGGACTTTTTTACTAAAGTCAGGAGGATGGAGACAAAAAGAGAACCAGACTGTGCAATAATAAATTACAGACAAAAATTATTCCCCAGTGTGTATGTACTTCTAAAAATGCCATGAAACAGTGTATACTTTGCTTCTTAAAGTTAGAAGCTGTCTTGCTTTGGAGGGTAATTGAACCAGATTACCTCCTTCCAAAATTATGCTATTGTTCTAAAAAGTCAAAAGAAACCTACTTTTAAAAAAAAGTCTTTTCACTGGCACTTTAATTGAAAATCTTTAAAAATGTTTTACTGGTTTCCTAAGCAATTTATTTGACAGAAAATTTTTACTTAGCATGTGCTTTACCCTCTTATTCAATGCAGTGTTCTAAGCAAGGCCTCCTCACAGATACATTGCTTCCCAAACTGACAATGATCTGATATTTCTGATTTCCACCAGTTACAAGACAGATGAAATTTACCCCTCAACTGGACCTATCCTGTGAAAACCAGTCTAAAGGAGACATAAAAATAACTATGATTTGATCCCCTCAGTTTAACTTCCCTTAGCAATTTTCATGCATGTAGATGAAAGACAAACTCATATGCTACCCATTTTACTTTCCTACAAGAAACATATCTAAGGGAATGGCTACAGCTGTTTCCATTTTTAAACTTGCTTGGTTCTCAGTTGTTACAGTGAATAAGAAAAATCTTGCCTGTATATTTATCTGAGAGAGGTGGATTAATCACAGGCACTTGTATAATATAGCACGTACTTTTTGCAGTAAACAAGACTAAATATTTTATTTATTATATGATGCTTTCTTTAGTAACACAGCAATACTGAAATAGTTAATTTTCAGCTTTTGTCTAAATTTTCCTTTTTTTGCTAAAAGTGGATGCCTAACACATGTAGATGGGCAAAGTTGTGTTGTCAATGTGTATAATTTTCCTCATAGATTCAGCTTTACCTGTTCAAATCAGGCCATTGGTGAGATTCCTGGAAATATATTTTGTCTGTGAAGAGAAAGATAATTTCCTATATTTGGAAAAAACATCTGTAAGTGTTAAAGGTAATACATCTCCTCCAAGGGGACCTCATAAACCCCTGCATTTTCACTGTTTTAAACCTCTAATTCTCTGTATTTTACCCCCCCATGCCCCCCAGCATCCATATTGGTAAAACAAGCAAGCAAAATCAAACATTCCCTACAAACCTAATCCCATATCAAAATGAATTCCCTACTACAGCTACAGAATTTTTTACAGCAAGGAGGGGTTTTGAAACATAATGTGAAAATATATCTTATTAATAAGGTAAAGCCTTTTCTTAAAAAAAAAAAAAACACATTAAAAGCAAATTAATTAAAATTTCTTCTGACTCTGCTTAGATTTCTAAATCTTAGTAGTAGTTCTGACTTCTTCCTGAGAGTGTTTTATGATAATGAGTTGCTATTAGCACACTACTAAAACTGAACTCTGCTGTGACAAACATCAGCACTTAAATTAGCCTATTGGAAAAACAAACCTAAGAAATACTGCCTCTGTCTTATCCCTGTTAAGCTGTAGAATCACTACAAAATTTAATTCTCCAGCCTATAAGGCTGAGACCACTGTGTCATATTGAAACATGGACACTCAGTTCTTCCAAGATACCAGCCAGAGGTGGAATATAAGAAACCCTTGGAAATTGTTGTCTCAGAGATGTCCTACCAGCTTTCACTGACTCCAGTAATCTGCTGCAAATTCTCAATTGTCGTCTTAAAATAATGCTTTTATATTTTTGCAGTGGGCAATTACAGGCATCACAGATCACAGGAAAACCAGATGTGCTGCAGACCAGTTAACTTAGTCTTGCAGAAAACTGTCTAGAGCCAAACTGAAGCAGATGGCAACTTACTCTGGTTCCACTTCATTACCTCAGTAAGGTGTGAATGGCAAGGCTGGTAATTTGTACCACTTAGACACTATTGTTTTTAAGCCAGGGGAATTTCTTTCTTTTTAAAAAACATAGTAATATCTAACACATCTTCACTTCTGTGACAGCTGGTCAGAATAGCTAAAGCCATGAACAGAAGAAATACAAATATCTGAGCTTTCAACATTAGAGCTTCAAAGGTTACCTGCGTTTCATACCCAGTATGTCGGGCAGGACTCTCAGCTCTGTGACACGAGTAGAAAAGTAATTTCATTACTGTGTGTACTGGTTTGGGCTGGAGTAGAATTAATTTTCTTCACAGTGGCTAGTGTGGCACTATGTTTTGGATTTGTGCTGAATACAAGGTTGATAATACAGAGATGTTTTTATTATTGCTGGGCAGGGCTTACACAGAGCCAAGGCCTTTTCTGCTTCTCTTACTGCCACACTGGTGAGGAAGTTGTGGGTGCATGGTAGGCTGGGAGGAGACACATCTGGGACAGGTGACCACAAATGACCAAAGGGGTATTCCAGACCATATGACATCATTTTCAGTATATAAACTGGGAGCAAGAAGAAGGAATATTTGGAGCAATTGCATTTGTCTTCCAAAGTAGCTGTTGCATGTGATGAGATCCCGCTCTCCTGGAGGTGACTGAACACCTGCCTGCAGGGAATTAATTCCTTGTTTTGGTTTGTTTGTGTGCACGGCTTTTGCTTTCCCTATTAAACTGTCTTTATCTCAACCCATGAGTTTTCCAGCTCTTACCCTTCCAATTCTCTCCCTTATCCTAATGGTGGGAAGTGAGTGAGTGGCAGTGTGGGGCTTGGCTGCTGGCTGGGGTTCAACCACAACACTGTGGTATTAAAATCAATTGCATTACATTGGAAAAAAAATCTGGTGAAATTGAGAGCAGGAAGGAACTGAGTTCTTGCTCTATTCTTTCCCACTCTGAGCAAGTACTAATTCTTTGAATTTCCTATTAGTGTCTCTGCAGAGTAGACAACCAGTTCTTTTCAGGGGTTGCTTAGAAATAATCACAAGGAAAAATATTTAGTGTATCCTGTCAAGATCCTCAAATGCACTTGAGTGCCAAATTTTATGAAGAAAGTTGCCTTAAATATTTTTCAGTGTTTGAACTTGAAGCCAGAGACTGGAAGGCTTTAGCTATGACATTAATTTCTCATGTACTGACCAGTTTCTAGTAAAACAGGTTCATTGACCAGAAAAAAAAAAATCTACATGTACTAAACAAAATGAAACAGAAGATATGGAATGATGAGAATGAAAATGAATAATTTCCAAGTGAATAGTTCAATTATAGAATCATAGAATCATTTGGGTTGGGCAAAACCTTTAAGATCATGGAGTCCAGCCATTAACCCAGCACTGCCAAGTCCACCACTAAGACGCGTCTATAAGCACCACACACACATATTTTACATACCTCCAGGGAAGGTGAATCAACTGCATCCCTGCACATAGTTTTCCTGCTGCACTTCCAGCTCCTGGATTTTGCCCATGCACCATGCATTGTTGTAGATACAGTCCAGTTGGGCTATTGAGCCCGCTGCCTTTTATGTGGGAGAAACTGTAATTCTTGTGTGACTATTCAGATGCATTTCTGTGGTTTCTAATAGATCAATGACCCTTGTGACTTTGCTATTACATGAATCTCCACATCCTACCTCCACTGATACAGAAGACTGAAGGACTTCACTAGCATACCATCCCTTAAACTTTGGTGTGCTGCTCACAGGCTTATCTCTTGTGAGCCTGGATTTATTTATCCCTTTCCCTCTTTAGATCCAGTTAAAAGCTCTTTCAATGAGCTCTGCTAACTCCTTCACAAAGATCCTTTTTCCCCATTGAGATCCATCTGTCATCAGCAGGCTCTGGTGTTGTGTAGACGACCCATGATCCAAAACCCCAGAATTCTGTTGGTGACACCAGGCTCAGAGGCAGGTATTGATCTGCTGGATCATTCTATTCCTTCCCTCATCATACCCTGAAACTGAGAATGTTACTCATGGTCCTGATCCCTTAACCAGATGTCCCAAGGCCCTGAAACCTCTCTTGTTTTTCCTTGAGCTTCTTGTTGCAACTTCATTGCTGCCTACCTGAAAAATCAATAATGAATAACAACCTGAGTGCTGTACCAGGGTGGGGAACTTTCTCCTTACATCTTTAGCCCTGGGTCCCTGGGGAGGTAACAGACCCCTAAAAGGTCTGCTTTGTATGTTGGGCATTCTCTTGCCTTCAGAAGGGCGTCTACTATGACTATGACCCAGCTGTTTTTCTTTACAGAAGCAAGCTTGATGCAGGACATAGTCCAGTTTAACCTCACTGACACCTCCATGCCAGGTGAATCATCCTCCTGGTTATTGTTTGGTTGCACTTGCAGAGCCTCTTGCCTGTTATGCCAGGGCACTTGGTATGGTGGGGCAGTCAGAGGAGATGTGCCTACTGTGCTGGGCAGGAGCTTGTTGCCATTGCCCCTATACCTTCCATCACTGTGTTCGGCCAGGTGGAAAGAGGGCAGGGAGTCCTCTGTGTCATGTAACCTGTCTGCTGTCAAGCCTGTCTCAGGGAAGGTAGGCTGTGATTCCAGTGGCCTGTCTCTCTATCATTCCCAAATACTCCTCAACTTACTGAGCTCCACTCAGAGCTCTTGCACTAAGTGAAGGAGTCCCTCTACCTGTCCCACAGAGGTGCTCACTGCTGCTGGCCAGTACTGCTGTCAGAGCAGCTGGCACCTGGGTGGCAGCATGTTCTCACTGAGGTCTATCTGGGAAGCTGGGTCAGCTGTGGTGGATGCTGAACTTAGAGAGACCATGGCTTTCTGCTCTGTGGATAGCAGGGAGGCTTCCTGTTTGACTTTTTTGGAGGCTTGGCTGCCATTGCTCCTGGCCCCACTCAGGTAATTTCTGTTGCTGTCATGCAAGCTGTGGGCTCCTGATGGCTCTCTCATCTTGTCCTGAGTTTTCCCCAGTTTGGGAACCTGCCCTGGGCACCACACAGAAGTGTTTTATTGCAGATCATGCCAGCACTGGAGCTGGTCTTCTTGGCCGTCCTTGGAGCCCATATAATAGATACTTCAGCAACACCTCTTTCCCTGGAGGAAGAAATATAGACTTACTGGAGTCATCAACTCAGTTACAGAGACCTTGGTTAAAGTGCTCATAGTCTCTACTCCAGTTCTCTTCCTAGAGGTTTTTGCAAAAATAAGTAAGGGCAAAATACCAAACATTTGTCCAACAGAACTTATGAGCCTTCTACTTCTGAGAAGACCTGCCTAATTCATTTACACAAGTATTTTCACTGAAATGGCTACCATTGGTGCAATTCAACAATGGTATACAATTTCCCTTGCTGTTTGCTCAGAATGAACAGTCACCCAAAATGAAAGGAGGTGGTAATCCTTCAGTATTGTTGGTGGGATCCAGCTGAACTCATCTAAATGTTATGTTTTTCCTTTCTGAAAGAAGAATCCCACATGAACCACTCTCAATTATCAGATATTGCTTCATAATAGAATTCCTCCTTTGGTTTTTTGAGAATGTGGAACTTCTATTCTCATGTTACAGGTGTTTTCAATGCATATTGATACCAGTATTCCAGCTTCTTTGTCTGAAGAAGGCAGCTCTATGAAACAATGGACATGCTTTTCTTATAAAGATTTTTAAAAGAACCATTTGCTGCATTATTTAAAACTGTCTTTTTCAAGCTGATTGGAAAACTGTACTTGTAGTTCCTTTAAACTGTTGTAATTTCTCATTCAAATTCGAATTTTTGCAGTATCTTCATATAAATAGGCATGTAAACTCAATACATTATGATATGAAGCCTGAAAGTGCATATCCCCACTTGTGTGAATTCTACCCCCATTTCATTAATTTTCTGCAGGATTCCCTCTCTATTTTTGTCAGAGAGTGTTGTTAGTTATTAAAAATGAAAAGGTTGAACTATCAAGCTATGCTGTTTCCTACACTGGTAAGAATTGACATTAAAATAATTAAAAATATAATTACTAATGCAAGGGAAAGTTTTAAAAACTGTCAGCTAATAGTATGTTCCTCAAAGCATCCCTAGAATTAAGTATTTTTGTCAATTATTTAGTAAGTGCCTAATTTGCTACTACTGGGGAAGAAAATTGCATGGTTGCTTCTAAATTATTAAACAATATTTTGATAGCATTGACAGAGCAAATAGTAAGATATTGACCAGAGTCATCATGCTATAGACAAATTCTTGCAGCTTTCCTTTTTATCTTTTTATGTGAAATTGAAGAGAAGAAAAATGTCATTAACTGTTATGAACTATATGTGCAAACTGTGATTGGAAGCCATATCAAGAGTTCACCTTCCTCTAGATTTTCTTGTAAAGTCACTAACATGTAGGGATTTTTCTAAGAAAGCATTTAGAACTTCACAAAGAAACTTGATTGCAACATACAGTCAATTTTCTGGCTTTACAGGATTTTTGCTCTTCTGCTGATCATTGGCATCAAGGTCTATTTCTATTTCTTTTGGAAGAAATGTGTTCATCTTTAACAGTATTTTAATAAGGTGATACCTAGATGTGCTCAATCTAACTTTACCTCCCTTTTTAGCCATATTCATTATAAAAGTTTTATTTCTTTTCCCCTAAATTTCCTGTGATTGCAAGATCATTGTGTTACATATTCACCTGTACTTGCCCAGAGAAGTCAAGGCTTCATGATCAGGCACAAGGCAGACACATGGGCAGAGGAAGATGGAAGGGCTACTCATTGCCGGGTAGGGATGAGTTTGTATTTTGGACTGAATGCAGGTGGTTACCATGTCTCTCATATGGACAGGGATTGTCCTAAGGGAAAGTTATTCCTGTGTTGTGGAAAAGATGCCAGATCCAGATGAGAACGAGAAGCAAAGGTGTTCACAGCAGAAGAACAGGAATGTTTCTTTGAATTTGTACATATCTTGGTTCTGGCCAAGACAGGGTTAATTTTTGCAGTAGCCAGGATGGGCCTGGCTAGGACACAAAGGTTATTCTACATCACCTGACCACTGCAAGGGTGGGAGGAAGGCAGAAGGGGTTCCTTCTGTGTGGGCTAGCTTGTTAGAGGGAGTGGGGGGGTGGTGCTGTTTCCAGTAATCTGTTCTTACCTCAGTCCATTGTTTTTCACCTTTTGTGCCTCAATTCTCCTCTCCAGCCCTCAACAAGGGACAGGGGGGAAGTGAGTGAGAACATGGTTTGAGGAGTCTCAGTATGAGCACTAAATTGGGGAGTACCATTCCTAAAGCATCACAGTACCTCACAAAATTTGGGTTGATGACCACACTTAGGAGTACATAGCTGTGGCCATATATAGAAATGATCAAAAGATGGACCACAAGCCATTACCAATATTTAAGGTGCACAGGAAAATGAGGTAGTTCAGAGTCCTTTAGAGTATGTACTTAAATGTTGTAGGTCTAGGAGACCTACAGGATTTTATTTACAGAATTTGCCGTATTAATTAAGTAATAAATCAAGGCAAGTTTAGACTCATAATTTGGATGCATTTTTCCATGCTCTCAGGAGCAATTTTTATTCTTAGTTTGAAGGACAAGCTCCACCAACAGCCTTAGAATAATTTGTCAATTTGTCTCAAGTTCTAGATCCATTAAATCTGAAACTTGGCTAACAACAGTTGAAAATAGGAGGAGCTGCTCTACTGACACATTAACACAGGAGATGAATACAGGCAGACATAAAACTGCAAGTCTTTTATTCCCTTTTTATTTCATGTACAACCTAATCATGGTCCCCTTCTCATAAGAAAAAATGAAAACCTTAGCTCATTGTGCTCAAATTATGTCCACTGAAGAATAGTTCAAAAGAATTTGAAAATGTTTGGGCAAAGCCCCTCATTCCTGCAACCTTTTATTCACATAATGGTTCATGAAGATTAGTTGATTATCAGCCTATATCAGATGTCCTTAGAGTTGAGACTAGATGCCCAAAGTGTCCAAAATACAAAATCAGTAAAATGTTCAGGCAATACAGGTGAGAGAACTGAGAGTTGAAAATGAGTGAGGAAGCAAAAAATGGCTTTAGAGAAAAGAAGAGGATAGTAATTAAGAGCCCGGAGTATAAGCAGATGTCTGGAAACGTGCTTCCACAACGTAATAGCATCCCAAAAGTTATGCTACCTTCATAACATCTGACAGCTTGTGCTACTGAAACTCATAATCATTTTGCACACCTTTTATGCCTGCAATGCTATATCTTCTGCAATGATAAATTTCTAGATGAGACCCTCACTCCCCCAAGGAACAAGAGAGAGTATGAAAACTGTGACAGAAGTATAAAAATTCAGTTCTCGTTTGGAAACAAAATCATATGCATTGAAATAATTCCTGATTACTTAGGTAGGCTCTTATGCACGGATGTCCATGTGCCTTGCCTTGAAAGTTTTTTTCCCATAGCATCCAATCTAATCTGTTTGCTGAAGGTTAAGATTGTGACCAAATTTCCTCCAAGGCATTTTTAACCTGCATCCACTGGGCTCAAAGCACTTAACGGATTGCTTCTGTTTCCACTGAAATCAGTTTTGACACTGAGAACAGGACACTGTCTTTAATTAGGAAAACCTCCCAATGTCTTATCTAAGAGATGGTCATTTTGATATTTCTTCTGCAGGTGTTTGGATACTGGCTTGAAGAATGGGATTAATTTTATCTGGTATTAGCACTTTGGCATCTGGTCTAAGATAATCTTGTAAGATCCCTCCTGAAACTAAAAGGCAGAAGGGAGCTTTGGAGAACAGTTCAACGCTCCTGTCTTAGCATGGTATGACTGTTTCTGTGAGGTTGCTATCTCTCTGAGACAAGGAAAAATGACATCTTGCTTTTAAATGAGAAAAAGGCAGAAGAATTAGATTCTATTTCTTCAAATGAAATGGTGTCTGCATTGACTTTTGGATTAAAGACAAGACTCTTCTTGTGTGATTGGGACACAGATACTGGGGGAAACAATTGGTCTTTTTCTGTAATATTAAAATAAGTCATCATTCCCTTTTGTTGTTTTGATGGTTTTAGATCTCCAGGGTTCCCATCAAACAGAAATAATTATTAATTCTGTGTAACATGTCTGACAGGATCCTCTATGCTTGACCAGAAGGTTACCGTATTAGTCTGGTCCACATTTATAATAGAAAAGTAAGGATCATTGTAATCTGGGGAGAGAAATGTCTCCTGCTGATTTTAAACTCAGTTTGGGCATTTTAAATGGTTTTCTTTGAAGACACTCAGACTGTGAAATCATTAGAGAAATAAAGATTAGTTGGGCATTCCAGGTATCATTGTCCCTAGCCACTCCTGCGGCCCTGTTTAGAAAGGAGTTTTTTCCCCTGTAGATATCAATGGCCATGGTGAAAAGCATAGATTGGCCTCATGTAGAAGAATTAACTACTCACTAACTCCAAGTCTTCAATTGCACATGGACCGTCAACGACTTACTGTTTACACAACATGTTATATTCAAGGTTTGAATGAAAGAAGCACTGGAACTGGACAGAAAAATTACAGCTTTTTGTTAAGTTCAACCTTTATTGTGAAATCTTTATGAGAAAGTCAGTAGATACTGATTCATAATTAAAATGGAAGATAGTAGGTGCAGAATTTCAAGTCCAAAATTCTCAAAAATTACTTTAGAGCCATTTGGGGGATTACAGACAAAGAGAGTTCATATTTTAGAGAATGAGTTCTCTGGTATGTCAGCAGTTGGAAGTTTGATGGATTGGGCTGCTAATGAGTATTCAGTCAGTGATAACATATCTTTTGGTGATTTTGTTTGTTGCTTCCATTCTACTCAGGCATGCATGTTCTCCAGATTTTCAAGCAAAACTTAAGATCACTTGAATCCTGGAATGATGTACATGTTGGTAATGTTTTTTGGACTGATTACAAAAATAAAGCTCTGGTGGCTTCTTTCTGAAATGGCTGCATCTCCATGGCAGTTTTGCATTCATTAGTATGTTTGGGAGCAACTTCTACAATCTCAGTGCACTCCAGTCAGGTCACCAAGAGTGATAGAGTGTCTCCCCACACTCCAAGTACAAGGTCTAATGATGCTACCATAACTTCTACACTGGAAACTCCCTGTCTATCAAGAGGTTAAATTCATCTTGGCAATTCCACACAAGATAAATAAATACAAATATCTCCTGTCATGACCTTTTTGTTCTGCATATTCAGCATGTTTTAACAATATAAGCAGACATACTTCAGGCTCAGAATGTATAAATACAAAGATTAAAATGCCCTTTTGTCCTAGATCTTGGCACCTTGTGAGACAAGGAAGCACACTGGCTGCACAGCACCAGGAAGCCAGCACAGGGGCCACTTCCATGGCCCCTGGCTGAATGCTGTGATTGCCACTGGGACTGTTCAAGAGGCCTGAACACAGATCAGCCAGCGTGGCTCAAGATTGGGTTTGCCTCATGAAAGTTTTTGTGGAAGAAAGTGCTAAGCAAAGGAAGGGGGGTGGAATGTTACTTTCTATATGGCACACAGTTTACACTGTCATTAATATTGCAAGCCTTTTTTTCTGAAGAAAAAAATCCTGGCTTTATTTTAAGATTTTTAGTATGGTTTATTCTGAGATTTAGAAAGCACAAGAGAGTCAGGCCTTCCAGACAAATGCATTTATCTTGACGGAATGCATTTGCAATAGCTTTACAACAATGGCCTAGAGAATACTTGCAATTCACATTGGACTATTTTTTCTCTTTTTTTTTTTTAGTGCTTGGAAAATGGACCTGGTTTGGGGGCCTAATTCACAGCTACCACACCTACTCTCTCTGCCCAGAGAGCGAAGAGAATGAATAGGTCAATCACCTGACATATTTCCATCCAATTTCAAGGGTAGAATGTGTTCATTTTCTGACTAATGGCATGTCATTTTGCAGAAGCCTTTGGTCGCGAATTAATCCTGGAATCAAAACAGATTTTCCGGGGAGCAATCTTCCATCAAGTATTGATTTTTTTACACTCATGGAGTCTGTACTCCCTAATTTAACCTGACAATGATTTTGCACAATGGGCTGGGAGCACCTTGGCAACTCACAGAAGGAACTTTTAGTGTCTTTTCTTTCTGCAAAGTAGTGGAGGGTGGGGGGAGTGGGGAATGGGGGAAAGAAAAGACCCAAACAACACAGTTAGTCACTGGGGGAGTGTTTACTGTCTGATGTTTTATTTCTGATTATTTCGAATGGAGAAATAATGCTAACTTTAGAAGTAATGTAAGTGGAGATGTCTCTGAAAGACTCATGACTCTGTGAAATCCTGTTTATGGCAACAGTCCCCTGCTGCTCTTGCACCTTTTTCTCACCCCCAGCACTCTTGGATGCTAATAACACAAAAACTATAATAGCATCTCTAGTTGCACCTGATGCTTTTATGAGTTGACATTTTACTGTTAAAAAAAAAAAAAAAGTTTACACACATAGAAGCATGAAAATGCATTCTTTACCAAAAAGGTGCTTTTTGACTCTGGCCTCAGAAATCCAGCTGCCAATAGCTAAGCTTTGCTGTTTAGTTCTCCTACAAGACAAACTTCTTTGTAACTGCTTCTCTGCATGCTCTGTACTAAACTCTGTTCTAGTTGTTTGTTCTATTTATTTGACTACTTACACCAGCAAGAACAAATGAAAAATCTATCATTATGAAACAACAATACACAACCCAGTGAAAAGTGAGAAATCATTTAGAGACAGGAGGATTGATGGGACAAGTGGTGAAGAAGCCATAAGATGCTGGTTTTTAACAGAAAACGAAGATGGGCCATTTTTGTTTTTGAAGATACCACTGCAGAAGTGAAATAATGCAGTGTAATCATCATTTCCAGGTTAAAACTTCTTTCTCAGAGATGAGAACCAATACATATATTTAAGAGATAGTGGGTGAGATGCCCATCCTTTTGCTTTATTCTGAAACTGAAATGGAAGAGATTTTAAGCATCTTGCACAAAGATCTTCACAGAAAAATAGCAACATCTCTGCTGATGGTTTCTCTATTAGAAATGCTTCATTACTGAAAACATTGCTATATGACCTGAAAAATAATACTTTTTTTCTTTGCCATTTCAGAGACAATCACAATTTGAGGGGTATTTTGTTGGAAATAATTTTTTCCCCTCAATAAAATAGCCTTCCAGCCTTACTTTGAATAAAAGAAATATAAAACCTTTCTTGGCCTAACAGGAAAAGGTTTGGAAAAAACCACACTAGTTCTTGCTTTAGTTTGGCTACCAAAACCATAATATAATAACTGCATTTTTAGCTATTTCATTCCAGATGGTGATCTAGTGTTGCAGATATGACTGTGCAAATTTCTGATTGATGGATCTCTATCATTGTCAGTTCTAAATTGAAAAATGAACAAAAAGTGTAGAAGAGGAAAATGTCTTTAGAAGAGACTGTGCCTGGCTGAATCAGGATCTAAATTCCTGAAAACTACAATTCCAGAGGATAACACAGGAAATGTTTGTGGAAAATAAATAAATGGAGGTACACAGAAATAAGAGGTCCATATACAATTTCAATAATGATATTAAGTAATAAATCAGTAATAGTTCTTACTGAACACTAACAATAGCATATTATTTCTCCATTGTACTATTTCAGGAATACCTTGGAAACCACAAGATGAGTGTTTTGTGGCCTCATCAAAAAGGTTAAGGTGAAGAACTCTTGTGTGAAAAGTTTTGAGTGATAGAATATGTTTAAATTGTTACAAATGTTTATAAAAGTGCTTCTAGGCATAAAGATGATGACTGAAATCATACACAGGAACAGTTGAAGATAGCTCTCTTATTGTTAAAGAACTCTTTTCTTGCAAGTTTTTTTCTACTTTCATCTCATTTTCCAGAGACATTTTGAAAGAGGACTGCTTCTTTTCTTCCTTGTTTTATGAAAGTGCCTTTGTACATTAGCGAAGTGCTTTAATAACACACACTTTGTAAAAGTCAAAAGTGCTCTATTATCCATAAGTATAGAAGTAAATAGCACTTGTTTTAATTGAAAATATCAAACTTTTGTAGCTCTAAACACATCAAAGACACATCCATTTGTACATCTCTTCCAAAGGGTGAATTCTAGCGCTTTTAAACAGACTGAAAAAGAATTTAGCTTATTAGAGCCATGAGAAATTTTCAAATTGAAATGCCTTTCAACCTTCAAGTGGTTAAAATATGGAAATGGTTAATGCACTTAGCATGTGAAGCCACTTTGAAAGAGTGAAGGGTTTAACCAATTATCCCTATCAGCTGAGAAGTGCCAACTGACCACAGACAGTCTTAGGTCAGTCTGACTTCAAGGTAACGCATAGTGGTTTACATTTTAATGAAACAGTTTAATCTGTAGGTTAACTAGAAAAGGGAGATTTAAGCTGTTGTATTTTACTTTACAGGAGCATGCACTCAGCCTGTTGCTGTGGCTTGATTGAAGGACAATACAATTTTGAACCATATAACTATAACTTGACAGTTCTTCAAGTGTACTTAAACTCTATATACAGAGAAAAGTGTAGTGATTTGCTTAGTGTCAGTGTAACAAAACTATTTCTAAACTAATTTATCTTTCATCCTTCAAGACAAAACTTAAATGGCTTGAGGAGTGCTATTTAGTTGGTCAGTTATTAACTTAACCTGAAAGAAGATGATGTCTCACCGTAGGGGTAAAAAAGTGGCCAGAGTGATTTCTGAGACAAATTAAGTTACATTAATAAAGCTTTTGAGACCAAATGAGGGCTACTGGTTATGGTACAGACTGGGGCAAATGATGAACACAATCACACAACCATGCCTTAACAAGTTACCATCTGTTAGCTGAGCTCTGGTAACTGACTGTGATTAGATTTCACTTTGATAAAAAGCTAATGGAAAGAGGACAAATAAAATAAAAAAATCAATCATATCCCAAACCATCAAAATACGAATGGAATTTAAAATATCTGCCCAGGACCTGACCTCCTGTTTTCTTCAGGTTTCTTGTGCCTTAAAGGGTGAGTCTTCTTTTTCAGAAGCCTCCTCTCCACTGTTATTAATTTGTATTATCATTTGCTTCGAGACCTGTGTCAGGACTCTAGCCATGTGGTATCAGCATATTCTATTTATTGTCTTGCTTTGATTGACAAGGGTAACAATAGTGCTTGAAGCCTTCACAGAGTAACATGCTATACATGAGCCTCTGATGTAATTTCCACAGTAGGCCTGTACTATGGCCTTAATGGTGTATGGGTGCTTCCATGTGGACAAAATCTTCTCCACATAAATTTGGAAGCAACAATATGAGGGTCTATGTTGCTGACAGAGAAGGGATGCTGCAGGTATAGGCAGAGATAATACCAAAATTGAAGTCTCCCAATTCTCAAAATATGACTACTGATAATAATTCCTTGACCTCTATACCATCAATAGAAGGCAAGATCTTCTCTAAGTCTTTAAAATTAACAGAGCTTAACAGAAAAAATAAATTTCTTGTTCAACAGAATGACTATCTCTGTAAATTTCTTAGCCTCCTGCTGCTGCACTTTGAAGTGTGGGCACAATTAGGTATTATATGAATTGTAGGCATAAGTCTACAATTACCTTACAATTTATCCTAACTCATACGTACTCTAGCAATTCAAGATAACTTATTAGTAACTCTGATTCCTAATTAACATTACTAACCCGTAACTTAAGTCCTCACAGTGAAAGCAAAACAAAGAATTTAAAAAATAGGCTGCCAAATAGCTCCAAATGTTTACTCTCCCTTCTGACTTCTCCTGCTATTCTCTTTCTACCTCACATTTCATTCTTTTATTTACCCAGTTCATTATCATTCCCTTGTCTTGAGGACTCCTTTCTGCAGAGTAAGAACTATTCTTTCTCATGACTCCATACGCCGCAGGATATGTGGGCTCAGGAGTGCAGGTACAAATCCTTGTATATCATCAGCACCGCTGACTTGGGACTGGCACTGAGTTTGGAGCAAAGGTGGAATAAAACACACTAGCTTCATCCTAGCATGATTGAAGGGTCAGAGTACACTAAAATCCCGTGAAGTTAGTTGGGATATTTCAATAGTTAATTGCACCAAGCTGCCTGTGTTCCATCTCCTATGTTGGAGTCCCTTAAAAGTATATAATATGAACTTACACCCTAGTCATACCAGTGGTAGGTCTGGCACCTTTATGTGTAATTAGACAATGTATAGCAGCTTATCCAGAAGTTTGCAGCTACAAAAGAGAGTAGTCCCACTTCCCCTGTTTTGTTTTGGCTGTGATACTTCCCTGGTAGCATAGTAAGCCAAATTCAATTTACTAATTCAGTAGAAAACTGACTGAAGTACCCTTGATCCATTGTATTTTCTCCTGGATCAATAAGCTGGGTAAGTTTGGAGTGCAGTTAGATGAGCATCAGATCTGGTAAAGAGTGAAGGACTGAACAGCCAGGTAAAGGTACTGGAGGCAGTAGAGGTGGGAGCAGAAGTGAGCCCTTTTAAGAAGCTGTAAGCTCTCAGAGGTGCTCAGCTTGTATTGCCTTACCATACACTTAAACCCAGAGTCATGGGCTATGTGACTGCTGAAACATGTTTTTCTTTCCTTTGGTGGTGCTGTGGTGGGTGCAAAACAAAACAGAAAGCAAGCAAAAAAGTGGTGTGAATCAGCTCTTGGGCAATCAAGATCTTAAGCTGCTGCAATTCTTTCTGCTGGGGGTCTGCCCATGACCTCCACAACAGAGGGCTGTGCTAATGATCTTGATTTGCAGTAGACTGAGAATATGCATTCCAAAGTTACCTTTATGTCAGTGTGGTGGGTTATTAAGCCTTCTTGCTCAGTCCTGTTTCTGGCTATAACAATACAGGTATTACTGAGTATACAGCCGTGACAAGCCTGTGAAAGCAAAGGTTTCTTGCTCTGGCTGTAAAATGAGCACCTCAGAGCATTCAGGTGGTTTCAGTCTCCAAGATCCAGGTGAAACATTGGCAGACTGCTTCTCTCCAAGAGAGAGAAAAAAACAAAGTGCCAAAGCAAAGCTAACATTGCATAACACACTGTCAGAGGGCAGCCATAGCAGGTTCTTAAGAGACTGGAAGGGGAATTTGCTGGCCAGGAACTGATCCCATCATCCCTGTGAGGCGTGAGCAGGGCAGGCTTAGGGAGGCTGGGAAGCTGGGTTCATTCCAGATTGCCTGGCAGGTTCATAATGATAAGAGATATGAGGCCATGCCAGAACAATGGCCAGCTCAGTGCCAGGGCAGGACTGTGGAGAGCTGGATGTCAGCACTCCTGTGACAGGGACTGGCGGCCCTGGTTGGGCTGGAATGGACTTGTAGGCAGGGGTAGGGACAGTAGGGTCTGTTGGTGCCGTTGGGGCATTAACTATACTGGTCTTTGCACAAGTCTATATCCTTGAGGAAATAACCCCCAAATCAAACTGATAAACCATGAAAATGTTGCCAGAATTTTTCTCCCTTGAAGGAAGAAAGTCCAGTGATGCCTGTACCACCTGCCATCTTGCCAACCCTGTAGGTTTTCTCCAGGATGGTCCATCCTTGCTCCACCTACACCTCCTGAGACAGCTACTAGTTTTCAAAACTCCTTGTTGCTCAGAAATTGCAGCAAAGTGACTTTAAAATTGGTTCTTCAGTTTTCTGTGTGTGCACACATTCATGTTACTTACCAAGGCAAATGCTGATTGCAAGATATCAGAGTAATTGTCAGCAGTGTGAAACCTAATTTTCTTCTATGTAGACATCTATGTTGGTTGCATGTATTAGAGTTGTCATGCTTTAAATGTCAGCACCATTTTAACGTCTATAGAAGTCTGTAGAATTAATGATGAGAGAGATTCTTACTGTAAATGTATTGGAAATGGCAGCGTTCAGTTACCTGTAAATGTTAAAACATTGTCTACTGAGAGCTGACAAAGACAATCAGTAGATGCATGCTTTGGTTTGTCAGACATTCAGCCCCTGAAGACCTGTTTCAGCTCACTTTATGTTCATCTGAATGTTATTCATGGTGCCAAGAGGAGCTATCTGGCCCAAGATTATAGTGACTTCTGCCCTTGGGAAGAGAGGGAGGAAACTGTATATGCCTCGAGATAATCTGAGGGGCTGCTGGTGCTCTGGGTGGAGATTGGTGTGTGAGTGCTGCAGAGGTGTGCCCTGTACTGGCCTGTTCAGACAGGTGGCAAGGAAGCTATTATAAAAGTTTTTGGGGAAATGTAGCACGGACAAACGACTCTTCAAGTAATTAAAGTTGAAAAGGGTATATTTAT
Organism: Leptocoma aspasia; assembly: GCA_013399835.1. NCBI lineage: Eukaryota > Metazoa > Chordata > Aves > Passeriformes > Nectariniidae > Leptocoma > Leptocoma aspasia. Next base: position 532,205 of record VXAX01003529.1, on the reverse strand, counting down.
TACAGCACTGGACACATGCGGAATCCTTTTCCAAAGGCATGTGCAAGGAGTCACAGACTCCAGCTCTCTGTTTATCTAAAAAGGTTTTACATATTCATACAGTATCCAAGACACCTAATACATAATAATTATCTGCCCCACTTCGTACTATAATTAGCTAAATATCTATTACAGCTGAGCAATTGTCTTCTCTAATTGGGTTGGTGGGCTTTGAAATGAGTCAGTGGGCTGATGAGAGGAGGAAGTACGATGAAAATTCTCCACCCATGTCCATTTGGCAGGACTTTTTGATCTGCTGTTCACAGTCCAAGCCTCCCCTTATAGTTCGATTGTTCTTAGAAGCTATTTGTATTTATGGTTTGTGCTCTTTTACAATACTTCACATATCCCCTGTCAATCCTAGCTTTGGTTCAGTTGGCCCCACCTGGTCCTTGCTAGCTACATTTCTAACTTAACCCCTTAATTCATTTAAGATCTTCACTATCCTAGTCACATTCCTAGCTCGACCCTTTGATTCCTACCTCAACCCCTTGACTCAGAAAGATAACAGGGGAATCTGCCCTTCTGGGAAGCAAAGGCAGAGCAGGTACATGGGCTTTTCTTCAGGAGTGCCCTGACAAAATGCAAACAAAAAGAGTTTTAATGCTTCTGTACAACCTTCCAAGTGACTGGATGAAAAATGTCAATGTTCCTAGAGCTAAGTAATTTATGTACTTTCATGTAAATAGCTCTATTGTTTTAGATTGTACTGGGTAGTGGAGAATAGCTATCAGTCCGTATCATTCAGAACCAGTGCAGATTTCTTTGAGTAATTTCCAATAGTTACAGACTGTCTTGATAGGATCATTTATGTTTGAATTTTATCCATTTCATATCATAACTTGCAGTTCGCTACAGGACTGGACTCTTCCACTACATCTGAATGGAACCCAGATCCCTTCTGAATTCAAAGTCTGAATATGCATCTGGCTTCTTTTACATCCCAGAAAGATGCTTCCACTAATTATATTATTTGTGCTTTATGTAAAATCTCTCGAAGTAGCTAGTGAAGATAGTGCATCTGCCACTGAAAGTGTGACTGATTAAGTTTTAGACTTGGACAATAAAGAAGGCACTGCAGCGAAAATCCCCAAATGTCTTTAGAAAGCAAACACATAAAGGTCACTAAACAAAATTCACTAATGAGTTCCAACACAGAAATATTTTTTCCTAGTTTTCATTCAAGTCCCACTCATTGTTTCCTACCATTGAAACTACTTATAGTCTTTTCTCACAAAACATAATAAATTTTATTAATTTAAAACTCTTCTGAATCTAGGCAGGTGCACAAATATCCCATCCCCTCTCCTCTTTCAACATCCCACACACCCCTGACAACAAATCTCTGATTTTTCTTGCAGAAGGATGTGTAAGAAAACACTTTGAAAAAAGTTGTTAGACACTTTTTTATGGTTATTTTATGTGTGCATTTCACTTTGCTGCAGGCAATGGCAGAAGAAAAAAATCAATCCATATTTGTGTGGAATGAAAAGATGAAAAGAAAAAAACCTCTTCCAAAATAATTAGCTGTGTGGTGTATATATATATTATATATATATAATGGGATAATCAAAAATACTTGATTTTTCTCCTGCTGCTGCTGCTGCTACTACTGCTGTTGCTGAGCCCTTAAAATACCCAGATGCACTAAGAAAAATAATTAAGAAGGTTTATTCTGGGGTATATGCTGCTCTTGTCTTGGAGACAAGTAAATGCTAGCCTTTCTATGAAGCCTGAAATTTCCCCAGTTCTAATTTTGGAGTGATTGCTTTAAAATGCAACTGAAACAAACAAAAAAACCCATAGTAAGGCATTTCTTTAGACAAAGATTAAATGGGTCAAGAATTCATTCAGCAATGGTTTCAAATGTGTCTACAATAGCTACAGATGAAAATTTTTATGCTTCTGTCTCCATATCTATGGCACATTTTTGTGTGCATGTATAAATACAGAAATATATATGTATTCACATAAACATTAGCATTTGTATGACTATCTATTCACATGAACATACATGGTAAATGTAGTTAATCTTGCATCTCTTCTGAAAGGATCTAGAAGATGCAGAAGGGAAATGTACTTGCATTTGGCTTGGTCAGCTTGAAAAATAGTATATTAAAAATGTGAGGACTTCTGAATGACTTAAACATACAACCTTACTATGAGAGTGCATTAACAGTGGGTAACTCCAGCAGGAAAGATTAATATTGCTTATAAAAAGCCTGGTGTAGAATGTTTGTTGTGCTGCCAACAACACTGTATAGGAGGTGATTTTTTGGTGCCTGGCAATGAATTTTGCACAACGTACTGTGTAATCATTGTCTACAATGCACTTGTTTCTACCATAAAACCTGTAGAAGGAATAATATGGCCCTCATTTTTTCTCTAGCTTCTAAGGAGAACTTGAAAATATATACCTCATGCCAGTAGTCCATAAACTCCAGTTGTGCTAAGGCACTGTGCAATCTGAGGCTCCCAAGATCAATAAAATCATTCAACCCACAAATATTTCCACAGCTATAGTTCCATGAAAAGTTAGAGAAGCATATATATCTATATGTAGGAAATATAGACAAAGAGGCTATTGTTGGTAGGAGGAGCAAAATCTGCTGGATTTAGACTCCAAGAGAATGAACTGCAGAAATGTGATGTTCATGGTTTCATGCCAGAGCAGTAGAAGTTCAAGAGACACAGTACATTCAGGAAATGGATTTAAGGGGAAGGGATGACTGGCTCTGGCAATTGCTAATAAAACATAGAATGTTTCCTGCCAAGGTCACTGATTTTACTCCATTTCATTATCAATTATTAAATATCTCTTCCTCTTATTATTAGTTTACAAGTTGTTTTCACATGAGGGATGCCATTTGGTGTCCTATGTGAGGTGAATTGTTGATGATGAATCAGGCTCAAAGCAAAGTGGTATCTGTCACAGGAAAATTGTTGTTACATCAATAGTAGCTTGCACTCTGTCCTGACTCTGTCAGGAGTCTCAAGAGGAAGGACAAGGTCTAGGTAGGGGTATAGAGGTTGATTTTTTTTTCTCCCTCTTTTTTTGTATGTGCTATACTGCATCAATGAGAAAGACGGGTCTAGATTTTCCCACCAGTCTGATACTTCTCACATGCAATAAACCTCTTCCCTGCATGGTAGCAGGGAGTGTACTAGGTGGTCAGTAGGTGGCTCTTTACTCAGGCATGCTTATATCTAGGACCACCTTACCTTATGAAATAAGAATTATTAATTTTAATTTTTCTTCATCATCACAATGGCAGCTCAAATTGGAATTTAAGAGATTGATAAAAAAAGAAGGGATTTGATAATATTAAAAAAGTTAAAAAATAATAAAGCAGAAGCCTAAACTACTTCAATACTGATTAAAAAAAAAAAAGAGCATGTTTCAGTTCCTTTTTTCCTCACAGAATTCCTTATCTAAGGGAAATTCTCTGAGGTTCATTAACAAAAATACAGATATTTCCAGCAAGTCAGTCCTCAAAAAATTACTTTTCCTTCTGAACAGATATGGTATATTCTTCAAGATGCTAAAGGAGGAAAAAAAATTAAATATTACTGAGATGATGTGAGCAAGCAGAAAATTCAAAGCACAATCATAAGGTCCCTCTCTAAAGGACCTGATGAAACTCTGAGGCAGTGAAGAGTTTTTGTGGATGCGGACAGGGTGGAGGTTTGGATACACCTGTGCTCACACATGATATTTCTGTGCTCAGCCTTTTCCTTGTTCCATTCTTCTTGCACTTTTGCCATTGGAGCAGCTTGTTGTGGTTGCCTTTCAACCAGTTGAGGTCATAGGGAAGTGAGTTGGCTTAAAAAGTTTGAAAAGCTAAGTGTTTCTTGAGGTTGTCCCAACTGAAACGAGATAATGAATTATAAAAAGAGATTATCTGCTGGAAGATACGAAGAGACAGTTTTCAGCCCTTGGGGGTAGGGATGAGAAAGGGGCATAGCAGACAATCCTGCTGTTTGCAGAGCACATTTGCCTATGCCGAGAGAAAATTATGGATGATCATCTTCTGAAATTTGCTGCCTAGTGCATGTGGATATGAGGATTTTGGGGAAGACTGTAAATTGCACCTGAAAGTTATATTTATAGTCTTTAACTGTGTTCTGATTGTGCTGTAAACATCAAAGGCAAAGAAAAGCAATGGCTGAAACACCGGACAGCCTCAAGGAAAGTTACTAGGACTGACAAAAGAAAGGGGAAAATAAATACATGTTGATTATCTGGACTATACTTAAAAATTGCTTTATGTAAGAAAAGGTCTTCCAGTTACATTTTTGCCCAATTAGCTGTATTACTTGCTAAACTCTCTATTTTGTCAGCTTTTTCATTTTGAAGACTGGCAGGTCACCTATGCTGCACTTTCCAGCTCCTCAGTGTCTGTGGCTGGGCAATGGTTTTGCTTCCTTATTCCTATGTCCCATGGTGGCACAGTGAAGCATCCTTAGGCCTCAGGAGCCAGGAACCGCATGCTTTGGGTTCGTGCATTGCAGGGTCTATTGCATTACCCAGGCACAGGACTTAGCACCAGACAACCCCTGAAGATGCAACCCCAGTGCACAGAGATGGCTCTAAGCTTGGTGTGGTTTAGCCTTGCAGAACTTCTGGCTTGCCCAGTGCTTTGTAGCAGGACATGTCTTTTTCTCCTCGGAGTGGTGTTTTTCGAGAGAAATAAGCCTTATTGGCAAACATGAGCAACCTTCATTCCAACGAACTGAACTGGGTACAGAGTTTTCTGGACTCCTCTAACCCATTTTATGGAACAGGTGCTGCAGTGAGCCTCAGAGCTTCTTTGAAAGCAGAGGAGCATTTGAAAAAAGAGGAGAGCTTTGAAAAAAAATGTTCAAGTCCTTTACACTTCTGGAATCAACACTCCAGCAGGTGAGCAACAAAGCTACTTAAGGTAAACCTATACTCTTGTAATTTGCACATCTCCCCACAGTTTAAATAGGCTGCTTAATAATAGCAAACACAAATAGCCTTAAACCTGATACAGATCTTGTTAGAGTGATGAGTGAAACCTTTATTTCTCTCCTGTGTTCAAAAGTAGCCTATTTTATTGTGTTATACCCTGAACCACAAGAATAGAATTTCTAATACAATACCTCATATTGTATTAGAGGTATTGTATCCCAGTATCTACAGGGATGCTGTTTTCCTCTCCCCCTTCCTTTTAATCACCCTTCCCAGTGCAAGAGGAATGGAGTACTTTTTATGGCTAGAGATTTTCTTCATCCTAAATTATAATAATATATCTTCTGTATTGGAAATTGAAGTGGCAGACTGTTTTCTTTTAAAGACAGTACCTCTCCACGGTAAGGAACAGTTTTACAGGAAGTCAAGGCCTATATACATGTTGTGCTGGGAAAAGCTTTGTACCCATTTATTATCATTTCAATGCACCCCTGCAAAGTTAATTTCTCTGAAAAATTTAGGAGAGAGCTTTATGAGAAGAAGGATGTGAGACCAGCACTAGTTCTTTCTGGTATGCCTGTTCCAAGATGTCAGTGGCTGGTCTTGTGAATCACGTGAAGAAAATTGTGAAGAACTTCAAGCACCAAGACAAATGAAATCTGCATCTCCTGGTGGCTTGTGAGCTCAGTGATATTTCTTCCTACAGCTGGGGTTTTTAGGACTGTTTTTATCCTCGTCCAAGTCGATTCTCTCAGGTGTTCAGTAAGCTTTACTTATCAAGGCCATAATGTGCACAACTTTATTTGCCCAGCTAGTGTTAGTGATGCTTTGATGCTACCTTCATAGATACATTTAGTGACATGTGTAAGTCTTCACAGAATTGAACCTACCCTCAGCATTTGTGAGTCAATACTCTTATTTATCACTTTTTCTGGCTCATTCATCAGCAAACCTTGATGTGCCCTTTAATATTTCTGAAACACAAACAGAGAAGAGACCACATCTCAACAGGAAAGGTATGTGCTGTTTCTTCTAAAATTAATACATCTATTTCTGGCTTGGCAGTTGACTGCCAAAAACACTGCTGAAGATAATCTGGAGGGGAGCTTACTCACAAGTACTTACTGCAGCCTTTTTCTCACCTGGAAGTCCAATCTACCTCTTTTTTCTCTAGGCTATTTTCATTAAACCTGTAGTTATCTATCTCGCTTATGTCAGATTTGTTTGAAACTGGCCAATCTTTTAAAGCATTGAGGTTAAAATTGTATGAAATCTAAGTAGATAAAGAAAGAAGCATGCAATGAGTTTTCTTTATGATACCAAGCTAACACGGCTATGCAAATACTTAAATACAACCAGTTTGCTGATACATGATTGAACTAGACAAGAGATGCTGGCTTTGCATATAGGCACATTCGTTTCTGCATATTAAATAATTACATATTAAATTAATTAATTAAATAATTAAAATAGAAAAAACCAAATATGCGCATAAATAACTATACTATGTGATTCTTTGAAAATGGACATTACCTTCCTGCCCTCTAAAAACCAGGAATGACTGCATATCAAAGAATATTTAAAATTAGCTTTAAAGAAATTATTCCTATTACTCCAGTAAAATAATCTTAGACTCAATATTTATAATTGAAAAAAATGTAACTTGTTTAGGACAGTCAGGTTTCAATTCTAGTGTGAAATTCAACCCATTTCCAGACATAAAAGTAATATGTCATATTCTCATCTTCAGCTGATATCTGGGGCCACATGACTGCTTTTGATCTCACACCTTTAGCTGAGGAAAGTACATTGTAAATAATACAGACTTCTCAGAACCCTGATGTACAGTGAGTGTATGCTCAGCTGATACCAAGTGACTGACAGGCTTTTACTGCAGTGGATGGCTGTTCCAACACATCTTAGGAAGAGACATGGTCTGTCAGTTCTGCCTTTTCTTCTTTCCTTTTTTTTTTTAACAAGTGAATGTGTTTTTTCCTTCTCAGAGGTGGTCTTTACTACATATTGCCTATTGAATAATTTCTTTGAATGTATCATGACCTGTAAAGTGCTTATGCCAATGTGGATTTTGTATCCCTGCTCTTTGTGTTCCTCATTCTGGATGTACAGACCACCTGGTGAGTTTTGATTCCCATATGAGCTGATAATTCTTAGGGTCAAGTTGCTGGTGCACATACTTGGGATTAGTTATACCACAGACACAAAATGGTGTTGCTGTACGTTCTCCTTATTAGTAGTCAGTATGGAAATTTGTTAGGCTACCTTCAGAAGGAATGAAGTGAAAAAATAGAGAGTATTTTAAATATAACTAATGGCTCATGATCTTGCATTTATTCCTCTCAATGTTCCACTCAATGTTTCTTTCATGTTACCCTCCAAATTATCTGCAGCACTGTTTTTGGCAGTCAACTGCTGAGCTAGAAAGAGCTGTATTAATTTTAGAAGAGATATGCTCATACCTTTCCTGTTGAGATACAGTCCCTTCTGACTTGCTTGTGTTTTAAAAATAATAAAGGGCACATCAAGATTTACTGATGAATGAGCCAGAAAAAGTGATAAATAAGAGTATTGACTCACAAATGCTGAGGGTAGGTTCAATTCTGTGAAGACTTACACATGTCACTAAATGTATCTATGAAAGTAGCATCAAAGCGTCACTAACACTAGCTGAGCAAATAAAGTTATGCACATTATGAACTTGCAAGATCAGTCTCTTCAGATTCCACAGCTAGTAACTAAAAATAGTTGCTGCTTTTCAAGAGATAGCCACTTCTCTTCAGCTGCTTTCAACCTGAATGAATTGAAGGGTAATTTTTGAGAAAGTTTCATGCTCCTCTGTTTAATAACATATAATTGGGCTGAAAATGTCAAAAGGACAGAAGCAAAATGGTAAAAAACACCATAGTGCCTTCTTTGCAAAAAGAAATTAAAGGATCTTCAGAGTTTTGTGTTCTTTTCTTTCAGTTAATAATTAAAAGACAAATTAATACGTTTTAGAGAAAGATATCAACAGTACCCAAGGACATGAGGTGTTAAAAATTAATAGCATTACTTGGAATTGCCTGATGTAGTTCCCAAGCCATTCTCCATGATATCTGAAAATTTGAAAAAGTCAGGGAAATCCAAGGTGACTGGAAAAGGGGAGATATTTTACCCATATTTAAAAAGGGTAGAAAGGATGACCTTGGAAATTATTGACCTGACAGCCTCATCTCTGTGCCTGGGAAGATCATGGAACAGATCCTCCTGGAAGCTGTGTTAAGACATATGGAGGACAGGGAGGTGATTCAGGACAGCCAGCACAGCTTCACCAAGGGCAAGTCCTGCCTGACAAACCCAGTGGCCTTCTCCAGTGGAGTGACTACATCAGTAGACAAGGGAAGGGCTACAGATGTCATATATTTGGACTTCTGTAAAGCCTTTGACACTGTCTCAACATCCACCTTAAATTGGAGAGAGATGGGTTTGATGAGTGGACTGTTATATGGATAAGAAATTGTTTGGATTGTCGCATCCAGAGGGTAATGGTCAATGGCTCAGAGTCCCAGTGGACATCAGTGGCAAGTGGTGTCCTTCCTGTATTATTTGATATCTTCATTAATGACATGGACAAAGGGATCAAGAGCACCCTCAACACATTTGCAGATGACACCAAGCTGAGTCGTGCAGTTGCCACACCTGAAGGATGGGATGCCATCCAGAGGGACCTGGGCAAGCTCAAGTGGACCCGTGGAAATCTCATGAGGTTTAACAAGACCAAGGGCAAGGTGCTGCACCTGGGTTGGGGCAGTACCAGCACAGGCTGGGGGATGCACAGATAGAGAGCAACCCTGGGGAAGGACCTGGGGGTGCTGGTGAATGAAAGGCTGGACATGATCCAGCCATGTGCACTCACAGCCCAGAGAGCCAACCATAAAAAGCAGCGTGGCCAGGAGGTCAAGGCAGGTGGTTCTGCCCCTCTGCTCTGCTCTGGTGAGACTCCACTTGGACTGCTGCATCCAGCTCTGGGGTCCCTAGCACAGAAAGGACATCAGCCTGTTGAAGCAAGTCCAAAGGAGGCCGATTGGCCAAGCTGATCAGAGGGAGGAAAGGCTGAGAGGACTGGGGTTGTTCAGCCTGGAGAAGAGAAGGCTTTCGGGTGACTTAATTGCCCCCTTCCAGTACTTGAAGGGAGCCTAAAAGAGATGGAGAGGGACCTTTTACAAGAGCATGTGGTGACAGGGCAAGGGAGAATGGATTTAAATTGAAAGAGGGTAAGGTTAAATTAGATATTAGAAAGAAACTCTTTCCTGTGAGGGTAGTAAGGTGCTGGAACAAACAGTCCAGAGAAGCTGTGGATGCCACATCCCTGGAAGTGTACAAGACCCAGACTGGATGAGGCTCTGAGCAATCTGGTCTAGCGAAAGTTGTCCTTCCCATGGCAAGGAGTTGGAGCTAGATGAACTTTAAAGTCTCTTCCAACTCAAACCATTCTATGATTCTATGACTAAAACCTAACCAAAATGACTGAATGTAAGCACAAGTTCTTCAGTGAATTTTAAAAATAAGCGAGGCAGAAGTTACATGCTGCCTCCAGGAAATCCATGCTTCTGGGACAATTCTGGCTCTGCCAGGATAGATTGCAAATTGCCACACAATTAATATTTGTGTAGTGTCACCATCTTACTGTCTTCTAAGACCTACAGTATTCTGGGACCATTTGAGGAACTTTTCTGGGGCCATCAATGACAGAGAACATACAGGGTTGGATATCTTCCTATTGGTGGTATTGATGGAAAAATTGGATGGAGCATGGATTTTTCTTCATTGAAAACCAGGATCTCATTAGCTGAACACCAGCATTATGTGATGTCTGAAAAGAAGGGAGTGACTCCATCCCTGACAAGCTGATTGATGCTGTGATGGTGGAGGCTGGGTTTTTAAGCCACACCACAAAACCAGAATCTTGGAGTCTTTCAGGACCAGTCCACTCATGTAGTCCCTACCACAGTTTTATTACCTCCTAAACCATTTTTTGCTCACCCCTGATTTGTGTATGAGTTTGTGGCCTGACCCAAGACCCAACCACACTGAGTGTGCCTGCGATCACTCACACAGCTCTTGGTCTGAGAAATGTTTTGATGGGAAGCCACTGATTATACAAGAAGTTCAGTGTCCAATAAAATGAAAGACTCTACTTGAGCTGCGACATGCCTTCCCTGCAGCTGCTGTGGTAGATTATACAAGGATGTTGAGGGCATTTTGGAGAAACCAGGGCTATTGGGGTCTGGATTGAAAACCACAGTAATGGCTGGTGGGCTACCTGGTGACTTTTCTCAGTCCTCACCACTGTTGTCTGTCCATAGTGTGGCAAAATGCAACAGTAAAGGACATTGAGTGAGAGAAAAAACAAACATCCAGGTCTGTAGTGCAGATGGAGAGAGAAGGAAAAAAAAAATCTTTCAAGTCTTTAATTCTCAAATATTTTCAAGAACTTCATGATCTTGCTTGGGACCGATTAACATTAATCTGGATGCTCAGATTAAAAAACAAACTCTCTTGGAACCTTCCCTCTTGATAAGTCTGTTTTGCTTCCTGAGCGCTTGTTTGATTGAAATTTAAGCCAGTAGAAGAGAATCTTTGCTTATCCCTGCTAGTACTAAAAGGTTTTTTAACAGGTATAAATTTAGGTTGTGATCAGTCCTAAAGCAGCTACATAGGGGAAGAGACCATATAAAAACATGTATTCTACAACTTCTGTGTAGTTCTCTGACCTTACTGCCAGCTTTCCTCCCATCACACCTGTCTTAAGGAAGGACAGAACACAGACATAGTTCCTTGTTTATCAAGAGCATCACAAATATGTTGGGGTTTTTGTGTTTTAGGAGTTTGTTGGTTTTTCTTCTTTTTTTTTTTTTTTCTGGAAGTACAAAAGAGAGGTATGGAAAGCAATATGCTTTTAAAACTCCTTGTCCTTTATGATGCACTTAAGGAGCTCTGAAGTCCTGTCATAGTCAATTTCTAGAAATTTGATTTTTAAACAGTCAGTAAGGAGCGTGAAGTCTTATAGTCAGTATTCAGTAGCTTTAAGGTCAGATCTATTTTGAGATTTCGGTGATCAATAGGAACTTAATTTGCAAAGTCACCATTTCTTGCAACTTGATAGATCAGGTTATTTGGATTGTAATGGCTAGGTAGGGTCATGTGCCTATGAGGCAGCTAATATACCTATAGTATGCTGAAAAGAGGAAGTTTTGCATTTTTAAATAGACTTGTTGGAAAAAGACTCTAATCAATGTTTGCTTGCTGCTCTATCACAATGGAATGAAAAAATACGTGTTCAACTTTTAGAAGTTGATATGAAAGCACAAAGGGTCATTCTCCACACTCTTGTGTTGTATAAATAGATGAATGACATGTGCTTGAAGTGGCTGTTAGACCATGGTATGGAAACATGATGCCTAGAGGACCTGATGCAATCTTACCATTATGTCTACAAAAAAGCTACCTTTTTTGTTCTCTTTCTTATGTACCTCATAAAATAGAGAAAAATTGCATGTAAAAGGGAAATTCTGATTTGGAAAAAAATCACAATAAATAAATATTCCAAATGCTCTCTGTTTTTCTATCCAAATACTTTGCTCTAGTTTTGATTATTGAACACGTGATATTGGAAAAGTAAAACAATATTAAACAAAATCAAAGAAAAAAGTATTTGTAAAAATTTAGTTCCCAAGACTCAAATGTAATATTCTAAGATTGTCAGAGCTTTAATTTCAAGGCTGTTTTTTTTCCAAAAAAACCTTTATAATACAACTAATTATTTCTCAAATATGCTGATATTTGAGAATCCTGTATTTTGACATTACTCAATATGACTTAAGAGAAGTGGCCTGAAAAACAGGCATTTCTGCAACCTAATATCATAATTACAGAAAGAATTGAATAATGCAAAGTTTTCTCTGCAAAAGAAATCATTAAAATGGCTGACCCAGCCTCTCTAACTCAGTTCTATCACTTACCAAGGCTTTGTTATGGAATTGTAGATGGAAGCATGGGGGATACACTGGCCTTCATGTCCATCTGGACTTTGCTCCATTTGGCCTGGGGGACAACACACACTCACCTGGGTGGTTCCAGAGTACTCCTGAGGGAGATCCTCTACTCTGCAATACCTGTAGAGAAAATAAGACATCGCCAATGCATGCACCCACTCTGGGTACAGAAACAGTGTTTAGTTTTGCAGAATAAGTTATGCTCCACAGTGCAAATGGATTTTCTCTCTTCCTTTTTTCAAGCATTTAACTATTTTTGTATTGAACAAATGTGAAATTACATGAGCTTGGATAATGTGAATAATGCATGAGATTTAAGACAAACATATGAAAGGAGCTTATTTTTCATGTCAAACAATTCTTTATTTTTTATGGTACAAATTAAAAGTGACAGATCTGAAGCTGTTAAGAAATACACAAAGTGCAGCTTTACTGACCATACAGATATTGCTCTAGATTAAGTATAGTTTTTGTCAGGTTTTTTTTTTTTTTTTCATGTTAAGCAACCTGTGCAGATAAATTAGCTTTGGTTTCAAAGTCAGAGTAGTAAGGAGCTTTTAAATATCCAGTTTGTTTTCTTGGTCACAAGTCCAACGTATCCACTCCTTTTTTGTTTATTCATATTTTTAACAACACAATACAGTCCATTTTGTACTGCCATCTTTCCCCCTGCATGCTCCATGCATGGAAAAACAGATCTCTTTGCAGTGCTTCATAAGTGACCCTGGTGACCATTCTGTAGATTATAGCACATAGGACAAAAATAATAATAATAATTATTATTAATAATAATA
>VXAX01003529.1:477995-515423 GCA_013399835.1 Leptocoma aspasia | reverse complement strand
AAAATGCATTTGCTGGACATGAGCCCATCCTGGAGTACTGGATCCTCAGTGTGCTCCAACACTGACCTTTCAGAGTACTCACATTTAGAAGCAGCTTCTGGCCCAGATGATGGTCTCTGAAATCTTAAAGCTCCACCAACCATGCAATATGTACCGCACTATACAAGGCAAATCCCATTAATAAAATACTGAGGGCCAGATACAAAGCACAGTGAAATCAATGGAAATCTATTTCTTTCACTAAATTTTGGACATAGCCTGGAGTTTTTGAAAACTCTTTAGTAAGAGAGGTGTTATTTGAAGACTCCAGCACTTCAGGAACTTCCTTCCACATCCTAGGTAGACCACCAAAAATCCAGCACAACCATTCTCAGGTCAGGGAATGCAATCAGGCGGTATACCAGCAGAATTTTACCATATCTGCAGTGAGTTGAACCAATTATCTGATGTTATCTTTTGGGAAGACCTGATCAAGATGCAGCTTCTATCCTAACAGTGGCTGAATCCCAAAGACTCGAGCATAACTGAGCAGAAGATGAAGATTGCAGATGACCTTCACAGGTCAGACCACACCCCATCAAGAACCTGCAACACCTTTGCCTCTGAGCCTTGGTATGCTTGTAGGTCCAATGACCACAGTATTTTAGCAGATGTGTGTCCAATCAGAAAGGAAGCCACAAAGATAAATTGTCTGTAAAGAAAAATCAGTTCACCTGAATCATATTGCAGGTGACCCACCTCATATTATCAAGGGACATTCAGTGGTTTTCTCTATGTCTCAATTGCTTAGTCTAGCCAGTGGCCACAGCAAACACCTACAGAAGCACATCCTCCTACTAAAGAAGTCAATAGGGCAAGCATCAATATGACATTAAAAAAAGCCAGAAGGAACAAAGCACTACCATCGAAATTGTCCATAGTCATGTAATGATCAAAACATCCTCATCACTTCTCAGCCTGTCCATTTGTTTCCATCAGAACCTCAAGAAATTTCTTTGGCTAGCAGGCTTTGGAGAGAAATTGCTTCAAAAGGAACCATAATATAGGTGCAGTACTGTACCAAGTGTGCAGTTTATATTTATACTACAAAATGAGTTTTGGTAACCTCTCCAGGTTCACGGCCAAAAGACAGAGGAATCTCAAGCTACACATTCGACAAAAAGCACAATGTTCCGTGTGGGCTTGAAAGTCCATCAGACATAATCCTAATCCTTCTTTGTCCTCATTGCATTCCAGCATATAAAAATGTTCAGATTTCACTTTTCTTTTTTAAATTTTTCAAACAGTACTGGGTTTGAGGGTTTCGGGAAGGGGTGGGGAATGAGCTGGAAGGGAGGAGGCAGCAAATAGAATTAGGGAAAAAAAACCAGAAAAAGAAATGCAAACCAAGACATACACCCTTAGAAGAGAAATACCAAACCCCACAAATCACAATAAAAAGTTATTATTTTTGGCACCCAAACATTAGGAGATTGCAAAACTGTTGACTAAGAGAAAAGAAAATGAGGTGACTACTACTGAAAGGCTTTGTATACATCTGCAGGGGGTATAAACAAGGATGAGAGAAATTAATCCTGTATTCCTCTTTGCAAAATACAAATGTAAAAATTTGTAACACAATTATACACTCATAAAAGAGTAGACTAACAATCTAGTTTGCAATGCCATGTTTCTGACTTTGGTTAATAGTTTTCATAGTGAATCAGCACTTGATACCTGAAAGGCTACAATCACTCCTCCAGGTGGCAGGCTTGTATTCTCTTTTAAGCAGATAAAAGTTTTTTCTTTTTTTTTTTCTTTTTTTTTTGTTGTTTGTTTTGTTTTTCCTTAAAATGTGTTCATATTTTCATAATATACAGAAAAAATTAAGCAGTTATTTGGTTTACTTTAAGTTCATTTAAAAAAACTGGCTTTTCGGTTTTTTTGGGAACTAATTCTACTACACACACTCTAAGTGTTGTGTATTTTTTTGTTTTGTTTTGTTTTGTTTTTTTAAATAGGAAAACCACAGACATTTATAAACTGTTCTGTCCTTCTTGTAGTTTTCTCAGTCTTTTACTTACAAGGGTGATGAATAGGCATTTTCACAGAGTTCAAATGGACACATTTCGGTTGGTGTGGGGTTGTTTTTTTTTCTGTGTGATTTGGCTTTTTTTGTTTTGCTTTTAGGAGTTTTCTTCCAGAGAGTCTGTTAAAGGCTCCATAGGAACTGCCGTTGCGGGCTCGTGTTGTTTCAAACGTTTAATTGTGTTCTTCAGTGCTTGCCTCTTATTGCAGAACCAAACTCTAACTACTTCGCGGTCATAGTTCAGTTTCTCTGCAATCTCTGTCATTTCTTGCCCAGAGGGATGCGTGTTCTTCTCAAAGTGGGCATTCAAGATTTCAAGGGCTTGTGGCGTGAATGAAGTACGCCTCTTGCGCTTTTTGGATGGTTCGCTCCCAATAAACTCGGTAAGGTTCTGCATCCCTGCTCGATGGCGGGCCTCAGCCTCAGCCATCCACCGCTCAAGCACCGGCTTTATCTTCTGGGCACTTTTAGGGGTGATGTCCAGCTTTTCAAACCTGGCAGGATACAAAAGGCCAGGGTTCAGTTTGGCTGTCAGACTGCTAGCTATAGTGTTCTCTTGGGCTTCCTGTGGTAGGAAAAAGTGGCTTCTCAGGATGGTGTGTCTGAGGGAAAATTGAGAAAGAAGAGTCTTACACTGATGCTCTGCCAGGGTGGGACTTCCTGCCTGCCTGACTAATTGACTGGCAGAGGTAATTTACAGTAGATTATGAAAACTGTCAGGTATATCTATACATAGATATAGACATATATATATATAGTTAGAGATTTAAGCTAACACAAAATGAGCGCTACAACAAAATTCTAAGTACACTAAATAATACAGGTTAAGAATCACGTTTTCTGATGATCTTCAAAACCCTTGAGACTAAGTCTAATTACAGGAAATGATATCAAAGGCATTGTTTTTATCATCTTGTCTTTGTGCTTAATCCTTTTGTTATCCCTCCCATCCCATGTTATCCAAACACCACAACTTTAATAATAAAAACCAAAGGCAAATACTTGTCTCTGAATGTCAGGTTTCCTTTCCATTTTTCAGCAATTTTCACTGTTTGTAAGTTAATGCTATACCCTTTTTCTGGGTTGGAAAAAAAATTCCCATAGTCACAGTGGTGTTCAGCTGAAACAGCTGGACACTTTGCAATTATTTTGCTGTCCCCACAATGTGCAAAGAAAGACTCATGTTTTCCAGATGAAACCCAGCATAACAGTCCACTAATATGCTGTGGCACCAAGCTGAGTTTATTGTGGGATTTCTGCAAACTGTACCAGAATGATATCATTTCCTGTAAATGAGGTCTTCTATATATCATTTTGCCATCAAAAGTCTTTTGCCAAACCAGATTTTACAAGCATTATAAAACATCTGGAAAAGCAGCCACACAAAGCTTTAATACTTTCAAAAACAAACAGAAGAGCAGAGTTCATGTTTCAAGTCCTATAAGTATTTGTTTCTTTCATTTACTGAGTTTATCCTCTTTTGCTACACATTAAAAAAGTCTTAACCCAAGTCCTTTGGTGCCATCCATTTGTATTTTCCCACTTTGCTCTGTCCACTCTGGACGTTGTGCTATTTAATGCTGAAGAAAGGCAACAATTAACTGGATGTTGCTGCTGTGCTCTCCAGTCCAGGTGGTGCTTAAGCACCACCACCACCACTAAACACAGAGTGCTCTGGAGATGAGAGGAACTGAATCAATCCCTTTATGCCAAGAAACTTGGTGGCTGAAGCTGGCCATTTTTAGTGTCTCCATTCAGCACGTGGAGGCAGCAAAAAATATTCCAGCAAGAAACAAAGCACTTCTCACAAACAAAGAATAAGACAAATAATAATTTCACATAATAATACTCCAAAGAATTTGTAACTGGCGCCTGGCATCTTAACGTGGTATTGACTGCAAGGTGTCATTCCTTGGTGTCCGGTGATATTTTGAGCTGAAGGATATATTTTAGAATGTATTGTCTCAAATTAAAGAAAATGCTGCTATTTGCATGCAGAACATATCAAGGTGGTACATTGCTCATAGGACCTGCATTGACCACCAGGAGATTCTACTTTTCTCTTTGAGTTGGTTGTTCAAATTGCTTGCCTTACTGCCCCTTCCATTGACCTGGAGTTCATACTTTGTTACAACTGAAAAAAGTTAAATCTACTATTTCTGAGGAACACATGGTGCCACTGAAGCAGCTTAACAAAAGGTGCACAGTCATACCATGTAATTACACCCCAAAATGGTGTCCACCTGAGGTGGGCAAAGGAAATTAAAAAAATTGTAACCTTACAAGTATTTGGGACAAGCTCTTGCACCCAATCTCATGTTCTGAGCAGCTTGCCCCTCCAAGGAGCCCTCTGTAAAAGGTCTCACCATCCCCAGTGCTTTCTCAAAGTGTGAGGTAGATGGAGAAAATGAGAAGACAGCAAACTAGGCAAAAGTAAAGAAAATTGCAATGTGTACCTTTAAAGTGTAGCATGAAAAACAGCAACTTAAAGCTACAAAAATTTTCCAATTTCTAAAAACTCCACCCATTTTAGGCATTCTTTACCAACTAACCACAAAGAAATAAAGAAAAAAATACAAAATAAAAATTAATCCTTAGCAATAGGGAGCAATAGCATTCATATCATTGGCATTGTTTGTTAGTGTTGTTACTGCAGGACATGTTTGGTATAAGGACATAGAAGTCTTGAAACAAATTTCCCAGCAGTAGTATCCTTGTATAGACTGAATAAAGGTTATTTTCTACAGGGAGGTATCTTATAAGAAAAAACAGTAGGGGAGACCATAGAAGTGAGAGGATCCTATGGAGCTTTTTGTATTTAACAACAATCAATGGGTTTTATGGAAAATCATTGAGCAAAATGTGAGCTGCAAGCACACTACCCCATACTGATGTTATTTATAACCTTAGTCTTTAACTGCAGGAAAAGTACACTTCCATTCTATGGGGAATACATTAAAAGTATAAAGAGCAGATAAAAAGACAGAGCATTTCATGGATCACCAAGAACAAAATCCACTTAAATGAGCTTAGAGTTGGTTTCTTGGCTTTCACTGATGGAGGACTATAAGGCATTGCCCAAGAGGAAAAAGCTGTTACCTAAGTGTGTTTGTTACCTCATGCATAAACACGGGATTAGTGTAACACACATACATGCATATAAGGTGTTTTCTTCTACTTTAACTCTGTCAAGACTGTATTATTATTTCTTATGATTAGGACAGATTTCTGCTTCTTCTGTGCATACATGGGTTTGTCTGTTTTTTTCCAGTAAATATTTGGGTGATAAAAGATGAATAGCTGCTGGTTTGCAAGATAGCAGGAAAGCTATTTTTTTCCCTTCTGTGTTGCCTAGGTAAATCATCATTAACATCCTCTATGTGAAGTGCTAACCACAGTAATACAGGTTTAACTTAGCAGGGATGCAGCCATGAAATATTTGTTCAGTAACCCTATCTGTAGAAAATGGCACAGTATGAAGAGGGTCAGCTGGTGCTTATCCAGCATCAGCAGGGTCTCCAACTCATCTATGGAATTAAGTCTCTATGCCAGGAACATTGTTTCTCACTTGTTTAGAAAAGGAGGAAAAAAAAAAGAGACCAAAATCACTCTAAAGATACACAATAAGAACAATTTATATGTCAGATAACAACGTTACTGGCTAATTTAAAAATCAGGTTAAATAATACACTCTAAAGTTATGAGACTCAATAACAAGCATGCTCCTCACAATAAGCTGGATCATTATTAAGGACAAAGAGAGGAGTTTATGATGTAACTTGTTACCTGCAGATGGCAGACTGGCTATAGGCTGGGCCTTCCGTGGCACTTAGGGCTTGGCCAACTTGAGTCTGTGTCAGGCCAAGGGACAGGCGCCGGATTTTAAAAGCTTTGGCAAATTCTCGTATTTCTTCCAGATTTACCCCATCTACTTCTCCAGTGGCCGTCTGAGGATCTGTTGAGATATTTTTTAATCATGTCAGTTCTTTGCATCACATATCAGTGGGATAGGCTTACAGCCATTTTCATTGTCTGTCGTAGTTTGAAATAGGAGGTATTTCAGGGAAGTGATGTAAAAGTTTTTGTGTAACTGATAGTCTGTGGACTGTTCTCCTAATCCCATCTTTCTATCTCACAGCAGAAAGTGAGTGCACTGGTGATTGGCCAGCACTGAGCCCACCACACTCATTGGTGCATTGGCTGGGAAAATTTCAAAATTGGGGAAATCTAAAATTGGTGAACCAAAACCACTACATTGTCAAAACTTTCAAGTTCAATTTTTTAATACTGACCCCTTTCTCTTCTTCCCCAAACAGAAGCAGACTTGCCTTGTCAGGCAAGTGTGTTCAG
Organism: Leptocoma aspasia; assembly: GCA_013399835.1. Classification (NCBI taxonomy): domain Eukaryota; kingdom Metazoa; phylum Chordata; class Aves; order Passeriformes; family Nectariniidae; genus Leptocoma; species Leptocoma aspasia. Next base: position 509,005 of record VXAX01003529.1, on the reverse strand, counting down.
ATTGCTAAAATGCTGACCGTGTTGCAGTTATCTGAGTGTAGAAGATTTTCAAAGATATGTGTTTGCTGTACTCCTGACAAAGGCCAGCTCACCTTTTAGGGAGGGAGGGTGTGCCTGGGCTCCTCGCTGCCATTTATGCCGTGCAAAGTCTTCTCTGGATTGAGGAGTCATGTTCCCTGTTTTCCCTTTTTACCACAAAGCTCAATGGTTGGTGTTAATATATTTATTTCCAGTCTGTGCGGAGGGCTATATATATGTATGAGCTGCTTGGATTTTTAACTTGAAATCAAGTCTTTGTGCTTTATCTAAAGTTAATGCCAAATAAGGAGATTCACAATTATTTCTTCCCTTTTACACAATGCCCAACCCAAACTGCCACATGAATGTCCAAAATAACCGAGCAAATGAACAAACCTGAAAAAATTCTGCCTTTAAAACCTCCTTAATTTAAAAATTGTCTTTTAAAATACACCCTTCTGAGAAGAAGCCTTTCAAGCTTTTTATTCTGTCTCCCATCAGGTTGATAATCAAGGAGCAGCAACACTGGTTTTGGATGGTAATACTGCACAGTGTTTTTTCCTTTTACATTAGCCCCTCAGAAGATAATGCTTATGATGCTGTGAGAATAAATCTGTCCTTCCTCTCTATAGCAGTTTACTGACACAGAAGCCTTTGTCCCTGAAAGGGCACATAATAAAGCATGTCTACCACAGAAAACCTCCTTTGGAGCTGGATAACTCGGTCAATTTAGGACTTATCAAGGGAAATGACACAACAGCTGGAGAATGGAACTTCCCCCCCCCAGGCTACTGATCCCTGACTAAATGAAAGTGTTTGCCAAGTCAGAGACAGCATGGGACTGGGATGGCAGAAGATTTCAAAGTGTTGTGCAATCCTGCATGTAGTGAAGCCATTCTCCCAGTGAGACATCTCTATTGTTCTTCATCTCATTCCTAAGACTCCGAGGTGAAAAGTTTGCAGCACAATAACCCCTCAATTTCTCTAAGTGCAAGCAGTTGTCCAAGGATAGTGCTAGACTACATTACCATTCTCAACCTTATATGAGAATGGCTCTTGCTAGTATGGCTCTAGTGAGGGCTTATCAGCATTACAGTAGCAAAGCTTTTATTTTCAGGAGTTTTTAAGCCTGGTGTAAAATTTCCTAGTGATGGAAGCATCCTATGAAAAAATATTTTTGTCCAATAATAGACAGTGAAGAGGCTTTTCTGATATATAAATTTACTCTGTTGCTTGAATATAAGAAGCACAAATGGCAATAATATTTTAAAAATTCTTGTGTATGCAACCAGGGACCACATGAACTATGCATACAGATAAACATGCACATAGACTGAACCTTGTTTCAAAGATACTCCACACTCAGAATCATCTCTGCTGCTCTCACTGCTGTACTTGTGCTCACCTGCACACCCATGCACTCACTCAGTACAAAGTTAGGGTGCATACTGTTTGCTCTAGAAGTGCTGTGACAGTGGCCACTGAAGTTTATGAAGTAATTGCCTTTAGAAGCATGAAATTTTCCTGCTTACGCCACATAGTCTATCTAGCATACCAGCTCTGAATTTCAGAGACACAGAACAGAGCTGCAGACTTATCTGTCCTTTAGGTCTCTGTACTAAATATCATAAATGATACTGGCCTCAAAAACTCCCCTGAGCAAAGTACACTAAAATGGTGACTTTCCTCACCTCTTTCCTTCTGTTACTTTAACGCCTCTGACTAAGGCTGTTAGGAATGTAACAAAGGACAATTCAGCTGTTCCCAGAGAACTTCCAAAGTAGCAAACTATGGCACCTGGCACCTGTAATGCTCCCCAACTCCTGTTAGGAATAAAAAGGAAGTGAAAAAACTAATTTTAGAGGAATTATAGAGAAATTCTGCCAAGTTCTGCTGGATCTAGAATGACCTGGCACTGTTGCAACAGTGAGCATCACAGAAAGACTGTTCCTGCCTGCGGCACTTGGATGAGGGAAATATTAGGCTGAGTTCTCCTTGAGATGAGAAAAAACCTGTGATGCCCTTCAGCAATATGGGAGTAGAATGTAGCATACAGTGGAATATCTGTTGAGAAACAGGCTTCATCCTTTCATAGCATCTTTGGCAACAGGAAAGTATTAACAGATGGACTGAAACACTGAAATGTTTTATCTTGAACTCTAGGGAAAATAGCATTTGTGTGAAATTGGAACCAGTTCTACTTTGGGTGTGATTCAAAGCCCTTTGAAATCCATGGATCTTGTCTTCTGTCACCTCCCTAAAACACAAATAGTGCTACGAAGACCATCCTATTGGCACCATCATTTGTCTGTTTTACACTATTGCATTAAAATGCCATCAGTGCATTCTCAGATTGTGTGGTCTAAATATGCACACACATAAACATATTCAAAGAGATTATGGACTTTGTTTTAACAAGTTCTGAGCTTTCAAAACAGTTGCACATATAGTGCACTTCACATTTTAGGAAAAGTAGATTATTGAAGACAGTAAATAAGCTGGTTCTTTTTCAATTAAGTGGATATCCCAGGGAAGGCTGCCCAGTGACAACAGGAAAATAGAGAATACCAAAGCCATTGAGTGTTTGAGATCTACGGTAATAGATTTCAAGACTCCCATGTTTACATTATTGCCTGAGAAAACAGTGGCTGCCTATGAAACTACTGAGTGCTGGAGAAAGGTCAGAGGGTTGTCTGGGACCATTTCAGAGGATATGGATACATATAACAAAAAGGAAGACAGCTAAAATTCCACCATCCTGGTGGATGGTGAAGATAGATGAGTGGTGTGGAAGAAATTAAATCCACAGGCTCTCCTGCACTGAAATCTGGGTTTTTTTCCTACTGAAGGGAATACTTCTCCCACTTTTGAATTCTTCTGAAAATCCTGTGTGAGTTTGTTGTGGAGTGAAAATATGCTGTGATTTCAATAGTTAGGGGAAAGAGCTGCTACAGAGAAATCAGTGCACCCTGAAGGAGAAACCAAATTTCTGTTGCACAGAGTTCTGCCACGGGAGGGATTACAGGGGGATGATTTCCCCAGTCAGAGCGGAAGAGAAATAGCTGGATGAGGAGGTCCAATGGAAAGTAAATTGGATAAGAAAGGCAGGACAAAACATTGATAATGGAAAATGGAGTGGAGCTCAGGGGGAAAAAAAGAAGAATAATTTGTTTATGGGAGGCATTTTAATTTCATAGTAACAGATGACAGTAAAATGAATTTGGGAGGAAGAAAGGAACTTCATGGAAACACGAGTCTCAGAGCACAAGGGGAAACCAGTGATTTCCACAAAGAGAACATATGGTAGAAAAGTTAAAGAAATGAGCAGAGGGATGCATTTCAGAAGAGGAAAATGAAATGGAAAAAAGGGAGGAATAAAGAAGTAGAATTTGATGAAAAGAAAACAAAGAAGACAAAAGAGAATACAAATAGGATTTGGCAATACAAAGAAATCATACAGAAGGGCCAGGAAGAGTATAGATGAATCTTGCAGTCCTTGCTTAGACAAAACTTATCTTAAAATATTTTTTATTTGGAAATAACTGTTATGTTTTGTCTCCAAAATAATTAGCACTTGTTGCTGGTTAGGGATAAAAGGGTGATGATGAGAGAAAAGGGAAAAGCTATAAAGAAGACAACAATGTAAATGAAAAAAAGGACAAGAAATAAAAAAAGAAAGAGAAATTAAAAACAAAACGGAAGCTTTTTTGAAATTAAGAAACATGTTAAAGAAAAAAAGCGAAATCATACAGAAAATATTACTAGAATGAAAAGTAAAAGCAATAAACCCAAGGAACATGGAATACTACAGTTAATAGAGTTCTTATGACTTCCTCCTTGTACTTTAATAATTTCTCTGATGTGAAGCAACGTCCTGTGGAAGAGTTACTTTCTTTGCAGTCAGTGTGCAGAAGCTTGTCTCAAGCAGATGCTTGAGAATAATTATTTGCTGAAGTTAGGATGCTCTATGCAATTTGATTAACTGAACAAGTGGCTAAATGTGACTAGTTTTACATGAACTTTGCTAATTTAGCAAATATTTCTAGAACATAGCAAATCTCTGCCAAGGTACTCAGCTCCAGGACCTCTGCCAGAGGTCTGGACTACAGTTTTGTAAAGAATTAGGAAAAGGGAGCAATATTCCTACCTCAGGAGGAATAAAGAAATCAAAGATAGGTTCAGGAGGCCACAAGCTGTTTCTTGCTGCCTTCATGTGCAAGGACTTCTCTCAGCAACACTGACCCATTGCACATCTCATCCCACTAAAAGACTTTAAATAGACCGTCAGACACTGGATTTCAATTGTGGGCCTTTCATACAAAGCTCTGCAGCCAGTGTGGGAGCAGGGATACTAAGAAGGCCACAGGCTTGACAGAGAGATGTTCTGCCCTTCAGAGATCTGCATCTAGAAACGGAACAGATTCTGTAAAAAAGCGAAACAAGAATGACTTTCTGTCTACATCCTCATGTGCAGCCACAGTTTTGTGCAAATGGCTTTTCAGTCACATGAAACAATTTTCAAAGTCATGAAGGTCATCTAATACTATTCGTCCAAACAGTATCACTGGTTTATCACTGCAAAGGAAAAGCTATAAAGGATCCCATCTAATTTTTCATGTTTCATTACACAGGTGGTTTGATCTTTCCTTACTGAACTGACCATATTTTCCTCTTTCTTGTAGGCTCTTTCTACATTACTAGAAGACAGTAGGTAGCTCTCTTGTGCCCTGCAACACTGTCCCTGATGTGGTAGCTCAAGCAGGCTTATGCATGCAGTGTTAGCTCCAGTTTGTGATGGCTACATGCTGTCAAGAGTATGCTGGACAGTCTTTAAGGATAATTGAGATGACTGGTTTGCTTTTATCTGTGTAAGGTTACTATGTAAATGGTAGAAGTGAGTTGATCTGCCTCTCATGCTATTCATTCTGTTAGTCTTGAATAGCAGAGACTGAATGAAACTGGAAGCATAAACTCAAAACAGCTCCACAAGTTTTTTATTTATGTTTAACATGGAATTTTTTCAGGAGATCCCTATCAATAACATTTTCTTTTGGAAAATTTGAGTTAACTTCCAAGTGCAACTCCTTCAGCGGTCTGATTGTATGAAAAGTTTCCTATGTCTGTAGCTCTTTTTGTTAGGACTGCAATAAAGACACAGAGTGTCTTGATGCTCTTCTTTGTGATCACTTTTCACACTCCTCTGATGGCTGCTAGGGAGGGCAGGAGTGGCATCAGCAGGACTTGGATGCAGGGGGGGCAAAAATTAACGCTGAATCTGAAGAAAAAGATAAGATAGAAGAAAAAAAACAGACTTGAAGATTATTAAAGAGCAGGGATTAGAGTTTGGACTGGAGGGAGAGAGGGCCTGACTGTGCAAAGTAGTACCACTCACTGTGATAGACGAAAGAAAAAAAGGAAAAAAGAGGTGGCAGTAGTGATAACACAATATAAAGGAGGACAGAAACTACCTACAAAAAAGGCTGGTAAAAGGGTACAGATATGGTCTGGAGACAGTGACTGAGTGGGAACTGAAATGGGAAGAGAAGTTGGGTAATGATGGACTGTGAGGAAAGGACTGCAGGGAGAAAACTAGAGGAACAAAAGCATGGAGGCAAAGGGAGAGTGGATTGTGTGGAGAACAATGTGAAGAATTAATGGGACTCGAACAAGACAAGTAGTGAATGGAGTCAAGCCTTAGAGGATCAAGTAAAAGTTCTATGTTCATTAATGTATCTCCCAGTTGTGCCCAAATTGATATTCCTGTGCCTCATACTCCTCTACTCTCAGCCAAATCTGTTAAGCACAGCATGCTTATTTTAGAGCCAAACCAACAAGATGGTAACAGAACTATCAGCTTTTCCATCCATTCAACACATCTCCTATTTCCAACTACGAACATAAAGATTATCTCACCATATGACTAATTTGTGTTACTATTCTGCTTTTGAAACAACCTTGAAATTTATCCATGCAAAAAATGAAGCTAAAAGAACATCCTTAGAGCTGCACAAATTAACACTCAAAAGCTACAAAATGCTGGAGTAACAGCAGCCCACAACACAGTGTACCATAGTCTTTGAGTCCTGGATTATCAGTTCTTTTTCATGTGCTTCGTTCAGTGCACAGGATGAACTGTCCTTCATTACAGATGAACCGATTGATGTATTGCCTTTTTACTTGTTCAGCGTATGGCCCCAGACCTCTATTAAAGCTCTTCACTAAAGACATCTCCTCTTGAGCTCTTCTGGTTTCTTTAAAATCTTAATTTATTTTCTTGTGTTTCTACAAGATGAGGGTCTTCCCCTTCTCATGCACAGAGAAGTGGACAGATATTAAAGGAAGAAGCATTTTTGGGTACCCATTCTAGGTCAAGTAGGAAATGATTTTTTAGACTGTCTTTAAATGGTTCTTGATACAGTTGCACAATGAAAGTGCACTTAAAATTGCAGCTGTGAGTACTGGGTTCTTCTGTAAATTAAAGTCCAGAGCCTCAAGCTGGATATTGAGGGAGCCCTTGTGAAAAATCTCTTTTAAGTGATTTTTCTGCCTTGCACTGGAATTACATAGCAGACAGAAGGCTTCAGCTCCTCAGTCCTCTATTGCCTCAGGCAAGGCTATCCTTGACTTCTCTACAGCTTCCTACCTCAAATGTTATGCAAATTGGGGAACAGATTAGTGAATCAGGTAAACGCTGGGACAACAGCCCACCTGTAGTGTTAGTAATTCTGATACATCCCTAGGACAATTCAACTGGGAATGCACTAAAAGAAGGATGAGAAAAAAAATCATGACTGCATAATTGCAATCACAACAATATATTGTTATAATGAAATACATGTTCTAAGAGGAATTGCATATAGTTGAACAAATAGCTGTTCTTCAAGCATTTCCTAACTGTTGATGGATTTATCCTGTAATCTTAAAAGGGCTTATTCCATGTTGCATTTATTTTAAACAAGAATGTCCAAAACAGGAGCTATTCTAGACTAGCTATCGAAAAAGAATTTACTCTGCACCAGCTATTTTACTCAATTTGCCCACATGGACTAGAGGTAAATTTTACATATTTGTAATGTAAAACCTCTTCTTTGTCTTCCTCCTACAAGCATGTCTACATGAGAAAATTTACTACTGACAGTGCAATAGCATTATAATTATATCTGTATCTATACGCAGATATTTTCATTCCAGAACAAAAGTATTCCCACTGGGAGTTATATCAGCATAATTTTACCACTATAGCTCTACTAGTAATTTCCCCATGTAAATGATCTCTGAAATAATCTAACCAAGATGTTTTCACATCTTTCCTTGCATGACAGTTTCTCCAAGCCCTTCATAAGCTTGTATCAGTCACATATTTTACATTACCAATATGGCATAAGCTATAGTGTTTGTTTACTTAGAATATGTACATGGATTATCATAGAAGAAGATCATACAAATCACTTGGATTTTTGCAGATGTCCAAAAACTGTTAGTGCTTCTTATGAATACTGTCAATTAGTGGTTTTTGCAATGTAAAAACCAAGTTAATGCTGGTAAGGTAATAGCAAGGACTCTCAACTGTGCGATCTGAAAGAAAGTGCTGTTCAGGTCAGCTGTTATAATCCTAACACTGGAACTCAGTTATTTCACTGCAGTGTGTTTCTTCCTTCTCAACGTGTTCCAGTTCATTCTTGTTTAAATGTTGTACGCTTTTTCTGGCAAGAAAATCTCTCACTCTGGATTTGTGCAGTATTAGGGTTTGTAAAATGGTTTGCTATATCAACCAAGCAAACAAACAAGCAGCTTAACCAAAAGTAGGCGTACCTGTCTGCCCACCAAATTCTGAGAAATGTAGTTCATTATATTAGCTGATTCAAAAACTTCTAACTTCCAAAAAACATAAACTACATTTCAGTTATAACAATTGCCCTCATAAGTCAATTAATGGCTGCTACCATTTTTATGACCAATATTTTTATAATCAATATTTTCAATATTGATTAAATTTCTCAAGGCATGTTTACCTTAAGCCCCATCCATGATAGCACTTAGTAATTCTCTACTGGTGAGAGTCAGCTATTTCGCAATATACAATCTACTATATTTAAAAAAACAAAAGGAGGGAAAGTAGATTGGAAAACTCCACAGCGAGGAGAACAATTAAAAGAAGGGAAAGAAGGGAATAGAATAGAAGGGAAAATTAAGGAGAGCCAGGGAGCAATACTTACTGCTGACTAACTGGCCAACACTCAAAGCTGAAGAGGAGGAGGATGAGGAGGAAGAAGAGGAAGCCTGACGCACTGGGCTTTGAGACATAGATGCTTGACTGTGAGCCAAATGCAGGAGATTGGATTGTGAGGCTGCTTGTCCCACTTGCGTCTGGGAGGGCTGATGGAGCTATATGTTAAAATGTAAAAATAGGTATTTAGAAAGTGAAGCAGTTATAGGAAACTTGCAATGCACCATCTCACCCATCTACTTCTGGGGAGCAAACCACATCGGAGCATTAAACACCACGGGCTTTGTTCAGGTGACAGTGTTAGAGCAGGAGCAATCTGAGCTGTTTAGAATATTGTCTTTGCAGTTTTATTCAGTTTAACTGGATACTTAATCTAATTAGAAGGTAAATACTTTTTTTGAAATGGGTAATAGGACACCTATGGCATTTACAGCAGCATTCTGATTTATTAAATACATATCCTTACCTGTTTTCTGACTCATGAAACCAGACTTTTATTCCCTACAGGGATTCTCATAGAAATCAGGATTGTTTCACAGAGGTCCTTTCATACTGCAGGACCAGGGCCAAGAAGAGTGCAAATGGGGAAGAGGAAATAAACTGAGCCAAAATCCCTTTCCTACTGGAATCAATGATTTGTTTTACGACATCAGACCTGACGAACAAACAAAAATCATGGGAAAGGATAAGTTGTCTTTGACTAAAACACACATGGACACTTCTGAGCCCCATCCACATCAAGATTGTATCCAGTAAGACATACCTAAAAAATCTAGTGAGTATGGTAGATGCAAATGATACATGAATTGACTTTCTAAATTTTTTTTAAACAAATATTACAAGAGTGTAGTCTTTTTTTGTTTACTAGGGGAATGGAAAGAACCATCAATCCATTCTGCCTATAATATGCTTTCATGTGGCATTGAAATCTAGGAACATTCTCTGGTACTGATTTTCACATAAAACTCTCAGAAAATTCGAAGGGCAGTATCCCTACAAAATGAAGGCACACAATGGACTTTACAGTTTTGAATTGGGTTCTAGTAGTCCAGTACAGTCTTTTCAGAGATAAGAATACAGTAATACAGGTCTGATACACTCTGATGACTGCTGCTTATTATACCTTTATTTTATGTTGATTCTTGATATTGATCAAAAAAGATCGTAAAAATATTCTAAGAAGGCTCCACTTCACTGCAGCTGTCATCTGCATTTTCTACAAGGGAAAAGATAAAGGCCTATTTGGCCTTGCTTGAAGTCAGTAATTAAAACCTATTTCTTGAATGCTAAGGAGTCTGAGTTTTGTGGGGTTTTTTTGATATCTAACAGAAATAATGACTTTAGAAAAGGAGCTACATTCATTAGTAACACTCAAATTTAATGTATTATCCTACCAGCACACATAGAAATGTCTGATGCTAAGTAGACAACAAATTGTATAAAACTGTAGATAAAGGTATCTGTTCACATTCAAGATGACACTTTCTGTTGAATATATATGAACTATTTTAATGACAATATTCCTGTTAGAGTCTGTTAAGAATGGAAAAAAATTAAACTTCTTTTTCTACCTTCTACATGGAATAATATAACAGAAAATGAAGGAAGAAACTTTGATTTAACCTTTAACAATAACGATAATTATTTATCTGGCCAGTTTTAGTGTATTCTGACTTCCTTGTGGATTAATAAAAAAAAGCACTTTGTTATATCTAGGATTTTTTTTCTCAAGTACATTTTAAAAAATATAACTGGCACTTTATCAAGGGGATAACAGTTGAGAAGCTGATTAAAAGGCTTCCAGTTTTCAGACTCATGTAAGGAGTGAGCATCTTAAAAAAAATTCTTTAACAGCTGGATTTTAGCTACAGAAAATTCCCAACCCAGATAATACTTTTATAATATCTTCTCTTAGGGAAAAATCCCACTATAAAGGTTGGCCTCTTCTGAACGTCACATCCAGGCTGCAGCTTTCAGAAACAGGCAGGTGTTTGGTGTCTGGGTCTGTTGTCTGAGGGAATCTCTGGCAAAACGAAAGATTTCAGCCCAGGCAAGGGAAGATAAGTACTGTATTTAGACAAGTTAGGTGCTTTTACACTATGTGGAACAGTCTAAGAGATGTTAGTGCTTATCTGTGAGGATGGAGGAACAAATGCAGCAGCTATCTTTAAAGAGAGAGATCTGCAAAATTATAGTCCAGTCAACTAAACTTCAACCGTAGAAAAGTACTGAAGAAAATAATCAAAGCATTTGTAAACACCCGCAAGAAAACAAGGCAGCGACAGACAACATGGATTGTTAGAAACAAACTGTGTCAAACCAATCTGATCTCCCTCTAAGACAGGGTAATTGGCCTTGTGGACAGGGAAAAAGCAGTAGGTGCTTTGACTTTACAAGTGTCTCGACACTCCCTCATGTGACATTCTTTATAATCTAAGGAAGCATAGTTCCGGTGAAATTGGTGCAGAATGAATGCAAAAGTATTTGGAAAGCAAAACTGAGGATGAAGTATCTGTGAAAAAAGAAGTGTGCATGCATGGTGCTTCACAGAAGTCTGTTCTCATTTTGCACTACTCAATATTTTCTTAATGACCTGGATGACGGAGCAGAGAATACGTTTACTAAATTTACATGCTGGTGACATGCTGGGAGGAAATTTTGACAGGCTGAATGACAGGATTAGGAATCAAAATGCTTCTGTGTTTTGAACATACTGGCTGCAAACCTGTGGTGTTGCAAAAGTGAAGGCAGCTCCCATACCAAGCTGTGTGAGTGGGAGTGATGTCCGCAGTGCATGTGAAGTGCATCTTCCTTTCTACTGAGCCCTGGAAAGACTTCTGCACAGGGGGATGTCGTGTCCACAGCTAGGTGCCAGACTGCAATTAAAATCTGGACCAACTAGAGTTAAATAATTAGAATGGCTGAAGGCCTGGGAGTTAACTGAGGCTTATGAAGACACCTGTAATGAACTGATCATGTTTAATCTAAAGGAGGGAAGACCAAGTGGGATATGATGCCTGCTTTGGATACAGACTGTCCTGGTTTAGGGCAATTTTGGGAAAAAATCCTTTAAAGGGGTTTCCTCTAGAAAGCAATTCAAGCAGTCCCCCCCTGAACTGGTCTGGGAAAATTATTTCCTTGGAGAAAAGTGGAAAAAACTGTTTATTTAACAGGCAAAGCATTCACCAGCACAAAAAAAAAATTGAACAATATTAAACAATAAAACCTCTTGCTGCTCCAAAAGAGATGACAAACTCAGAAAGTCCCCTTGGTGGGCTGTAGTTTGGCTCACCCAGTCTGTTATCTGTCCCTCTGGTGCTGGAAAGGCCACGGCCCAGGCCCAGCCCGGTGGGCCACAGGTGTGTGAGCTCCTGGTGCTCTTCTGGGTGTTTCAGTCCTGAGCAGGTTTAAACAGGTCCAAAGGAAAAGAAAGAACCACTGTCCAGGAAACTTCTCTGCCTCAGCTAGCTAAAACTAAATAAAAAGCAAAGGAGAGCTCTGTCCCACTGTCCTGTCCATGCTGCAGATCACACCATCCCGCAGAAGGAATGTGGAGGAGAAGAGAGTACAGTTTTTTCTGAAAACAAACTCCCTCTTTGCCCTCAGAATCAATCTTAAAGGTGCAAATCTTATTTCTGAGCTACACAGATGAATGGGGATATGAGAATCATAAAGTCACCCCAGGACACAGGCATAGCTAATGAAAAGAGGAGATAATTATTCTGTCTTTTATTCATTTTATAACAGGCCTAGTTATCCGGAAGGTTCAAATTAGATGTTGGGAAAAGCTATCTAATGTGGCAGTGAATATGAGAAATAGATTACTGGTGGAATCTGTGGGTTTCTATGATAGTGGTTAGGACCAAATTAGCTAAAAACTGGAATAGTTACTCCACCTGAGAATAACAGGTTGGACTGGATAATCTCTTGAACCTTGACCTTCTACTCATAATTTTTTTATGATTCTACACCATTTCCCATCATTATTTCTCAGGGAGATAGCAAATCCAACATTTTCCAGCTATGTTACAGCATACAGTACAACTACTGAGCATGTGCACAGTAAAACTGAAGCCTCCAGGAAGCTCTAGAATGAGAGAGCACTCTGCATTTTTCAGCTCTGCATGCAAGGCATGCATACAGTCAGAGGCACCATGTAGCACATGCATAATATGATGGTTGAGTCTAGAAAGTGTTTGAGTCTCTGCACATGTTTTGTACTATTCATGTATTTTTAAAGTAACTGGAATATCCAGAAGCTTGGCAACTTTCTTGTTGAAGATCCAGAAATATTTAAACAAATATAAGAAATTTTCAAACTTTAGCTGGGCACAGAGGAATATGGCTAGTGAAGTTTGGATTCACAGTAACTCTAGGTGTAATGATATACAAGGGATATTTACAGGTTGGTTCCTAACTCACTGCTTGTGAGGGAGAAGCAAGCAACGGGGTTGAAGAGGCTGAAGAGTCACCTTAAGACCTGACCAAGACTGAGGGAGGATTCCATCTTTAACTCCCTACATAATTTCCAGCACACCCTCTGCTTTAAAGCAGATGAGGTTAAGCTGTAAATGTCCTGCTTAAAAAACAATGATCATTACCTATGGCATGAAATTGCATTAAAATAGTGTCTATTTTCATCCACTATAATTTCCACTCCAGAAATAGCCTTAAGGAAAGGCAACGGTTAGATTATGAATAAGATTCTAGATGACAGAATCAACTTGAACTTGCAATAGCTGACTTTTCCCAATTTTGGACACGTATATATGATATTAATTATATTTATGACTGTTGTGCATTTTTCATCCAAAGACAGAAGAAGGCACAGAAATTACAGAAACAGTTGCTGTAAGTGCCGTTCTTTGTAAGTGGATATAGTAGACATGCCAGAATGATGACTGTATGAAACAGTGATCAGTATCTGGCAGGAATATGTGTATGCACACTACAGCTAGAGGGATGAAGTGAATACGAGAAGGGAAAAGCGCATCATAATACTTTATAAAATAAACTGAAAACTGCAAAGGAAATTTGTATTTCCTTTACATGAGCTTTACATGTTGCTGTCAACAGTAGTATTGACTGATAAATGCAGAGGTAAAGAATTAATTAGGTCTGTAAGACTGAATTTTGTTCTTAAATTATGTATGTAGGGTATTCCTATGCTTGGGATGGTTGACTGGAGTTCTGTGTTAAAGGCCGTGTGAGACCAGGGATGATGTTCTCTGCATCCAGAAAGCTGCATATAAATGATAGGGTAACAAGGTATTTATCATAAAATAAGGAAAGAGAAAGAAACTAAGTGGAAATCTAGAAAACTTTTGACAGAATATTGCCCTGTATCACAACACAGGTGCTACTTGGTTTTACAGAGTGTCTGGACAAACAGCAAGGGCAAAATATGGACTTAATGGAAAGGAGAAGAAAATAATGAGCTTAAATTGCAGTAAGGGAAGCTAGGGTCAGGCATCAAGAAGACCTTTTGAATACTACTAGGTTGCCTAGGGATGTCAGGGAACTTCCATCACTGAAGATTTTTAAGAACAAGCTAGACAAACATCTGTCAAGAATGATATAGGAACAGCTGATCTTGCCTAGGGGGAGGAGATGGACTACATGACCCCTTCAGGTCCTTTCCAGTCCTATTTTTCTATGATTCAGTGAAAAGGAAATCCAAGAGATGAGGAAACACAACAAATTAGAGAAGACAGAGGTGAAAAAGACATGTATAACAAAAAGGGCAGAAGAGATGAAACTAAGAGGAGTGGTATAAAGAGTAAGAAATACATCTTAAGCAATCCCCTTTATGTTAAAGATTTTCAATTTTTTCTGATGTCAGCTAGTTCATCCTGGGAAATATGGACATTGTAACGACTAAAGTCCATGGAAAGCCTGAAAAATAAATATCTTGATCTAAAAAGATGTTCCCAAACACTTCAAAATTGCATGATAGTGTCTTACAGTAGTAGTAGTTTGTTTCATGCTTCTATTTTTCTTGCAGATGGAGTTCTCTGCTTGGTATACATTTCCTAAAATGTTTCCTACAATACATTTGGTTTTGAGAAAGAGTAATGGCATGCTGAGGACACTGCATGATTCAAGAGCGCAATGGCAGATGAAGTCAGTTTTCAAACCTACTCATACTGCATGAGCAGGCATGGGTATCAAAGATGTTTCCTTAAATCCTCTAGAAAATGGAAAGAACAAGTATAATACACATAGCCCCATCCTTCATGCCAAATCTCTTTCACAGTCAACTGTGCTAGAGTATTTCACAAATACTGTACCCCATCACCCTAATTTAGGTTACTCAAATAAATTCAAGTAACTGCATATATGAATCTGAATATGAAAGGTATTTGATACATAATAAGCATCCTCTCTCCCAGTATAGTACAATATAGTATAGTACATATACTATAAAAGGTGTTTGTACACACTGCTTAGACTGACAGAATAGCTACATTTGGAAACGAAAATAGAAAATGTCCTTAAGTTCACACTGGCTGTGCTCATACCCCACCCAAAATGAAGACTGTGCTGTGGACATAACTGGGGGCAGGACTTTGACAGCATCTGCTGAAGTCTTTCAAAGCCTTTCTACTGAATCACAACTACTTTCAAAGCACACTGTAATTGAAGGTCTTTCAACTTGCTAAATGAAATTGGGACTATAGCTGGACTTCTGTAGAAGATTTAATTTTATATGCAAATCAGGTCATAAGTAATTTTTTTACCCCTATCAGGAAGGATATAATGTCAACATAACAACAATATTACTGACAATACATTAATCACTAATTATAAATTATTTATCACTTAATAATGTTAATAATGTAAATATTACAATAGTATTATAGTAACAGTTTTAAAAGTGTAAGTGCATAATTCAAAGGTAACCCTCATATTCCTACAGTGAACAGCATTTTGTTAGCAGTGAACATGCTTTCTGTGCCTCAGTTGCTTAGAATGACAGGTTCTAAGTGTTCTAGTGACATCATCCTATTCCAAATAGTTTGGTGGAGTCATATTGGCGGTTTTTGAGATATCCTTCTCCTACAAGTGCTGATGCCACAAAGAAAACTGGTCAGGAAAGGATGGAAGTTACAAGTGTCATGCTGTGGCATGGAAAGTCTGATGTAGTCCCTTGTAGTAGTAAATAGTCTAGTAATCTTGACTTTCAAAATTCTAGTAATTTATCTATAGATGAAATAGAATTATGCAATGATGATGGTAAAGGAAAAGAGAAAGAAGCGAGAAAATTGTCACCCTCATCACTGAAAGTCATATAAGAAACAAAAGAAACACAGAGTCAGATTGAGACAACACAGTTTAGTGACTATATTGAAACAGAGAAAGAAGAGTGCATTTCTCATAAAACAAGACAGCATCAAAGCTATAGGAGCATTGCAGAGAGGAAATGATTGAGAGCTGGTTAGATTTTAATGGGAGAGAATAACAAAGGATTGCATGGAGTTGTGATAAAAAGATGGTAGGGTGTTTGTGGCAGGTTGAGACTGCAGAAAGGGAACATCTAACACGAAATTTGGCAAGCAAATGTATAAGAATCACCACAGACCCATCTGAGAGACATCTACGTCTTTTCAACAGTTAATCTGCAGCATGATAGCCAATGACAACAAAGATGGGGAATTGAAAATGTAGGAAAATGCTGCCTAGTAGCTCATTTTACTGTGTTAGAATTGGCAGAAGCCCAAAGCTGGTCATGCTCGAAGACACGATGAAGTACGAAAAATTCTGTCAGGCATTGTAGATAAAACAAGACTGAGGACAACTGGGACTACAATCCTGATTTAATGAATCTAGGATGTAGAAAGAAAGAGCCAGGCAAAAGTGAGACGAGAACCAGCTTTATGTGGTACACCAGAGAACAACAGGAAGTGCAGAAATTAAAGTTACAAGGTAGTCTTCTATTATGGGACACAAAGAGGTTATAAAGCAAGAAACACAAAATCAGAGAATAATTTTATTATTCTTTTTCAAGAAAGGAGACTACAAGTAGAAAACAAAGGATTTATACCAAATTTTTTGAATTATTTTAGGAACCAGTAAGGAAATATGGTGAATAATTGGTATGCATTCCACTATGGTAAAGTGGAATCTGCAGGAAAAACACATGAATTTTTCAGTTAGCACAGAATACCATGAAAAACTTACAAATACTGTTTAGAGTATGCCAGGGGAGCATTTTGACAGGTAGTGGATCAGTGCAAAGTGATTCACATTAAAAGGAACTATTTTAGTGACACATGTTATAATAATCAGGGATGAAAAGATATATTATGGTGGATACATCTGCTTATTAAGTAAAACTGTTCCATGAACAGAGATAGAAAAAAGCAGGATGTTAGGTTGTATTGAGATAATGAAAGAAAATAATGCTGAAAATTAGATGATGTTATAAAAAAGAGGGATGCATCCTCCCTGTGACCATGGCATTCAGTTCTGATCAAAAAATCTTGAAGAGTGTGGAAATGGCTGGGAGACGAACAGCAAAAATTATTAAAGGCAAAAAAAAAAGCTTGTTTATGAACAGAGATAAAAAGGATACAGAATAAAACAGGAGTGCAAACAGCTGCCTGCTTTAGAAAGCCATTGCAATTTCTAGGACAATTCTTGGTGTGTGCACAGGTGCTCCTTAGATTAGCAAAATTTTGGAAAATAGTAAAATACCTGAAGTTTTACCTACTTGGTGTAATTTGAAGAGGAACAATACCTACTGTGGGTAATTTAAAGAACATAAATCAAAACCATCTATTTATACTTAAATACAGGAAGAACAGGACTACATCAGACTTGCTTGTGTACAGTGAAAAGCAACCTATTTAGAGTGCAGAAAAAGAAACACTGCTTATTCTATGAACTATGAAACATAGTATTCTATGAACTCATTTCCATTAGGAGACATTGAGGTTTTAGTCTGTCAAGTCTGAAAAAGTTGTGTGAATAAATAACACATATAGTCTACCTAAGTAAAGCTGACTAACAACAATATCTGAGGCATTTAAATCTTAAGTCATCGGGGAAAAAGTAAGCACTAGCATGCATTACTTGGCAACTGGAACAGTTTACAAAGGTTCCATTATTGTGACTCAGGTAACAAGCAGCAGCTCAGTATCATTGCTCTTTATTTCCTTCAGTACTTAGTTTCCAAGGAAGTGACAAGTTGAAAGTTAAACTAGGATTATCTGTAACTGCAACATTTTTACTACATGATTTATTTCCTGCATTTATTTCTTCAAAAGATGCTAAAAACTTTCCCCAAACTTGTGTTGTAATCTTTCTCCCTGCTGAAGCTTCTTTCATTGAGGTAGAAGACACTAAATACTGTGTGACACCATTCTCAAAAACATTTTGAATTCCTGCTGAGCCCTCTGATTTGAAGCACTCACTCAGTTCTTTTGAAAATTATATTTTAAACTTTATGACTTAATACGCTATCATTAGCCAAATGCTACAGTTAGTCAAAGTCTCTACCCAGGCAACAAAATAAATCCAGGATCTCCTTAAACTTTGAGCAAATCTATTCACTTTCCAAATTATACAACAGTTTGTATAGTACTAGCTTAATTGTTTTTAATGGTTCGTCAGCATTATTCCTATGAGGAATCTAGCTCGCATGCATCTTTTGTGCTCCCACTGAAATTCACGGCAAAATTTTCTCTGACTTCTTTCAGTAAAACCAGAAAAGCCAGTAGAGGGAGCACAAACACATAGAAATAATTTTCTGTGGTTCCTATAAAAATGATAACCTGTACTGTTTTTTGTATAGTATTTGCACTACATTTTTTCCCCTCCCTGATCAAAAATACTGTCTTGATTAAACTTCAAGAAAGGCTGATTCAAAGTAAGGGGACTGTGTTGTTTGGTGGCCCTTCTTGCAGCCCCTGGGACCTCAGGTCTCCATGTAAGAAATAGGCAGAGGCTGAACCCTGTGAAAATAATATTGGCAAAATAATGTTTTCTACCTCCATAGCACTGCTGGGCAGACCATCTTAATGGGGAGTATCTTTGGCTCTTGGACATAACCAATTCTCTGCAGGCTGATATTTCTGCCAGCTGATCCCTGCACATGAGCGCACAGGTTGGGTGAACAAGTACAGTACAGGATGATGCGGCTAAACAGTGCTTTCTACCTTGCAACCCTGTTCATTCATCAAGCTGCAGCTTTCAGAGTTCATCCTTTTATATGAGCCCAGTACCACGAGCTGTGCAGAAAATGTTACACCTCTGTGCCCCCTCTGCTCACTGACACTACTGGCAGACATTTCCTGGATGAGGTTGCTTTCATGCAGGACTCAGAAGGTGGGTTGCTCTGCATGTGAGAATGTCCTGGCAATAATACAGGTCCTTTATCCTCCTATTTACATTTAAATTTCTTGAGTTTCAAATGGGATCTCAGGATTGCTATGATTTTTGAGTGCTTCCCCCATAATGGAGGAAAATATCAAATCCCTTCAGAGGACTGGCTCAAAAAAAAAAAAAAAACCAAACCCAAACCAAAACATCCCCCACATCCCCAGGAAATCAAATGTGAGCTGCTGAGTTTCATATTTCATTGTCAGGCTTTCCTGTGTTGGAGAACATGGAGCACTCCCTCAGATCCATTCAGCTTTTTTTGAAACTGTGTATATGCAACCATTGCAAAAGTATTTGTCAGTTATGCAAACACACTCCCATTAAAGAAAATAGAGTTAGATAAATGATAAGTGCTTTGGAAAATGCCCATGCTATATACTGCGAGGATGGGATGGGGAAAAAGCAGGTAACCAACGGGATGTGAAATGTTTTCAGAACAAACAAAAAAGTGACGTTAGAGATCCATTGGTTCTCTACTTCTAAATTTGAAAAACAAACAAAAAAAGATAAAATCATCAGTTTGGAGTTCAGGTGGCCTGGGATACCCATCAGCATACAAGAAGCTGCTCCCTGTGCCTGGAGGTGTCAGCAGGAATGGCAAACAAGCACTACCAGCAGTAGGGATGCTAAGCTGAATATTTAAGTGAGGGATATCTTTGTAAGTACCTCTTTAGTAATCACATTTGATGTGTTTTCTGTCCTCAATTTCCCCTCTTTCAGAAAAAAAGGTAGGACTACAATTCCTTGCTCTACAGATGTAGGCAAAACTAATGGATTTGACTCCAGAGTGCTATAAGAAGAGCTACAGAAGTGTTTTTGGACCTCCGTGTGGTCACTGGATCCATCCTTAATTCTGTCAACTACCTGCAACCTCACACTGAGTAATAATTTCTACAGAATACTTTCTGTCTATGCAATTATACATAATCATATCTGATTTTCCAGTGAGGAAATATAATAAGATTTTATATTTTTCCTTGTTTTCCCTGCATGTGCCAAATAATTTCAAGCCCCAGTCTACTAGGTGAACACTAACTAAGGAACTGAACTTTATAGGCCAGATGGGCCAGATGGATCTTCTCTGGCTCATATTTCTATTGCATTTTCACTGCAGAAAACATCTCAGTTGGTACTCTACTGACCTTGAAAAGAAAAGAATAAATGGATAATCCTTGAATGTATAAAGAAATTATATAATACGACATTATTAATTACTACATATATAGTATGCAGTAACACACTATGCAGGACAGAATTAATTTTTCTATATATATTCAATAATACTAAAAATGGTAAAGAAGTGGGTTTTTTAGAAAGGCCATGAGGGTGTCCATGAGGAGCAGAAAATTTCTGTGTGTTCATTTTGGTAATTGTTCAGGCTACAGACAATTTACCTGCTGGCCTGGTTTGAGCGGCGATAGTGTTATTCCCTGGGTATTGATCACTGGCAGTATCTGGTTGCCGATGACAGTGGCGATGATCTGACCCTGGGCATTGGTCAATAACTGTGGAGTTATCGGCTGCACCTGAAGTCCCTGAGCTCCACCTGCCGCCTGGCTGGATGGGACAGGATTAGGCATCAGTGGGATTGTTCCAATTATCTGGAAGAAACAACACAGGGAGAATGCACGCATACCACACATACTTGCCACATGTAATTCCTTATATTTTGCACGTTGAATCAAACTTAGGTGATAAAAGCACAGACAGACTGGTAAAACAGGCTGAGTGTGGGAAACAGTCATTCCTTTACTGGGATGATGAGGACTTTCCAATTCATTTGTCATGTCACATATCACCTGTACATTTAACCACTGTCCGCTGTCACCTGCAGCAAATTGCTGTGGCTTAAGAGTGTGTGAAACAAATGCTGGGCCACACTCTGGGCCCTGGATCATGGTTTGTTTCCACTATTCATTTTAACACAGAGTGAAATAGATAAAAGTATGTCTTTTTCTCTTGCTTTCTACATCATCCATATAAAGTTACTAATGGGGCTTATGTAATTTTACTTGATTTTCTGATATCTGGTACTCTAGATGACCACCTATTACTACCATATGATCTCAGGAAGATACAAAGGGATACAGGTACCTTTCAGGGCATGTCTTATTAAGATACATTCATAAAAATGCAGCTGGTTTTGGATGACAGCTATGAAGTACAACACAACAGGAGGGCTGATGTTAGATAAAATATATTAGCTAACATTTCTGGGGCAAGTAGTTGCAGAAAGAGACACTTGTGACATCTCAGACTTGAGAATACAGTGATTTCCTAAAATGTGAATGTGCTTGTAAAACTAATATCAGGATGAGATGTCAAACAGATGTCGTAAGAAAGCTTGTCAGTCAATAAGCTGCTAGGCTGGAAAAAGTTATGCAGTTGCAAGAATCCTTTTACAAGTATTAGAGAATCTGAAATAAACTTCTGATGAAACTTGGGCCTAAACCCAAACTTTTTCTTTTTCTTTTCAAACAGCAACATACGAAGCTGGAGTCATAGGATTGTTGCAACAGGCAAAATAAAAAAAGCATAGCACATCTCTATTTCCTTCACTTTCTCCTCTCTCTTTATCATAGCCTCCCTGAAAACATCTACCCCATTATAAGACTTCCAGTCTGCCCTTTCCAGAAACTTTGCTTCTTCCTCTTTATCCTCAGCATTCACCACACTGTGTTGTTTATTTTGACTCCCACTAGTATGATCCCATTTTTTTCCTCAGTGGAGATAGAAACATTGTAGTTTTCCACAGTCTGTCTTCTGGTTCTCATTCCATTTTGGAGCTTAGTCATCTTTTTAGATCTCTTTGTTTCTGACAAATTTTATAGAAACTAATCAGCTGATTCAAACCATTAAATAGGTATGGAGGGCTGAATAGACAGAAAGAGAAAGAGAAGTATACATAGCACTAGACACAGAATAGTTTCCTCATGAAAATAGGCTGAAGTATTCCTAATGAAACTCAAAAGCAAGTTTGTTCCCCAAACAAATATATAAAAGAAAATATATAACATTCCTATTGATTTCAACAATTAGCTGATGTCAATGGAACCTATCCAGTACAGTGTAAAATTAGGTCTAAAGTAACAGTTTAGTGAAAACATCAGTTAGCTTTTTGGGCAGACCACTGAGTAGCTTTGTGTGAGTGCAAAAGTAGAACACCACTGAATCTCTTGCTACAGATATAAAATGAATACAGGTGTGAAATGCATGGTGAAGAGCATGCATTAGAGATATGTGAAGACCTCTGCCTACTGAAATCACCAGAGGTGACATAAAACAACCTTAAAAAAATCCATTCTTAAAAAAGCAGTGTGCAAAGATTCCAAGTAATTCAAGCATAGCTGGAGGGGCAGGTGGCTCTCATCACCCTATTCCGTTATTAGGCTAAAATATTACTCCATTGAGTGACAGGGTCTTAATGAGTGACTGCTCCTTCAGCAGTCACATCCAGTGATGTGCCTCTAGGTAGGCTCAACCATGGAGTACTGGGTGACAACCTAAACTGACTCCTGGAGCAAGAAGAGTGCACTGTTGGCTATGGCAGTTCAGGTAACACGTGGTAGGTACTGATGTCATCATCGATTTACCAAACTTGCCCAATTAGAAGGCCTTAGCATGGGAAGACCAGAGAACCACAAAGTAAAGCAGGACAGGTCTCTTGTGGGAGAACCTGATAAAATGGCAAGCCCAGCTACTAAGCTGTACTGTAAGAGCTGCATATAGCAAGACTGTTCAAAAGACTGTAAAGATACAATTTAAGTTCTTAATGCATTGCTAAAAGGTAGACAGATCAATAAAGATTATTACCCCCATTTTACGGAGCATGAAAGTGAAGCACGGTGAAGCATATTCAGAATTAGCCTTCTAAACTGAAATTTCCAGATAGTTTCTCTTTTCAGATCAAAANTTTTATTTTATTTTATTTTTGTCCCTAGCTGAATGGCAGCTGCTTTCCTGTTCATAAGAGAAGATGGGTATTCACTGAGGAGAGAGACATTTATTTACATCATTATCAGATTTGAAATTGTTTTCTAAAATCAGACTTTCAGCATGAATGAAATACAACTGCAATGCAGTGCAACACATAAATATCTCCCAGTTTCTGTGACCTAACATATTTATGGGTAACAAATATATTCTTTTACTTTTAATACAATCTCACCAAACACAAGAAATAATCCTTCTTAATTTTATCAGCAGAGACATATCAAAGGCTTCCCCTTCCTTTGCCATGTCTGTAAAGGACGCAACCTTGGACTGTCATTATTCCAATGTAACTTTGACTATCAAGGTCCTAATCCCAGCAAAGCAAAAAATGCTGTGTTGGTGTTATCAGTAATAGAAATGTTTGCATTCACATTTAAAATGCATTTCTTGGACTACAGTTGGACATTTCATAGCATGACAATGCTGAAGTGGACAGTTTGTAAGGTCAGAAGCAGAAGGCTATCTATATGTATTAATGTGTGTCACACACAATACTGTACATGGTGTGCTGTACATGTACACAGTCAGAAATGGAGCAGGAAAAACACAGATAGGGAAAGTGTTTCAGAAGGGCAAATGAGCAAATGCCCTCAGGGGTGTTGCCGTAGAACCCAAGGGTAAATCTTAACTGGAAACAGAAACTTACTGAGGTTTCAGAAGATTTTTCCTTTTTTACCAAAGTAAATTTCTTCTCTGGTTAAGAAAAAGATATCCACTTGTCTCTACTTAAACAGCAGGGCTACTCATCATTGCATGCAGCTTTGAGATAGCTAAAATTGGATTCAGGTTTCCCCTTTTAGGTTCCCCCTTGTCAAAGTACTCTCTCTTAAATATCCTAACTGCTCATTGATTCACACATAAGAAGTACTACAACTGGATCCCTTCCTTAAACCTTGTGTGACTGATGCCATGCTGAGCCAGATCCCTCTTCCTTCTAATTTTGGTATGAAATTTCACCCTGGGCCTTGCTAATCTGTCCTCTTAAATTATTGTAGAAGTTGAAGACAAGTTATGGTTTTGATACATTTGAATTTTGTCAAGAAATAAAACAAGGCCATGCCACAGGCTTGAGGCACTGGCGTGCCACAGTACAGACTATTTAATTGCCAGTGATTTCCCTAGTCGGGAGGCATTGCTCCTTTCTAGGAAATGCTGCTACTTCAGATTATATTCAAAGACGGTTCAGGAATAACATGTGACAGGGACTCATCCCACAAAATATTTTCACAGTCACACAGAATGGTTTGAATTAGAAAGGGCCTCTTAAAGACCATCTAGTTTAATTCCCCAGCGATGGGCAGTGATGTATTTCACTAGATCATGTTGCATAAAGCCCCATCCGACCTGGTCTTGAACACTTCCACAGTGAGACATCCACAATGCTATGTCTTCTCTGAGACAAAGCAGAATAGGCTTCTTACTCTGTCAACGCTTGAACTCAAATTCGTAAACAATCCTGCTTGACAAAGATGGTCTTGAAGAAAAAAACCCCACACCCCTAAAAGTTCTCATGCTACAAAAATATAATTTTAAAAGTTTGGAGAGTTTTTTGTGTGTCTTTTACAATTCCTTTTATACATCATACAAATGAAAGCAAGCACTGTTCACAAAGGAGCTGCAAAACAGGTGTCATATTCAAAACAGGAATCAGACAGTTTTGAAAGCCCAAGGGTTAATTCGAGGAATCCCCTTGTCAATACTTCTCTAAGGGAGTCAGGCACAGTAATCTGCATAGCACTGTTGATTAAAATAAATTACACGAGGTTGTATCTTCGTGAGGTACGAGTTCCTCATATAGGTACAAAATGCAGTGCAGGTGGAAACTACTGAGATATTTAATGTAAATTCAGACTTCAACTTTTTTATAGAGACAGGGTTTTCATCCTCCTCTACTAATCACAAAGACTGCAATTCTGGCCCTCTTCAAGTGACAGAGTGTTGCCAGAATCGTTGGTGGAGTCAGATTATCACTTCAAGTATTCAGCATGTTTCTTTCCTTTTTGTTCATGGATTAATAGATACATAAATTGTATCAAGCTCCTTGACAATAGTTTTTACAAAAATTAATTCAGTATTTTTCTGCTTTTCAATATTAACTGAATTTTAAAAGTCAGTTGTTTGTTTCCGACTTCAAAAGAAATTTGGGGAAATTTGATTTTTAAACAGCGTCTGAATATTTTCTACTGATTAATCTATTCATGTAGTTTTAGCACCCTAGGATTTCAAGATATCTGACATCAGATCTCTCAGATCTTACAACTTTAACCTACCATTGTCAAGATGACTTCTGCAGTAAAATTGTAAGGCTTGGCTTGCACATGAAATGAATTTGTCAACCTGCACCTTCATACCAAGTGTGGGCCCAGTGGTCTTTGCCCACATAATCCTGCAAACTGCAACAAAAGAACGGCACACAATTAAAGTGAAGGTAAAATCCCGAGTAATGGAGCTGACCACAGAGGGGGAAAATCCCAAATCCTCAGTATATCAATAATTTCTGTGAATATTACCCTCAATGGCAGGGTAATGTCCTAACTGATTAACTGAAGTTTAGTCAGTATTGTACCTTTAAACAGATTTCAGACTTGGTCAGTAAAAGTTTCTTCTTAAAAATGAAATAGAAACATATGATCTCTTAAAAAGCTGATCCTTTGAACAAGCAATTCTTAAGAAAGAATAACATTTAAAAAGTCCATTCTTAACCTTCCTTCATATTTAATTGCCTTTGCGGTTTACTTTGTTGTAACACACAGGTGGAAACCGTGGACAGAAGCTCAGCTCATAACTTCTGGGAATAAATGTCTAATTGCAGCACTGCAGATACAAAACCAGATTTTGCATAACTGTGACAGACTAATAGATGATTTCCCAGTAGTGAGTCTTTCCATGTGGCTCCTAATAAACCCATTGTGTCTTGACATTAGGTGAAGTTACCATGATACTCTAAAATGAAGCATGCAATTGTGTTTTTATTAACTTCTTCTCCTCCTCTCATCAGAAACAGGGATAGTGCCTTGCTTCATTGTTTTCCCAGCACAACCAAAGGAATAGTACAAACTATAGCCAAATGGGTGGTTCAACAGCTGCCTTTGTTTCTGCTCTGAAGTGTAAGTAAAATCAAAGACCAACTACACTAGTTCATTTCTACTGTCAGCCAGGGCTAACATAAAGCAAATGATGACATTTCATCTGAAAAATGTCTTTAACTATAAAAAGGAAAGATTAAGTATTTTTAGTGGTATCATCAAAATAAACATCTATTCGATCAATGTTACAACTCTTTAAATATTTAATTATTCAGTTTTGAACAGCAGAAGAACAACATAAAAAGAAAACAGAAAGTGGAAAAGTGAAAGAAGCAACAGAAAAAGTGTTCAGCAAAATGAGACAAACCATTATATACACATAGGCACATGAGGGTGTTGGTGGATGAGACCTGGCAACATGTTCTTGCAGCCTCGAAGGCCAACTGCATCCTGAGCTGTATCAGAAGATTTTGAGGAAGTGTATGTCTCCCTCTACTCTGCCCTCATCAAGCCCACATGGAGTGCTGCCTCCAGCTCTGTAGTCTTCAGCATAAGAAAGACAGGGACCTTGCAAGTCCAGAGAAGGCCAAAAAGACGGTCAGAGGGCTGTAATATCTCTCCTAAGAAGGAAGGCTGAAAGAGTTGGGGGTGTTCAGTCTGGAGAAGAGAATGCTCTGGGGAGAATTTACAGCACCCTCCCAGTACATAAAGGAGGACTAGGATAGGGACTGTTTTACAAGGGCATGTTGGACAAGGGATCCATGATAGGACAAGAGGTAATGGCTTCAAACTAGGGAGAGGAGGTTTAGATGAGATGTTAGGAAGAAATTTTTTACTATAAAGGTGACAAGAACAGGTCACCCAGGGAAGCCCCATGTGGATACCCCATCCCAGGAAGTGTTGAAAGCCAGGTGGATGAGGCTTTGAGAAACCTCGTCTAGTGAGAACTGTCTCTGCCCATGGCAGGGGGTTGGAATTAGATGATCTTTAAGGTCTCTTCCAAGCCAAATCATTCTATGATTCTATGATTTTGTACAGTTTTGCAAACTTTATTCAGAAGCTGCTTCTGTATACAGATATGTTGCATGGTCACTTTATCAGCATGAGTTATTTAAGAAGACAATCTAAGGAGAAAATGACCGAGGAAAAGATATACTAATGTGAATCTGCACAGGATTCTTTAGCCTCTGTGAATCTGCCCCCTTCTTAATCACATACATGTGTAAGTATATGTATATATATACAGTATCTATATATATTATAAACACTTAGACACAAATATTTTTAAAAATACATCACTTATTTTCTACCAATATCAATAAACCCAGCTATTTATATGCACTATACTGCATATATGCAATCTGCTGCCAATCTACACACTGAAAAACTGGAATCATGAACACAAGGAATGCAATTTGCAGACTTCTTTTGAAAGTAATGCTATTCCATCTCATTCTTTGGACTAATGACAATATGACTTTTGAACCTCATACAGGATGAAACTAAGTCTGCCTGTGTCTTTCAAATTAGAAGTGGTATTAATTAAGGCAAAGCTTGCAAATTTTCTTTGCTGCATTGAATTTCCTAATGACAACTCAAAAAGATGGCAAAACAAAATGCTACTTTGAGAAAAAGGCATCAAATAGTGATACTGGAAACAGGCACCTATGAAACTATATTCCTGGGTCACCATTTTATGTAAGGAATTGTAATTTTCAAGGTTAAGTATTGTTCATATATCATTCAACATATTGGATAAGTTATTGTTTGTAAGCATCATAATGGAACACTGAGCCCAACATTCTACCTGATTTTCTCAGTGCTTTTTTTTAGAAAATAATGTTTGTATATTAACATCAAACTACACAGGAACTTATTTGTTATCACTGTAGGAATTATGTGGTGAAATTTTTCTTAAGCAAATACTATTACATTCTGGTAGTAGGAGCATGTGTACTGTCATAAAAAAGAATGTCTTTTTTATCAAACATTCTGAATAACACAACATTTTCTCATTAGAAAAACCTAAATATATATCATTATCAAGTTAAAGACTAAAAATTATGTTGAGTGTCTGCTGAATTGTTCCTTTTAAGCAATCTGCTTATCAGATTTAACTTCCTTTTAAAAACAAGAATTAAAACAGGCATCAGGACCCTTAGAGGTCATAGTTCTCTGAGCTGAGCAAAGCAGCTGCTGTTTTTAATCAGATTTGCAAGTCCTAAGCATTTCTGAAAATCAGCTAGTGAGATTCTCATGAAAATACTTATTACTTAAAATTATTTGATGGATGTCTAGTATAAAATATTTTAGCAATATTTTTGCCTGTTATGACAACAGATCCACAATATGTTATGACAGGATGGCCAATATTATCATATTTGTTATGAAAAAAAGCCAGAATTCCTAATAATATTTGCTGATCACTGAAAGAATTCACAACTAACTGTTTTTAGCATTTTACTGCTTGTCTCCCAAGCCACAAATAGCTTTCCTGATTTCTGTGCAGATCCTTGTAGGGTGTGTACAAGCAAAAACATTTCTGTATGTGTGGTTTTGGGGTTTTTTTTTGTAAATTCTCTTGATAACCAAAAGTAATGGTGTTCATTTACTCAGGAATTAAATACATAGCAATTGGGCCAGAAGTGTGAATTTCTAGAATTAATTACAATGAAAATATTTTCATAAATATTCATTCACTCCTACTTTCTTTTCATGCAGGCTGAGATTTTTATAGTCGCCAACAGAAGTATCACTGTTGTTTGGCTTCTTTGAAGATTTCAATATCAACTAAGTATCAAACATCTCAGAGACAAGAAATCCCTGCTCTGAAATAAAATTTCTCAACGTTTTCAAGCTTTGTTTCTGGGCTGCAGCTGCTAACCCAAACATCAATTTGTATCTTCAGATTACAAACTGAATTTAGATTCCTTTAGAACAAGGATTGTCTCTTTTGAGCAATAACATTATTTCCTGCTACTTCTCTCTCAGAGCATAAAGACTGGACTTGCTTCCAGCCACATCAGAATCTAACATACGGGACACAGAGCACAAAAAAATGTAGGCCTCCCTACACTTTTTGCCATACTGAACTATTCAAGGGTAGTTCGGGAAACAAATTCCCATTTCTCAGCAAGCCTAGGCCCAGGACAATGTGTGACAATGTGATTACCTTGCTTCCATGGTGACAGTATCAGCTTGTTTGGAACTACCTTTGGTACTTGGTGCTGTATTGCACTGCACTGGCCTAATACAGAGATGCTGTTGAGAGGTGAGGAGCCAGAACGAGGCAGGGTTTAGTAATTGCTCTATGATCCTGTGGTTTTTAAATAAGAGCTGATAGTGAGACATTGTTCATATCACATAGATATGAACAAGATAACGTCCTCCACTGCCAAACAGCTCTCACTGGAATAGTGCAGGTTTAATTTTTCAAATTGTAATCTTACTCTTTTTTAAGAGGGATGTGGCACATTACTGGCAATGTCTGTGTCTGGATGAGCAGGATTATTTCTAGTATTATACTTTTATTTCTTTCCCTTGATTGTTTCTTTCAACTTGTTTGCATAGACAATTAAGGAGATGGCACTGACCTCAGCAGGTGGTCACCACCATCACTGGTTTATTTTGTGATACCATTTGTGAAAAGTTATTTCACTAGAAGTATTATGGTCTTGCAAATGTGTGCCAAATTTGGCTACCTCAAAGACTTAGATTTCTTTTTAATCTTCATTGATGAAATTTTCTGAGGAAATAAAAGTAAATTTTGGGAAACTTACTTTGAAAGCTTAATGATATTTTATTCTGTCCTTGCCTTGTCTGTTTAGAATACTAATGGATGTTTTCTTAGGTACTCCATGAGAAACTGGACTGAAATCACTAACCATCAAATAATCTTCAGATGCAATCTTCAGGACCACAGTTCTTTAATTAGATTGTAGGTCAAAGAATTTCTAGGCCATCAATATATTCTCAAATAATACTCCCACATCATTTGACTATCAAATTACCTATACTATACAAAATATTTATCAGAGATCACTACATTTCTCAGTCTGCAATTCTTAAAGGTGAAATTAATTGTGCATGCTGATTCATTAAATCATTTCAGGTTTAGCCAAAATTCGTTGCAAGAAGGTTAATATACATATTGTAATCAATCAGTAGCAGTGATACTCAGCATTGTTGTTAGACAATCACATTTCTCCAAACACTGTTATAAATCCTGAGCTTGCTGCACAGATGCCATGACTGTGGGTGATATGGTAGCTGTCTCTCAATCCATAATTTCAACATAGCACCTGTACTAGGTGCTAAAGATGACATTTGTCTAAATACAAAGTCATGCCCTACTTAGGTGATGTTTCTACAATTTTAGATCATCTAGACTTTAGCTTAATAAAGTATAAACTGTTGGTCTTACTAATTAAGAGTTGTAACTTTTTACTATGATAGTGTACGAAAGCTCAGGGCAAGGCTGAGATGAGTAACTGTGAAGTAGTACACAAATGTACAGCTGAAACACTTTCCAGTTTTGCAGGACATGCATTTCTTCCACAAGCGACTTTCTGCCTACTGAGAGCAAGGCACAATGCTTAGCACAGCACGACTATGATGGAACAAACCATCCTGGGTTATCTCTCTACTATAGTGGATATCACTGTGGAAACCAATATTCCAACCTATAAAGTGGAATTTTGCTACAATGCACCACAATTTTGTGGGAGTTGAGGACAAGGAGAAAAAATTCATTTCACTGAAAGAAGGTGGGAAAATGTAGATAGATTAAATGTAAATTCTTGAATGGAAATAGTCATGACTCCAAGTTTCTAGATCTGAATGTCTAGGAATAAAAATCCTTCCTGAGATCAAATATAACTTCCTTTTGTCACGCATTCATCAGAGTTGATTGCTCTTTTTAGTACCAATGAAAATTTGCCAACCAAATATAAGACAGGCCTTAGACATTCCTACCCTGCCAAATTTGTTGTGGCCCCTGGTTCAGCACACTGCTCTGCCAGTCAGAGCCAACCTTTGAAAAGTTCGTTAAATTCCAGATCTCCATTCAATCGCATGTAATATGTTCATATAAATACTATTTACCTCTGTCTTGGTTTGAAAAGTGTTGGAATAGGAAGTGAGGTTTTTTTGGACACGCCCCTGCTAAAACACCCCTGTTAAGCTGGGCACAGAGGGGGGCAGTTCTCTTTTCCGGTGGTCAGCAGGTCAGGTAGGGCGGACTCCGTCTCCCGGCCCCAGGCCGGGGGAGGCCTGTGGGGTCTTCCCTTTCCTTTTTCTCTCCCTTCCCCCCCCTCGGCACATTCCAGCATTTCTGCCGCGGGCCGGAGCCGAGCGGCAGGCCG
>VXAX01003529.1:378120-477813 GCA_013399835.1 Leptocoma aspasia | reverse complement strand
ACCCCACGGTTTGGAAATGGCCCATGAACAGCCCTGGGAAAGCTGTGGAATGGGGAAGGCTTCTATGCAAAGTTTCCCCCGGGCGGGTTGCATGTGAAGTCAATGGAGACCCACAAGGAACTCTGTTGTGTTTCGTCTTGTGGGGAGTTTTTTCTCATGACAAATCAGAAGGGACTTCTCTTCCTGAGGGAGATATGGACAGACTATTTCTATGAGTGTTAAACTGACTGAAATGTTTTGGTTTTGTTCTTTTGCATTGATGGTGGAAAAGAAAATGGTTTGGTGGGAGGGAGAGGTGTCATGAGGAGTTTTGGTTTGGTTTGGTTTTTTTTCCCTTTTTCTTTCTTAGTTATTCTTCATAAACTTTCTTTATGTTTTACTGAAGTTTGAGCCTGTTTGCTCTTCTCTATCTCTCAGCAGGAAAATGAGTGAACTGGCAAATTGCCAGCACTGAACCCACCACACTTAGTGGTGTGTTGGCCGGGAAACATTCTAAATTGGGAAATTCTAGATTGGCGAACTAAAACCACTACAACCTCCCCACCACTACTCCTGTAAGTCTTAAGTAATTTTTGTAAGGCTACATAAGAGTTATGAAGACAAGATATCAAAAAAAGTAAGGTAATTTTATGTTGAAGATGAAAATACACTCATCTGGTTTTCTTGAATATTAGTAATGGGAACATGTCTTTCAGTGCTTGAAAGCATAATGATTACACTATCGTATATTATCAAATGCATCATTAATGTATTTCACCTGACCTGACAGAAGGAAGGGAAAGAAAGGTGCTCTGCTCACATTTTACAGCTTGGCTTAAGTTTGCCCACTTTGAGCACCACTCTATAGGAGCTATGGTTGTAAATTCTGTAATACAGATTTACAGAATTAGTAAATCTTAGATGTAAATCTTAGATACTTAGTATCTACCATGAATGACTAGTTTTAACATTTCTCTTAAAATAAAATATTTTCCTGATGCAATGGCACTTAACTCAGGAGGGTAGCAGCCTGTGGGTAATTTTTGTACATTCAAGATGTTCCTACTGAAACAAATACTTTAAAATTACAGTTAAATCTAACCAAATGATTTTCAAATTTAGGGAAGACATAGCAAAAGACTGTTTATGAGCCTGTGAGGAGAACGTACAGCTTAATTACCAGTTTCATTCAGGCCTGGTCCATAGGTCTGCTTAAGGAAGAGTTAAATAACTATGATTTTCTTATTAAAAGTAGCAGTGGCCCTGAGGTAATCCCATCTTCAGCACCTACATTGCTACTGTGTGGAAGCAACATGTTCCTGATACAGACAAGCAAATTGAAATTTGTTTATGTATTTTTATATGAATTCAATTTATATTTCCCTTCTGCTGTAAGCAGAGCCCATATCCCTGAGGCCTGTTCTGTGAAAGGTAGATCACAGAGAATTTTCTATTCTTGCATGTTGTCTCTGTAGTAGTCCTAAAAATACTTCCTTTTCAACCGTGATCTGCAGGGCACCAAAGGTGAGGGGCTTCTTTACTTTTTTTGACTCTAGAGAAAGGGAAGGCTAAGGACAGAAAATCAGCTGTTTCCAGAATCCCTTTTCTATCTGTGTAGTTGTCACGTGTCTTATATTTTCAGTTATTTTGGGCAGGCCATTGGTTTTTTTTGATATGTTAGAATAAGACCTTAGCACAGTGATCCACTGTGATTATATATTCCATTCATGACGATGGGTGTGCCGTAGACAATAACAACAATCCTATTTGTCATCAAATAATTAAATTGTTATATTATATAATAGTCTCACATTTCCTTAGTTAAGATGACTGAAGACTGTGATGCACTCTATCAAGACTTTCAAGTGTGATGCTACTGCTGCACTTTCTGATAATTTTTACTGGATTACAGGTTCTTGAGAGAAGAACAAAGGGGGTGCTACTTTAACTTCATCAGTACTTAAATGCTTCCTTTACAAAAGGCAAATACATTAATTCCATTTAAAACATGGTGTAAAATGTTGAAAATCATAGCCAAAAGCTGGGGAAAAAATGCAGTGATAGTCCAGGACTGACTCTTATGCTTACAATTTATTTTAAATGTTTCCCTAGAGCTTTTGTTTTCCACATTACTCTTGCAGCTGTGGCAGCTGGGGTGTCAGTGGACCTCAATAACTTGCACTGAATAAAGAGATCCTTAGCAAGTTCAGAAGACATCATTCACAGTTACAGCTACAGCCCTCCTGTAGGAACCTCAGCTGTTCCATAGGATCATTCAGAGCATTTACAGCTCAGCTTTGGCAATCCACACCTAAAGTCACAGAATCATACTGGTTGGAAAAGACCTTTGAGATCATCAAATCCAGCCATAAACCTAACACTGCCAAGTCCACAAGCCTAATTCAACCTCTCTCTCCTGGCATGTAATGCCTTAATGTGGAAAAGGTTGAAATGAAACAAGAAGGTTCCTCACGGAGTGATGTACTATACTCAGTGCTTTAAAGAACCAGAGAATCTAACCACAGATAAGTTTAGCATATGAAAGTGTAAGTGTTGCTTCCTTCATTTAGACTTTACCTTAATTTAAGTAGTGTCCCTGTAAAAAATCCAAAGAGAAAAATATTAAATAGAATTAAAAGTGGTGGAATCTTTGATGAGGAGAACAAAGTAGATGTGAATGAGAGAAAAAAGCAACAGCAAAATGAAACTTTTAAAGTTTTAACATTGTTAAAATGCATATTGTAGTTACAAATGTTCTTGTAATACATTTCTAAAAAAACCAACTCAGCCTCAGTAATATGAAACCTCCAAAAGAACTTCTTGTTCAATCTCGGAGCAATAGAGAGATTTCCTGGCATATGGGAATTACAGAAGAATGAAGAGATGAGTGAAGAGAAAATGCCATACTACAATTCATATATGGAATATTTTAATTGCAGGTAGTCACAGATTTTTAAACTTATAAATCAAGGAATTGTGTTAATTTCTGAGACAGAATTGAATATATTAACTGCCCTTGAAACAATATCAGTATTTGTGGGTCCTGTCCAACTCAGCATATTCTCGGATTCTGTGATGATAGTTGAGTTAGTGCATCTACTAGCTTCTCTTTCTTCCCTCATTTCCCCCTCCCTGCCACCACCTCACAAAAAAACCAAACCAAACCAAACCAAACCAAACCAAATCACAACAACAACAAAAAAAACAACCAAAAACCAAAAAAACCCACCCCACACAAAAAGCCCAAACCCAACCAAACAAATCACGCTCCCCCAAACAAAACAAAAAAACCCAAACCCAAAATCAATTTCTCAGATTAAAAAGAAATTTTATCCAGGCTAAATGTGCACAAGATTTGTCAACCAGGCTGCTTCACTCAGAAATGAAAATATAAAGATGTGTAAACAACAAATAACCTCAAAAAGGAATTAGCATCTCAAAAAAAAAAGTTATCAAATATGCATTTGTTTATCACAGTCAAGTTTTATGATTCAAACCTTATTCATATATATTTTATGAAGAGAATATCCATTGTGGTGGCAAAATTAAATGCATTTTGAAACCTCTATGTGACATTTATCTATCTGCTCTATCAGAAAAAAGTTGTCATATTCATTCAGACATATATTACTTTTTCAATTTCCTGTCAGTAATGTTTTTTAATGTTGTTTAGAGGGACACCACAGGATTTCTCATTTCTCACAACAAAGACCATAATGCTTTAGAATTATGTTGATGAGTTTATACCAAAAAAAGTTGCACCACCTTTTTTTAAAGAGATGAACTGTTTGTTCTTATCCATGATAACCATGGTTTTTGGATTGTTGGGGTTTTTGTTTGTTTGTTTGTTTTCCTTTTTTTAAAGATACATTCAGAGAATGGTCTGGTCTTTTTTTTCTTCTTTTAAAGAAGTTAATCATACAAAACACCAGCTTTTGTAATTTTATGATGATTCAGGTTCTACTGTGAGCCACAAGAGATAACAAAGAAAAAAAAAGCACAAGTATTGCAACTCCTTGTTACATATCTTCCCATCCAAGGGGATGATTTTGATAGAAAGTTTATATAAACCCAGTGCTTTGAATAAACAGTGTTGTGCAGCAGGCAAGATGAAAAGGTCATAGAGAAGAAACAGAAACCAATTAAGAGAGTTAATTGATGAGATGCTACAGCTGTCATGCAAAACAGTGGCTGCAGAGGTGGAAACTTCTTTCTCTGAGTTGCTATTAAAGTGACACTGCAGCAAAAAACTTTTATTGTATCCCATAGGCTCAGTGCAAGTCCTACAAAAGATGTTGAAGTGCAGTGGGTCAAGTCCTGGGTAGAAAGGACACTTGTTTCTTATGGGGTTTCTTTGGTAGTAATGACCCCATCCACAATATAAAATAAAGCACACTTTAATGGTGACAAATCAGGAGAATTCAATAAAAAATATTCAATTTGCATTTCTAAGCAAATGCAGAACATTTGAATTCAAATTAGAAGATACGTCTCCCCTCCTAAGCATACATAATATCTAGGAGTAAAAACAAGTATTTTGGTAAAACTGGCAATAATTATGATGGTGTAGTTTAGATTACTTTTTAGGACAGAAATTCTTAGATGATAAGATTCTTTCACAACATCTAATGGTTGGAGCTGTACTGGAAATAGATTTATGTTGTTCTGTGGTCTGAAGATTTTGTGTATCCCTCTTCTGTACTAACCAAAACAGCAGGGTAAAGGGCCAGAGAAATGTAAAAACAAAACTGTCAAAAGGAGAGACATCTTCCCTCCTTCAACAGATTCAAATTTTTTTTTTAAACTAGGAGAACTTCAGAGATGTAAAGTCTAATTTATGCACAACTGAATTTTAAATAACATCATCCTGCAGATGGAATACTTGATCTTACTTGAAAGAAAAGACACTCAACAGAAAGATCCTCCCCTTCACATTGCAAACCATCACTTAGCTGAAGTACCAGTAAAGTTAAGTATGGTTTAAATAATTCAGATAGATACCATTACCTTGGTCTCTATTTGGGAAACACAAAGGAGCAGGCGAGCAAAACAGGAACAACAAAAGAAGAATTCCTCTAGAGTCATTAAAAAAATAAGGCAGGTCAGCCAGTTCTAAGTTCTGCATGTCCATCCTCAGCTGCTACCAGGATCTGAGTTAAAACTACTGTGACTGTGATGGTGAGCTTAAAGATAACATTACCAAAAGGACTCAAGTATCATTAAAAATAACTACAGTGTGATATTGTAAGCATGGAATTGATGCAATGTTAGACACCTAACATTAGAAATCCAGTTGCAGACTGTCATTCATGGTTCTCTCTATTCAATGTAGAGAGTGAAAAATCCCTGCAAGATAATTCATTGAAGCTTAAAATGCCTGCCTTAGATTGGTCCTATGTTTTATTTTTTGAGAGTGTCTATTTGTTTCAGTGATGACAGAAAACTAGCTTAGATTGGATGCAGCCTAAGTTGCCTTCCATGTGGTTAAAATTAGGGAAAAGGAATTAAAATCAGGAGTCTAAAGAGACAGAGGACTCTGATGAGCAGTCATCAGTCTAAAATTGACCTACAGTCTCTAGGCCATTTGGAAAACAAGTTGCCTTTTTACTGACCATCTCAATCTCAGCTGTACATAAAAGGAGGGTAAAATAATTAAAAAGAAATCCCTAAAATTAAAATAAAATCATAGACACTTTTTCTGGAAATGAGACTCAACTTTTCTTTATTTTTTCTTTTGTGAGTTACTATTAAAATAAGACAAGGCTTTGAGAAGACCTCACTGGTTGAAAAGATGTTCAACACATGCACAGAATTAAATCTGTTTCACCATCCTTGTCTATTACAAACATAAACACAGAGATAGAGATGATTCCTTCAACTTGACTGGTAATATCTTGACACGTTTCACTGGGGAGGGTATAACTTATACCACTCTTAAAAAGTAAGTTTAAAAAAAAGACACAGCAATGACTGTGGACTGAAGATTTATTAGAAAGATTCCCTAACCATCTCTTGGAAGTAAAATTTCCATTCTGTGCAAACTCAGTGAGAAATTGCTTTCTTGACATGGTACTCATTTATCTCCCCTCACTCTGTATTCTTTGAGGTCTCCTTTAGCATCATTTGTTTGGTAGTATGAGGCCGATTTAAACATTTTTACATTTGTGCTCTTGCCAGAGACCACAGTGATTTAGTGAATCAGGAATGCATCATTCATGTTTGTTCCCTCTTTTCACTGCATATGATTTTAAGGAGAAATAAAAGGCAAGGGTACAACTGGCTGCATTAAGTGCTCCTTAGGAGGGATCCTTTCCACTGATGGATCAGGCTATGAGAATTTGAGCTCAACTCAGTAATATTTAACAGATACATTTTTATTTGTATTCAGAAAAGAATTCTTTTGTTGTAGCATATTTACTTGTGATATTTTTTCTCATCATACAAGGTGTAATACATTGCTGGTTAAGGACTTTCATGTAAGCAAAGCTCTAAGTATCCATCATTGTATATACAGAAGCATGAACCTATCTGAACAGAAAAATGCTTCTCTGTGTTACCAACAGTATTTTTAGGTCAGTAGTCCAATATTAAGATTTTAAATTATTACCCTGAGAACTTAGCAAAAAGCTTGTCAAGATTTTTTGTATTTATTTCCAAGATCTCCCTTATACTCTTACAAAAACATAGCTTGTGACTGCAATTTCAGAACATATTCAATCCACTCTTAGACTTCACAGACAAGAATTAGGGCTTCCTATGCCTTTCTGTATCTGGTGAACTGAGAATCAGTTAGTCTCTTTGGACCTTTGTGAACAAAAAATTAAATTCAAAATCTTATTTTTTCTAAGCAGTCATTAAATATTTAATCTCAGTCTCTGGACAGATTTTTGTCTTGGCTGTTGTGGCAAAAATTCTCAGATGTGGTAGAAAAGAATGTGGTGCTTTTTGCTAATATCAATTATATTCTAATCTTATTCAAAGGTGATGACATTATCATTTATCTAGCCTCTGTGTGCATTGGCTCTTAAACCTTCTGCTTTAGCTAAAGGAGTGTGTTTCAACAATGAACATAAACAACAACTGTTTGCAAATTCGTGTGTCTACTTGACATCAAAGATAGGCGAACGTCTCCTACCGTTGTCTGTACCTGAACAATGGGCGCAACAGCTGGGACATTTTGGTGCATCAGAGAAATGAGACACATTCTCCTGGGTATAAATAGACTAACCAGGAGAGCAACATATAGATTTAAACATACAGAATGATGCATTGAGTTGCTAATAATTTTAAGAGACTGTAAATACAAAACACATACATCAGTATCTGTAGAATTAAAATTAAGAGATATATAGTGCAGATCCCAGAAGATGTAATTTAAATACTTAAAAATGGAAGCTGCCTCCCAGCATTTTGGAGGGGTCTGTGGAGGTGGTGTTCATCAACATGATAGATAGATGTCAGGAAACACACAGACCATGCCATCCTGTGGGCATATGTTGGGAAATATTTTCCCTGCAATTCTATTAACAAACCTCAATTTTCTTGAACTTCTAATTACTGCACTCTGATCTCTTGTGCAGAGCTATCAATAGTACCAGTCTACATAGTACCTGCTAGTAGTGAAAGGGTAGAGCGTTAACATCCAATATCTTTTAACTCTCACTTCGCAGTCATTCAAGAGTATTTACACTTTTTGTGGGAAATCGAACACCTAGAAAAATACAGGCTTAGTTTTATTCCTCATATATTAATATGGGGATTAAATTAATAGAATGCAAACAATGATGGCCTCTGTACAGTCATGATTACACACATCTAAAATTACACTTGCGACAGATCTGAGCTAAAAAAGAGCAGCACATCATCTTCCACGCCAAGAGGAGAAGGTTTAGTTTATTTCCATTTGTCACCAGAATAAAGCGTCAAATGATCCCAAAGACAGAAGCATGACTCAAGAGGTAATTAAAATATTTATAATCTCATTTCCCTATAGGTACTTGTATCTTTTCTGAGGAGGTGATTTCCAGATAAGCATACATTCACCTGAGTACGTGTACACATGCACACATACATGTGTTCACACAAGTGGGAAAGCAATTCAGTTGAAAAGAATGTTGCTATATGCTCTATTTGAAATGTTTTAGGATTTTGTCAGAATATGGCAATAAGACACAGAGGGAAGAACATTTTTCTGGATCGATCATGGAATGCTTAGAGTAGTATTGTGCCATGTCTGAAATGGGACTAAAGACCTATGTTTAAGTAACTGAATCCCAGATCCACAGTAAGTGGAGTAAGTAAGGCAGAGAACTATTGTCAGGAAAAGAAAATGGTAGCGACAGAGGAAATAGAACAGGAACCAGAGAGCTGGATACCTTGGGGTATCTGAGGATGTGTCACTGACATTGGCACCAGACACCTGCTCACCCATACTCTTGTTTCCACGTGGGTTTATGCTTCCTCTTATGGAAGAAACCAGAAAAGCAAAACCAGAACAAATGAGAACAAATTAAGGCTAAGAAGAAGAAGGAGGAAAGAAGAATGAAATTTTAGCATGGCAAGTGGTGCTGATTGCCCCTCAAAGCTAGTATACTGCATGAGTCTGATACTATGTTTTTTCTTTAAGTCTGTTTATTTGTGCTATCAAATAAGACATAGCTAAATGAACAGCCCTCAAAGAAGGGAGTGGATTAGGCCTCTGGAGATGATGACTAAGAAGTTAAAATTAAACTTCTTTTCAGTTGGGCTGCAGTGACCTATTTATACAATTTCTTTCTTGCTAGCTAGCTAGCTTTTTTTAACATTGCAAGGTGTACCTGGCCTCTCTCATCTCTCTCTAAACTGTCTCCCTGATGTCCTGATCACTCTCTGATCTATCTCTCTATTTGCTGGGTGAATGCTAATATGACATATCCAACCTCTAAAACAAACCATTTATTTTGAAACTTGGCTATGTCAGAGCATTTGATGCGTCAAACATGAAAATGAATGTATATTTGGATATTGGGTACATCATGTCTTGATATTAAATTATCCCCTGAAAAGAGGATTGATTTTTAAACTGGCAGGATATATGTATTGCTTCCTTGAATCTCTAGCATGAAGCTAGACATGAAGCGGGGAGTCTAGCAAAGGTTCTCTATGAAGCAGAAACAGAGTTGCTCAAGGGCTATGAGTGTTTTCTTTATATTAATAAATCCTTCTTTGCGCTTAAGGAAAGAGATTCTGTCATTCTCTTCCATTATTATGTGACAATAATACATTAGTCTTCTATGAGAGATACTTATCCTAGAGATAATATGTAACTAATGTGCAAAGAACGAAGTTTAAGTGAAAAAGGTACTTTAAAAATCATTTATATTTAATACATTGGCATAGATATTTCAAAGTCACTTTTTTTTCCTTTTGATATCTGGGCCATTTACATGTATACACACTGAAGCCTACCACTGTCAGCATCTGAAAAAAATGACAAACTGAGATATACTTCGGGAAAAACAGATCAAGTGCCCATGCACGGTTAGGTGATTTTTTTTCTGCTTGAACTTTCCCTGTCACTGTTCACAGTGACACATAGAAGAAGGCATAACACAATTCTTTGTAATAATCTAGATGCAAATCAGAAGACAGAGAATACTTCCTCTTACAGGACAATTTCAGCTCATTGTGCTATTTGGAAGCTTGTAGATCTGCATGCAGAAATTGTAGGTCTGCATCTGGCTGGTTATTACTATGAATGCTGCATGAATGTATTTCAGTGGATGGCTTACTACCAAATGAGTCAATCAAGTATTTCTGCAATATTCTCCTCATTATGTGAACACTACCTGGGGAAGACATATTTCTTCTTTTTCAAATTCTTCAGCAGGTATTTGTAAAATATCTGGACTCCTTATCCTTCCAGATTTCAAACAAATTCTGATCGCACAGCAAACATGGGAGTACCAAATCTTTCCTCACCACTATCTCTAAGACACACACATACAAATATCAAGACTGCAGCTCAATAAGAAAGACAATGGCCTTCATTTATGCATGGAAACTTGTAACTTTTAAGAAATTCCAAACCTCACCAAAACAGCTCTATCATTGAATCAAAGACCAAAAATATTTAGCATTTTGCATTAATTGCACTTTTGACAGAGTGATATGGCTTCTTTTTCCCTTTGCGCAAACAAGCACTTTTGCTTTCAATTATTCTGATTATCAATGCCAATTGAGCAGATTGTAAAATTCTGACACAAGGATAAAGCATATACTATATACAGGATAAGTTAGATAAAATCTAAATAAGATTAAGCACCATGTTACACAAAGAAATATGACCTGTGTTTTTTCAGAAATGATGAGGCAGATTTAGAAAGATAACTCTCAGATTTGGTCCACTATTGCCTCTGCTTTCCTACAGTTTCTCTACAATCCACCCTGCATAGCCCTCCCTCATAAGAAGAAGTCCAGAATTAAGAATAGTCTTAGATTCCACTCTGATGCAAGTCTCATACAGGAGGATTTCCATCATCTCTGTTCCAACAATGATGTGGCCTCAAATTTTTCTCACCTTTGTCAACTCCTGAACTGATGCAATATTCCTGAGCAATTCCACTGTTTGGGAAACATCAGTAAGATAGAAAGCCCTTTTCTTAGTACCACCTACATGCATCAACTCTGTCCACTGCTTTGTTTACACAATCTTAAAGAGTTTTCAATGTACTTTAGGAAAACTTCAATCTTTGCCTTCAAGTTCTTCTGTGGTCTGCTTCCCAGGAATCTAAATGGCTAGCTAAAGCTCATGGATGAAATCTATAATTACCAAATTCAGTCTTCTAGGATAATAAGAGTCAAACCTTCTCTGTGCACAGCAAAGTTTGCTCTAAGGGGTAGGCCAAGGACTTGAATGGATTCCAACAGCGATTGAGGAACAT
The DNA here is from genome assembly GCA_013399835.1 of Leptocoma aspasia. NCBI lineage: Eukaryota > Metazoa > Chordata > Aves > Passeriformes > Nectariniidae > Leptocoma > Leptocoma aspasia. The sequence continues at coordinate 466,912 of VXAX01003529.1, read as the reverse complement.
TCTTATTGTTTATTAGTCTTCATGTTTATTATCTTCAGCTTCACCACATTCTGCTGAAAAAGCTAATTCATTTCTTGTTGTCTGCCTTTCTCTGATGCAAATATAAGCAATATGGATGCCTAAGAGATCCCTTCATAAAGATTTTAAAATCCGAACAAAACTAAAACTTTAAAAGTCAAACAAAAAAAAATTCCTAACAAAGACAGACAAAGCCAAATGCCCTTATATACCAAACATGCCATGTGCTATTCTCCAAGTTTCTGCTGAGAGGAAGACCAATTTGTGACTATCACTAGTCATGTTTCTTAATGCTTTACTGGAAGGTGATAAGATATGATGATAAGGAGAGCAGTGTAAGAACCTCTGTAGAGCAGAAAGATTTCATTGACTGTGATGTATGTCACTGGTGATAACAACGTAAATTTTTCATGCTTATAACCAGCTCATGATGCTAAGATGAACAGATTATAGAAATGGTATGTTCTTCTTTTTTTATTGGTTAGCTTTCATCAAAATGGTATTAAGGTTGAACTAGTAGTAAGTTTGGTTTTCTTCTCCATGCACAAGTAATTAAGAAGGCAATGACAAAAGGACAGTTATGTCCAGTACTTCTGACTTGAAATAATTAATGTAGAATAGTAACATTTTCAAAAGTGCCTAAATGCTTCAGGCTTTTAAGAGTGTCTTCAAAGCATATTTACTCCACATAATACAGTGTGTTAGCAAGACCCCAGAGCTAATAACTAATGAACTAGATCTTGTATCACCTTGTTGAGAAGCAGAATTAATTAGTCCAGCCATAACAACATACTACCGAGAGTTTTGGTTTCTTCAATCTGCTAGTACAGCACTGAGACATGCACATATAAATGAACTGTCTCTGGCAATTTGCTTGCAATGCTCTGTTACAGTGCATAGACATGCCTTCAAGCACTCAGTCTCGTAACTTTGATTGAAGGAAACTCAGGCTTTTACAGGTATGAAAGTTGCTTTTGAAAATAAGACTTGGGCACCTCTGAAAAAAATCTATGTCCAAGACACAGTACCTTAGGCAGAAATCCAGGCAAGAGGCTACAATCTGAAGTGTGAAATTTAGTACCAAAAGTAAGATTTGTTGCAAGTTAGATAAAAGAAATTTCAGTGGCTCTTCTGGATAGATGTGGATAATTTCCAAGCCTGATAGAAGTTTCATTACACAATTATCCTTTTAATTTTTCAGTGATCACTGCCTAAAATAGATAAAAAAAACTAGTCAGCTCTTGGTTTAAGTTAGACTCACTCTGCCTCAGTCCATTTCCACTTCATGAAATTACCAATTTGCATGACTGGAGAGCTTAGTCCATGCATTTTTACATTTATGCTGCTGTGGATACAACTGATATGAGAGAAGGAATACAGCAAAATAAAGACACAGTCAGCAAAAATATGTTAACAGAATTATTTGTCTTTTGATTCAAATTCACATGGGAGATAATTAAACAAACACCCTCCTCCATGTATAGCTGTGGGGAGGGAAACCAATGAAAAAAAAATCTTTCCTTACAACTGACCTTTTTTTGCTTTTCTTCCTGCAAATGGCAAAACCACATGTATTCAGCACAGTGAAACTTTGAGGGGGGAAATAGAGAGTCAGACTCCACCCAGCAGAAATTCAATACATTAATATGAAGATCTGTCAAAACAGATTCTCCCGGTAAAGGGTTTTCCAAGGAATGTTCTTAAATGCTAGTATTATTAGACTGTTATAATCCCTCCCTCTAGCATCTCCCTCAAAATGTGTCTCTTAATTTTTCAGGCTTTTAATGAAATATCCTTAATATAAGCCATTCTGATACCACCAACTCAGATTTCTTTAGGTCTTAGCCCTAGGAAGATATTGTTAGCAGTCACTACCTAAACAATTATTGTTAATAATTTTATGAATATTTGGATGTTGTGAGGGCTAAAATATTAGTGGTTGCCATTAATTAAAGCTGCATAGCTGAAAGAGATCTAGAAGTGATAACAAGAAAAGAAGGTTAAGAGATAAGGCTAATGGACATTGAACACCCGAAGAACTGTATGAATTGCACATATTCAGGAGAACTCTAAGATTCTTACACATTACAGGACTTTGAGCCTCCTAGAACTTCTGGAAGAATTAAAAAAACCTAAACAACAAAAAACCCCAACAACCAACATCCTCTTATGTGTAAGAGGGGTCACAACTTGCTGTCCCAGTGGTAGCCACCAATTTTCTTGGCTAGTGTTGAAAAGAACTAGCCAACTAAATAGGTCACATAGCAGTCTCTACATATTTCTTGGAGATGACTGCTAATTCCTCTGAACTTTAGACTGTGGATATTGAAAAGTCCTTACATCCATGGTTCTAGAGAACTGAAAGTCCTACAAGCAACTTCGTGTATACATACTCATTTACTCATCATAGCATAGTGTACCAGAAGGAAAATGGAGGAAAAATTGTGGAGTTGAGTAAGACTAACAGAAAAAAACCTGCAAAACTCCCCCAAAAACTAAAAAAAAAAAAAAAAATCCAAAACAAACAAACAAACAAACAAACCCAAACAAACCCAACAACAAGAAAAAAACCTACCCAATGTATTAGTCCCTTTGGTTTTATCTATGCACAAAATTATACTATTGTCACTTAATACATACTACAGGGATTTAACAGAAATGGTTTAAATCCCTGTAAAGGTATACATTTCAGTATTGGAATGTCTTATTTCTATTTAGCTGAAACAAAACTGAAACAAAAAGTTAATAACTAGCTAACAAATTCTGACTTTCCAATATTTTTTTCTTACCTGTTTAACTAAATTGCATTAAAATGTGCCTTAGATTTTAAGAGTATTTTCTTTTGAAATGGGGATAGTCCCAACTGAACATCATCAGAATAGAAAAAAAATGCTACAAACACCTTTTTCCATACCATTTTATAATTACCTCACTCCCCAAAAGAAGGTAATGGCTTTATCTATGGGAACAAAGAGGTCCTAGTACTGTGGCTTATTGAATATTTTCCAGATTGTGGCCTTGGCCACTTAAGCTAAGACAAGACAGCTGCTCTGCTTAGAATCATAAACTTAGTTTGCAAATAACTGTTCTCACTTCAGAAAAAAAGTAGTTACAGAAAACAGTGAAAATAATAGTACCTACATGTAGGCACGTAATAGTTGGGAAGACAGAAATTTCCTTTACCATCAAAGATACTTCAGCACTTTCCAAGCCAGTCCACAATGAGGACAATGTTATTTTTTAAAAATCCTATCCCTGTTGTTATTGCACATGACATATTACATTGTACTGTACAGCGTGTGGTGATGAGAAATTCCCTGCCTATTTAATTGTGATCCTTCAATGAATTTGAAAGGGAGCACTTTATTTCCATTTCTTTAATTTAGTAGTTCTTTAGCTGATGATTTTATTAACTCTTGTATTTGAGAACTGATGCTTAACAAAAAAAAGGGGAAGAAAAAAAGGCCCTTGGCAGTATTGTGAAGGCCTGGAACTGAATAATGCACTTTAATAATGAGGAATAGAGCTATGGCTTTTGCTGATGGCTGTGACCGGCTCTGTGACCTGATTATGTCGCAGAGTGTCAGCAGCTGAGACACTACAAAAGGGAGCGCATCCCATCAAATCTATCTCCATTGTAATCACTCGCACTGCTGAGAGGCTTGTTAGGAGCAGGGAATCCATCAGGCCTCATTAGCACCGTTTACCATCAAGAAGCTCAAAGAGCAAATGTGTACCCTCTCATCAGAATAATGAGAACCAAAGTACTCCTATTATCTAATTGGATCAACAATGCCTCTCTCTATTTAGCTTCCTGAGCTACTTGTGGACTACAACACTCAAAAATTAGTTATTTTTTTGTTAAGTACCAGGTGAAGCTGTGCTTAAGACTTTTCTTATATAGAAGGTTTTCATATCTAAAGAGCAAGTAATGGGCACAATGAAGCCTGAGTTACTTCAGGGGCATTCTTAGATTATAATGTAACAATTCCAATTAATTCACTGCTCAATTAAAGTGTGGACAATACAATTACACCATACATACTTAGATTTTCCTTTTAATCTCCCAGGAAACAGACTAATGCCCTCTTTATCCATAAGGCAGTTCATAATGCCAACTCTTATCATGCTACTTTTTTCTTTTATGGTAAAATGTTATTTTGCAACTGCTGAATTTAGTAGCATTTTTCTCCTGTTATACAACTCTCTTCTTTCCAAAAGAACAACTAAACTTACTCACCGACAGTTAAAATGTATTTGATTCTGCTAAAGTCAAGAGACATACAGGAATGCAACTGATGATAATTAAGAAACCATTTCATCAACCTTGCTTTCATATTTCTGTGGCTCATTTCCTTACAAATATTATGACAACCACCGAACCACACATTTCACATACTTAATAAACATAGCAAAACCAACACAAAACTCCTGATTTTTTATTTCATTTGCAAAACTAGTATAAAAAAAAGATATGTTCGGTTATTAAACCTCTGAAGAATCCAAGGGCAGCAATGGCACTAGGGTCCTACTGTAAGGCAGGCTGAAGCTGAATAGGTAGACAGTCTCTCTTTGAAATCTACTGACAGGGTACAATCTGGCAAACCTGCTGCCCTGGCCTTTAAATTTAAGATATGAAAGCCCAGTGCTGCAAACACTTCCTGGAAAGTGCTGAGGGCACACAGAATGCAAGCAGTGTTACATGGGCCAATAGCTCTTCATAATATGCCTCTGAAAATGAAAATTTGATTTAGAGTCCTCTACCTCTACTATATGAAATTAATCAAGTGATCTAATGATATTGGTTCAATGGATTAGATCTCTTGGCTTGGTCTTGGGAAGCTCTGGTGTTACAGTTCATATTGCTGTCCAAAGCAAAAGATGAAAAATAAATAAACATGCCGTAACTGTGAATTCATAATTAAATAAATGAAAAATACATTATATAAATTATTGTTAAAATATATTCTTTTTTTACTGTAATTGTAAGAACTCCTAGACTATTGGGAATTAAGGCCATGCCATATGTCATTTAAAGGATCATTTCCCTTGAATTTGCCATAGGATCTTGGATTTGACCTAGAGCTTGATGTCTCCAGGGATTACTGATCGCCATATATTTAGCTAGACAGATAGACATTTACAAGCCCTGAATTTCTGAACAGAAACAGTGTGTAATTACAAAGATTGCACGTACCAACATTCTAGTAACTCATTCAGCTTGATATTTTCAGGAGTGAGTTTTGAGTATCATGCTTGTGATTTCTTGAAAGGGGCAATTTTCAAAGGGCAGATTCTTAACATGTGGTGCAAATCTGGCTCTTTAGTGACTCTGAGCAGATTATTCAGAAATGGATCATTTCAAATTCCTATTCCTGTATGCTCCCAATTTCAAAGAAACATCTTGTAGTTCTTGGTTGGGCTATAATTCTATTAATTTGAAGGAAATGTAATTTAATTTCTGGAATGTAGATAAATTATGCTGAATAGTCCTGTTTTAAGGCAGCCTGAGAAGTGGTCTCTAAGTAATATGAGTTAATGCCGAATATTATAAAAGTATGCTATATTATACACTTACTATCAATATTTATCTATATTGTGGTAAGGTCTGCAGTACTGATTATAAACCATGGAACATTTGCAAAAATAAGTAATAAAAAGACAACCCTTTAGACAACCATTTAAAAGACCTAGGCAGATAGCTAGATGCTGTAATTTTATTCCAACAATTGGGAAGATTATTCCTTTCCTTTCTCTTTCTCTGTGACCTGTGGAATTATTGGACTTTACATTATGTCTGGAAGAAACAGACTCTGCCTGAGTGAAACTTTCATTCAGTGGTATCTTCTTAGTAGTGTTTTTTTTTAAGGATACAATGAATGGTCACACACAAATTATGTTTTCTGTGGAGAACATGTAAAGGAAAAGCTATAAAGAAAGTAGTCTACATTCATAACTTCAGCTCTTACGATGAACATCTTTGGTGTCAAGTGCCTCACATGTAAGTGGCGACTGTGAACCATTTCTGGAGCACAGAGGAGATAGAAACAAGCAGGCTTCTATGCTGGAGCTGATCTGACTATGAGTTATAGGTATTATAATCAACTTTTCTCCCAAACCAATACCCCATTCCTCCAGAAATCTTAATAGGCTTTTGAGAGCCTCCATTTAAAGCTGGCTGCATAAAATGATCCTTTGATGAAAAGGGATTGAAACAAGGGTTAAAGTAGACATTGAAAGGTTATTGTAGAGGGCACACTGTTCATACAATCCTCCTTTAATATGTGTGGTGTGCACCTGCGATAAGATGATTCATTAGATAAGGCCTCACTTTGACAAGCTCCATCGTTCAACCCTCGGGGTAGTGATGGAACAATTCTGCACCCACACAGTAAATATAACAAGGTCAGCATTTTTTTTCCCTGGGACTTGGATGGTGATAGTGAAGCTCAGGAAGCATCTTTGTTTATGTGTCCTGTTAAAAAAAAAAACAGGGCAGGTCCTATAAAGTGTTGAATTTTATTTTTAATTGGGCCAAAATAAAAAAACACACGCTTGTTCTAATTAACGAGCAGAAAACTACCAGGAGAAAAACTGCCCTTCCTTTTTTTTCTCCTCACTAGTAAACAGCAAGAGTAGAAACCAAACTTTAGATTCACACATCATCCAAGCTGCATCCTTTCAATAAATGTTTTTCAGGGCCTAACATCCACATGACCACTGTGGGTATCACTGTATGCCCAATTTGTAGAATTTAGAATAATGACATTCGAATTACTCAGTTACCAGTTATACTGACAGACTTGTTGTAGAGAAACAAGGCATTGTGTTAATTTTAGTCCTAATAAAAGCAATAAAGAATGAAAGTGGTCACAACCTGGAAGCCACTTAAATATGGTGTATCAAAGGAATTATTTTTATATATATGGATTCAGATGTTTCTGCATCATACTAGAGATAAAACTGAAATAGTTTTAACAAATAAACGGCTCCAAAATGTAAGTAATGCACAGTCTCTCTTTTAGACACACTAACTCTTAAACAATGTTCAAGTTCTTGTTTGGGAAATTTTCTTTAAACCAAAATAATCTTCCAAATTTGCATTTACAGGCTGGCATATTCATTGCAAATTGCTTAACATGGTTAATAAACAAATGAGGAAGCCACTCAGATAACTCAATCCCTGACACTTCATTACAATTTAATTTGCTTTTCTAGAAATGCCTTTAATGCATTTTAAGAAATGACATAATACAGAAATGCCACAGAAATGCAAAAAAGTGAAGCACAGTACCACTTCAGTAAAGGTGTCTGTTGTTAGGCATACGTAAGTGGAAGAAGACAGATGGAATGTTAAAAATCACAGGGTTGCTGGACTTCTAAAATACCATGGTATTGCACTACTGCGATATTTTTAAAGGGCTGAAACAAAATAAAATCCTTAGCCTTTTCTGGCTTGAAAACACTCTTAAGAGTGCGTAACTTCCCCGTTTCTCAGACCTTCCATTTCTTACCTTGTCTGGCAAGTCAATATTTATTTATCTTCAACATGTGCACTTTTAAATTGCTGTCATACAAGCAGAACTGATTTTTGTCCTAAGATCAGCCTGCCTTCAGAATTCACTGTTTGCTCCCTCTTCTACTCACCTGTCCTTGTGCATTAGTGACAAGTTGGCCTGTGACCCCCTGAAGACTGGAGAGGGCGTTTCCAAAGGCCTGGGAGTTTGCTATTGAGCCCATGGCTGCTGCCGCTGCAGCTGCTGCTGCTTGACTTGCTAGTGGATTATTAACCAGCTGAAAAAAAAGAAATAAAATATCATGATAAAACCCATGATAAGCATATAATTCTAACTGGATGACATAAAAGTGATAACACAGTAACGTTTATGTTATTTTAACGGTTTTTACCCACCTAATTGTGCATAAAAAAATGTCTGCTCCAAGAGCTCAAGTTTGAGAGGTTCTTACTTCTGAAGCTTTGAAAATGAATATTTTTTTAAAAGGAAGAAGAAATTCCATGTTGAAGAATAAAATTCTGTTTTTTAACCCCATATTCTCTCTCCTTTTTTTTTTAAATCGAGTTATGGTTGATGTGTTTCTTTAGGCTCAAGTTGCTAATATCACAGGTGTAGCAGATTTAAGAGCCGTAAAGAGCAATCAGTGAAATATTAGCACTTGACTTGACTGGCAGTGGAATGTTTACTTGGGGATATCCAGAACAGAAACTATTTTACTGATGACCCCAAACCCAAGAAAAATCTGCAAATCCTTTTAATTTTTATAATTAAATAATTGGTCCCAATATCTAGATAAATCACAATAGCAGACTTAACCTTCTAAGTGAGGTCAGTAGATATCAACTAAAAATTCAAAATTAGCTTTCAAAATATGATAATAAGCAACATGCTGCTTCTCAAATGTGAATGATTAGTTCCAGGACTCATAAATTTTCAGGAAATAATTTGTATTGCCAGCTTTAGTCAATTCTACCTGAACGCTCCATAGAAAGCATAGAGCATGGTTATGGCTTTCACCTTAGGAGACTAGGGGAATCCCACAGAGGAACACTCCTATGAACTCCTGTGTTTATCAAGCATACGAAATGTGTGTTCCTCTGTCAGAATCAAAAATTGTCTTGGACACGGCTTTTCCACTGGATTATTGTGAAGATTCTATTTTCTTATCCTTTTCTGAGAAAGGACAAACTTTGAATCAAGCACACAGGGATGATAGTTAAAAAAAAATGTTAGGAAGCATCATCACTCGGCCTGCTGTCTTTAAAGCAATCAAACTGAGTTCAAGAAGTTGAAAATACATGTTAGAGTGGCTTTGCCTCCCAAGAATCATTGCATTACAGCAGAACTTGCAAAATACACATTAGCAGGGTAGAGCAGCCAGAAGTTGGAGGGACATAACAATCTAGGGATGTTTTTCCTTAGACTGAGATGAAAATGCTAGAGCTAACTCAGAAAAGCTTTATGTTTGAGCTGAAATTAGTAGGAGTTCTAAGTCCTAAGATGATGAGTAAATTATCTATCTTTTAGAAATGGAGAGTCACAAGCAGCAGTAAGGGATATACTGCATAAACAGGCTCTGCTTCAAAATAGGTTATAAAAAATTAATCAGTGATTAGTAGATGTTTTAAGCATGTTACAGATATGAGTAGTGTGTATGTTATAGACATTTAGAAGCCCATCAATAGAAGATGTCAGATACGGTTATAATCTATGTTTATAAGAAACCTACTTGTCTGTTGGACATTGCAAAATCTACAATTGATTGGTCATACATTAAAACATCTATTAATCATTCATTAGCCTCTCATGAAGTATTTATAAATGCAACCTTGATATAAAGTGTTGCTTAAAGGGGTGCCTTGAGCATATCCAATCCCTCTACAAATTGTAAGGTAAATAATTAAATAAAGATTAGTAGCAATGCCAGACAAAAAAGATGACATTGTTTGGAGGAAATATTTTGATTTGGAAAAAATTGTTATATGAATCTCTAAAAAGCAGTTCACAGCACCCCATGGCAAGAAAATCAAGCAGGAATAAAACACAAAAGGGGAAAACTGTAATGCGTGCTTGATTAGCAGTCCTGACGAGCTGAGCTGTGAAGAGAACTGAGACCAGTACGATGACCTAAGTGAAGCTCAGTCCCTGAATGCAGACTGAAAGAAATTCCGCTGACTGCACAAAGGTGTGAGTGCAAAGGTAGTTGATGCACTCTTCAGTGATTTGGGTGGTGGTGCCTGAGCACGGCAGTGTAATGCTAGAGAACAATATAAGTAAATTGGTTGATTTTCTGCTCAAAACAGTGTCATTTCTTTATTGTCCCAATCAGAAGTTAGCAAACACTGCCTTTTTTTCACAGCATTTCATTGGCAGTACTGGGACTTGAAGAAATTCCCTTACAGCTGTAAATACTTGTAGAAGGAAGGAGCAGCAGCAAGAGTGCAACACTTTCAGAAAAGGCCTTCTACAATCTTATTAGCAACCCACAAACTACTGAACCTCTGATCCTACAACATCTGACTGCAGGTATAAATGATAATCTTTGGACAGTTACCCAAAATCAGCTAATAAACTATACTAGCTGCTATATTCAGGGCTTCAGAGGCGTGTAAGAACAGCTGCTTCGGAAGCATAAAAAAGCTTGTGAATCTGGAAACTACAAAGGATTAAAACCCTCTAAAAATCAGACTATCACCTTCTAGAATCTCTTTTCCATTTTTCTTGCACCAGTTTTCAAAAAACGGACATTTTCAAATACAATAATAAAATTTAATTACAACAAACCCTGGAGACACTCAGGATTGATTCTAGTTGCATCACAGAGATAAGCTACTTATTAAAAATGACGGCAGAGGCTGTGATATGCATAGGTACCCTGTATAGTACCATGTTCCAGGAAAAAATACAGGGAACGGGCCAAATTGCAGGGTAAGAGACTTAAAAGTGCATATGAAACTACCCCTATCTATTCATAAGTCTGATTAAAAAGGAGAGAATGCATTTTTCTTTGAGTGCGTTGGGGAGCTGTTGACTGCAAGACCCCTTTTATCTTGTGTGCAAACTAGGGATGAAGAAATACATCTCATTTCATTATATCTGGACACCAAGATAACACGTTGAATCTTCCTTTTATTTAAAAAATGAGATCGCTAACTTGAGAGGTTTATGCAATTTCTCAGTGAAGGTTGGATCCCTAAGAATACATGTTGGAAATGTTGGAAATATATTACGAAAAATCCCACAAAGGGCTCTTCCTGTTTTGTTTCTGTATTTAAATTAGGAAGGCTGAGATATTTGGAGCTGTCAATTCTGGTGCCCAAATCTCTTCTCCAACTCAAAACACCAGCCATAACAGTAGATAATAGTAATGTATGTTTAAAGTGACAGGCCAGCCCTCTCAAATGGATGCCTCTGCTAATGACATGATTATATGAGGAAGCAAATTTTATGAGGAAGAATCTTCAATAATTGCATAGGTTTAGTATATTTTTCTGAATTCCCAAAGCTTAACTATTAAAGTACATGAAAATTGTCTGCTTTAAGTCAGTAAAAGCAGAAGACATTCCAGTGCAGCAAACAAAATTCACACAAATAAAACTCATCTGAGAAATTCTGGTGGATGAAAGAGGCACTACTTACAAGATCCTAAAACTGTGCCGTGAGAAGTGAGAGTTTCTATGGTTAAGACATAGTCTTCAAAAAAACCAATTTGAAGAAAAGTATGTTAGACTCAATGCTGCAAGCAGCTTTCTTGAGAGCCACAAATACTTTTTTCTTTTGGAATAACACCATCTTCCTCTTTCTTTTGAAAACTAACTAAGTATTTCACTGAACTTCCTGTAAAAAACTCATCAGGCATTCATGTATTGTTGAATACAAGATCAGATTTGATAACCTACACAATAATTTTACTTTCCTTTGTAAAAGGCATGTCCTACTGAACTTTCAGTCTCCTGGTCTGGAAATCAAAGAGCCAGTTTTAGTCATTACAGTTATCATTCAGTCAACAAATACAAAGAAAAAACCAAATAGTTTTACTAGTGAAAAGTCAAGACATTTCAGGATGCCACAGCATCACATGAAAAAATGAGCACGTAACCTGAAAGGTACAGTCACTTTATGCAGTGCCAGTATATAGATCTCGTGTATTTTCTAAAGCACTTGTGGAGGAGGCTGAGTAAACACATGTTGCTATTGGAATGCAGCAATGGAGAATATGAAGGACATATTGCGAAGTAACTTCAGGCATAACTTCATTTTATAAAATAATATTAGTGTTTTTCAGGAAGACTGTTAAAAATCACATTTCTGGCTATCTCCTAGAGACGGAATTAGTGTAGAAAAGTATTACATTTGATTACAGACCAACAGATCCTCAGTCTCTTATATTCTCTGACAAATTCTTCTGTAGTGAGCACCACACTACTAGATTAGCTGCCAAGATTATTTGCTTAAACCAAAGCTTTTCAAAGGAAAACTAACAATTGAGAAGAATTCAGCAATGGCTCTCAGTCAGAAACATATGACATTTTTCTTTTTTACCCATAATGAGTGAAAATTCTATTCACAGAAATGAAATTTTTTATCAGCATGGCATGTGCTTTTGTAGGAATTTTTAGACAAAAATCTATCTGAATTTTATTGTGTTTAGCTGATGAAAGAATTACAGGTTAAAATGTAGTGGGATTTATTCCCACTTTTTCTCAGTGGCTCGTGAGACAGATTCTCGGTAGTAGTCACCGGACCTTAAGGAAAAAGATTTTTCATACTGAGCACAGGCTCCTGAGAATATTCTGATACCTTTTTTGTTACAGTGACTAGCATTATCATCCGTATTGGGTGTAGATGGAAAGGTTTTGGTAGTGGAGCAGCTGCAGAGGAGGAGGATAAAAAACCAGAGTGAACAAAACAAAGGGAACAGCAAGGTCAGAGAAAGGAGAAGCAGTTGTCCCACAGCAGTGAAAGTGTCCACACTGTAGGCCTTGGAGGACCCTAGAGTAGACAAATGGGTATTTCCTGATGAGAACTGTGATCCGTAAGTTATAAATATAGTAAGTAATTCAGGCTGGTGAGTTAATATGTTATGTTTAATAAATGTTATAAAAGAGGTATTGTACAGTTTTGGGAGAAAGAACATAGGATTCAAAAACCAACCCACTCTGGCTAAAGGATTCAAGTCCAACAGCAGCAGCTGGCAGACTGCAAAAGAATACCCTATTAACAAAATAAAAGGACTGGGTTTTGGGTGGAGATGGGTCTTTCTCCCCTGATATCTAGGTATGCCCTGGCTACAAATTCAAGATGGATATCTCCGGATGAGCTATCCCTGGACATCTGGAGACATTAACACCTATCACCGGGATCGAGATAAGCAGACCATCAAATTTCTGCACACCAATGGCGGGGGTCAGGGAAAACCACCAACAGTATTCATCACTTCCCTGAAGTCCCTTTGTCCAACTCCAAATGAAGAAAAGAAAGACACTTGCATATGTGGGGACTGAAAGGAGTGAAAGAACTTTAGCCCTTGGCAAAATAAATCGTATATAACCCACTCGGACCAGGACTGCCTCGGCGAACAGGAGGGGACCCAATGCAATAGAGATTGGGTCAGTGTTCACCCGCGCTGGCATCCGGGCTCTGTGCTGCCTTTTCTGATCGTGGCTGTCGCTACTGTAACGTGGCCATGAGAATAAAATTGATTTTTATTATTATTATTAAATTGGCTCTCTAAAATTATTATATATTTGCTGGTTTTCAATATGTATATATACCTAGTATCAGTCAATAGCTCCCTGAACTTACGTAAAATCTCATGGTCCCCGAAAGAATTTAAAAAAAGACATTGGAAAGACTGCTTCAATTGAATCCTGGGGAAGCACCTAGATACAACAGCAATAAGTACAAAACAAATTGATCATAATAATCAACAAGATCACCACTTAGCACTTATATAGAATTGTGGGTGGGTAAGCTCTGTCAATTTAATTTATTTTTAGGATTTTAAGGAAAAATAAGTCACATTTTGAAAAATCCTGTGAACATGCAGATCCCAAGAAAGTCAAGAGAGAATACACAGGTAACTGCTGGTTTTGCATCACGGAAAGTGATTTTTAAGAGAAGCTGCTAGCAGTTTCCTCTGTGTCTGACAAAAATACAACCTGTAATTAGCTTTGAGAATTGACAATCTGTTAAACCACTGAGAAAGGTGATATACCTCTGTGAACACCCATGTTAAAAATGAAAAATCCTGGAAATTCTCCCTTTTACTTTCCGGCCTGAGAGCAGGTAACATGGCCAGGCCAGGCCAGGCCGGGTGGGCTCTGCTGTGGGGCCGGGCACCACTGGCTGCTGGGCAGGGGGAGGGGAGGCCGCGGGGCCAAGGCTGGGCCGGGCCCAGGCTGCGACTGGGCATTTTACCGCTACTCTGCCTTATCCCCACCCGGGCCGGGCTGAGCCAGGGTCCGCCGGGCCCCAGGAGCAGCCGGGGCTGGGCTGGCTCAGCCAAGATTCTGCTGCTCTTGGGGTTTGCCCGCTACCCCCGGGCTGGTGGAAGAGAAGCCATCGCCCCCCGCCCCCCCCGCCCCGGCATGCTTGCTGCTGAGTTCTGGCCTGGCTCCTGACATCCCAGCTGCCCCCCAGCCCAGCCGCAGCTACCACCGCCAGCTACCAAGCCCAGCCCCGGGCGAGATACCAACTCTTTGCAGACCTTCAATCCTCCCTCGGGTGAGAGAAAAGGATAGAGTGAGAACACACAGAGAAACAACATGAAGACAACAAAGTCAGTGAAGAGAAAATCAAGTCTCAGATGGGAAGGATGAGGAGATGCCTTAATCTTAAGCTCAAATACTCTTTTAAAGCTATGGAGACGAATGTAATTGTTGGGGGTTGGGTTTTTTTGTTTGGTTGGGTTTTTTTTCCTTTCTTGTTCTCTCCTTATCACCTGTAGAATTTCTTCCCGCTGAGTTGCTAATGGAAACTGATAGCGCAGGGCGGGGCGGGGCAGAACCAACTCCTTTAGTTTTTTGGGAGTTTCCCGGGCGGGGCACCGAGATACTGGGAGATTCGGGCTGGTTCCTAGTTTGCTCTCACTCTCTTGGCACTGGAGGGGAGGCAGGCTGCGGAGGGAATTCGCCACCACTGTGAGACTCTGTCCCTGCTGCCTTCTCCTACCACCACTGTGACTCAGTGAGGAACCTTTCTTCTGCTGCTGGGCCTCGCCTTCCTCTGCCCTGCCAGGACATCCCACAGGTTCCAGCTATTTGTCCTGGAGTTTTGGGACATTGTTGTTCACTGCCCCGGGATTTCTGCTCATTCCTGCCATTTCCAGCCTGCTGGTTCCGAGAGTCCTGCTAGGAGNACATTCTCCAGTCCAAGGGAGGCTTTTCTGCCTTCCCTAGCAGACACCTGTCTTGTAAACCAAGGCAGTAATTGATACATCAGCCTTTTTCCCCTATAGCTCATTGAAGGAATATGGGAGCATGGATTGTTCCAACTGTGCTGAAGCAGGCAAATGTTAAAATAGCTTTGAATTTAATAAGAAGTTTGAACAGAGAGAGGAGCCATGAAAACCCTGTGCCCCCAGGAAGAGAAGACCTCTGTTCCCAGAATGAAGATGATCTCAGAGATGAATAAAGAGAACCTTTGTTTTTGAACAGCTCATCCTTAAAATAGTGCCCCATAACTTGACATGGCCCATAAACACAGTTGTGGGAAAAACTGTGAAAAATGGGAGGGATTTCATGATCAGAGATTTTTTCTGTGCAGCTGCTATTCATGAAAATTAAAAGCCAAGAGAGAACTGTTTTCTTCTGGAGCAGTCTCCACAAATTAACAAGAGGGACCTCTCTCCCTAAGTGAACTGAAGAAAAACTATTCTAGAAGTGATAAACTGACTGAATTTTTTCTGTACATTGTGAGTGGAAAGAAAAGGTTCTAGGGGGAGGAGAAGAGTTTGAAAAGTTTTATTCTGATTCTTCTTATTCTTTCTTTTTTGGTTACTGTTNGTTTGTTGTTAGTGCTGTAGTTGTTGTTGTTTGTTTGCTTTATTATACATACTACTAGCAAAGAACTGTTGTTCCTATTTCCCACATCTTTGCCTGAAAGCCCCTTAATTTCAAAATTCTAATAATTCGGAGGGAGGGGGTTTACATTCTCCAGTCCAAGGGAGGCTTTTCTGCCTTCCCTAGCAGACACCTGTCTTGTAAACCAAGGCAGTAATTGATACATCAGCCTTTTTCCCCTATAGCTCATTGAAGGAATATGGGAGCATGGATTGTTCCAACTGTGCTGAAGCAGGCAAATGTTAAAATAGCTTTGAATTTAATAAGAAGTTTGAACAGAGAGAGGAGCCATGAAAACCCTGTGCCCCCAGGAAGAGAAGACCTCTGTTCCCAGAATGAAGATGATCTCAGAGATGAATAAAGAGAACCTTTGTTTTTGAACAGCTCATCCTTAAAATAGTGCCCCATAACTTGACATGGCCCATAAACACAGTTGTGGGAAAAACTGTGAAAAATGGGAGGGATTTCATGATCAGAGATTTTTTCTGTGCAGCTGCTATTCATGAAAATTAAAAGCCAAGAGAGAACTGTTTTCTTCTGGAGCAGTCTCCACAAATTAACAAGAGGGACCTCTCTCCCTAAGTGAACTGAAGAAAAACTATTCTAGAAGTGATAAACTGACTGAATTTTTTCTGTGCATTGTGAGTGGAAAGAAAAGGTTCTAGGGGGAGGAGAAGAGTTTGAAAAGTTTTATTCTGATTCTTCTTATTCTTTCTTTTTTGGTTACTGTTAATAGAGCTTTCTTTATATCCTTTTAAATTTGAGCCTGGTTTGCCTTCCTCCTAATCCTATCTCACAGCAGGAAATGAGTAAGTATATTCTAGTGGGTGCACTGGCATTTGGCCAGCTAAACCCACCACAGTAACATAAGCCAAAAAATGTTAATTTCATCCAAACAGGTGCTATGAGCAAACATTTTGGAAACTCTGGTTTTGTACTTATCAGTTAGATTTTTTTTAATGCTGATCTCTCCCTCCCTCCTTTTTTGTTTACATAATAGGATAATTACAACATTTAACTTCTGTAAATGAACATCAGGGTAAAATGTCTAATAAAATGCCTGTCATAGAGCCTAATCATGCATTACTATTTCAAAACATGCCCAGCAGGCAAATCCCAAATTATGGAAAAAAATTAAAGCTGTCAACATTTAGTTTTTGTACACTGTTGTGATATGATCAACCTACAAAGTGTACAATGTAGTTATAATATCCAGACCCATCCAGCGATGTCTGCTTATTTCAAAACTGCACAGGTCTACATTTGCAAATGGTTGTAGATGATAGGAGTTCTAAATAGGCTGCTTAGACAGACATTTTAGTATATGTACATGTATCAGAAATTTATGTACAGCATACAGTGTAGAGACAAGGATATTGAAATATCTGAAAGCACTGACTTGACAGAGACACTTAAAATATCTGGTTCTCACATATACTTAGTCTGCTCATTATATACATTTATTGTGGTTGAGCTATTTGCTGTCTAAATCTATGCTGACTTTTCTATCAGAAATAAGCACTGATAGTGGTATCACTGATGTGACATGACTTGATTCAATGCAAAGCGACATGACCTGAGGTGATTGGAAGTATGCAGTGCTCATGTGAGCCTTGACATGACATGGATAGAAGACGATGCACAAAATTTCTTGCAATGTCTTTGTAAACAAGGTGCTGCTGGTCAAATTTGAACCAGTCTGAAAACTACATTAACAATTTGCAAAATAAAAAGAGTGTATTTCTTACAGAGCCATGGCAAAGCAAATAAAGAGCGGACATAATTCCTGGGTCTCTAAGACCAAACTAATGGAGACATGAGCAATGAAGAACAGATCAGGGCACAGGCTAAGAGTGAGCAGACACCACCCTAGCCACCTTAAGTTCTGCTCTGTTAGTGACAGATAGAAAAGAAAGGAGAGGAAACTAGAAGAGAGAGCCTCATTGGGTCTAATCTTACAAGATAAACTAAATTGAAGGTGTCAGCATGTCTGAGGCTGGGACTTATATGTTTACAAAAATAAAGAGTGAATATATTTAAATATATTTAATATCTTTAAATGCAGATAACTACAAAATGTAGATGACTGACCGCTTTAGCAGCAGTTCAGTACTTACAGACTGACCCTAGACTCCTGTCTTGTAGGTTCCTGACTGTCCACATTTATAATTTACAAGTTGGAAGTGTTCCAGATCTATTTAAGCTGGCACACACTGAACAAGATTTCAGTTAAACAGAAGCATCTTGGTTTTGTCTGATTTACTTGATTTTATCTGATTTTTTCTGAGTTACTTTTGTGTTTACATAGTCTTTAAAATATCTAAAATTGTTTCTTTCAAGCATGATGCATATGTACTCTAAACAAACAACATCTAAATTAAATTTAGCATCTCTAATAATCATAAATTGTATTGGTACTTATAAAAGAGGAATGAGTACTGAAGAAGTTATCTGTATTCTCTAGTTTTCTGAAGTAGTTCTCATGTGTTGCAAGAATGAAAGCAAAAAAGCACCTTTTAAACTTTTTGAAAGGGGCTGCAACACAGTTCATTTCACATGGATTAGTTTCTTGGTTCCTGTGTTTGTCTATTTTAGGATGATTTATCTGGCTTCTGAAAGATGCTTTCCTACAAGAAAAATGGTTACTTCAGGGGTCCCTTGCTGCTAAAAACCTGGACTCTTATCAAAAAGAAATTGCCATCTGTCTTTTCGGATAACAGCCCAGCACTTGGGTCTCAGTGATCTCCGCAGAAAGTGTGTCAACCGTGAGACACACCAAATTAATCTCCTTAATCTAAAGCATTTATTTGCCTTTAATTTGAATTTGTGAATGGCGTGTGCACATGTAAATATGACCATTTGCATATATAAATGTTAAAAATGCAATGTGAGGTCACACCATGTTAATATGACACTTCATGGTAAGTATTTGAGAAAATATTTCTGAAAGTCTTGTTCTACAGTACAATATGCAGTCTTAGTATGTATGCCTGGAACTGTTTATTCAAATACTCATATTAAAAAACAAACTTCGAGGTACAGACCTTGTCTTTTGCCCTTTGAAGAATAAATCCTACCTAATACTTAGGGACATATTGTTAACTGAGAATATATATAAAGCTTCTTTTAAAATTCTGTGTCAGCTGCTGTGCAAAGATCCTAATTTTTGAAGCTGGAAATACATCTGGATACTTTGGTTTATTTGTAATGTAATAGCACCACCAAATAGTTTTGCTTTCATGTAAGCTAAGTGCTTACCTTGAATTTTTGTTGACTTGAATGTGAACAAGATCAGATCTAAAACTGTAACTATGTGGAATATTTTTCTTTTCACTACTTTCAGCTCCAAACTGGACCTTACTCGATGCACTGATATATGATACAAAGTTGAAGGACAATACAAATGGCTCCTGAGTGCAGTAGGAAGATTGCTGTCAAAGATACAAGTCAGTCCAAAATATGAATCTGGTTCTTAATACAAGTATCTAGAAAGCTGGAAGGATTTAATTGTCTGTGTTTACATCAGTTCACCCCGAAGTCAAAATGACATAAACACCATAATTGAAGAGAAGTGCTCTCTCTGTTTTCCAGGTTTTGTGGAGAATATATGAGATACAAAATCAATTGAGACACTGATTTTTAATTTGACATTTTAGTTTTGCTGAAATCTCAGTATATGAAATGAGATTTGAGAAGTATGAATAGTTGAAGAAAATATTCAGTTTGAAAACCCTGACGCCAAACAAAATTTCCAATTAAATTAATATGAGATGTGAACGATAGCCACTGAAACAAGTAAGCTGAGTCAAAATCTACAAAAGGGAAGTAAGCACACAAAAAAGGATGCTGGAGATCCCTCAGCAGGGTACTGTTAATATTTTCCATGGGCACTCTTTTTTTACTTTAGTACAGTTCTGAATGCTCAGTGCTGGACTGGAAGTGTGATTTTGTTTGACTCTTTTCTGTCTGTGAGTGGGAAGATTACCGCTGCTAATCCTTTTCTAGAGCAATAAACACACTGAACCCCCTTGCACGACTACTGTGTGAGCATACTGCATGTCAGATGGTAGCAACCCTCTTCCACATTCATATTTAGATAGCTTGCTTTGAGGATAAACATAGTGGAAGACACTAGATAGCACAAGACTGACCACTGCAATTTAAAGCCTCTGTTTATAATACATACATACACTCAGAGTTGTCTTTTTCACCAGCAGTCCTGCTCTGTAGATAAAGTTACATATAAACTGATAAAGTAGTGTATTTAGCTTGCCAGAAATTGTGCCCTCAATGCAACTCCTATAGAAGGAGAAAGGTGGAAGGGTTAATATGCAGCCATTTATCTAACATATGTTACATTTGCAGCCACATGTGTAACTTTTTCACAGAGAACATTCTCTCCTCCCAGGCCCTTCTGTCCCATTTGCTGTCATAAGAAACCTGCTCCCAAAAATGAAGTGTAAGTCCTGCCCCAGAAGCAGCACATGCCTGCAGTGTGGGGCTCTGCTCAACATCAGCTGGGCAATTCCAGATTTAATTTTGTTAATGTTCCTCTTAGAGGTATAGAGAATGTTTTAAATGTACCAACTGTGCTTAAAGCTTTTTAAATTTGTTTGGTTGGCTTTTGGGTTTGGTTTTTTTTTTTTTTCTCCTTTGTTTTCATAATCCATTGATGTCTCACCTTTCCTGTGACTCCCTCCTGGGTTTTTCCTGTTTGGAGTGGGTGTAATTTTTTTTGCTGTGATAGAACCCCTTTCTGTTTTTACCTATTTGACTCCTTTTATCTTCAGTATCAGCTACTTTGCTCATGTCACTCTGAATCTGGTCACAATAGGTTTTCTGCATGGGAGTTCACACTGAACTGCAAAAGAAGTCGTAAATCTACTGTATCTGTAATGCTGCCTTATTAATTCCTAATCAATTTCAAAGTCATATTTGAAACTCATATATTTCACCTCAGCAAAATCAAAATAACGTCAAGTTGCCAACAGCAAATAAAACTTGAAAATATAATTAAAAACATATAGGCTAGGAATGTATTGTTTCTGAGGTCTTTGCAATTGTCACTGTGCTAGGCACTATAATTTGACGGCAAGAGGGTATATGAAACTGAGATCCTCTTATAACAAAAGCATAGCTCCATATTGCTTGAGGTAACAGAAGAACTCTCAGATGAAAGTGAGTGATGACTGCGAGTATAAACTGTATAATTTTTTTTTCCTGCAAGGATCAGTTCCAAATTTGTTAAACTCTGATGCTGAAATCCTGCAAAGCCTGCTTAGTTAGCCTACATGTAATCTTAATGCAGTCCTGCATAAATTCGAGAGAGTTTGCACTAGTGTGTTCTTGTGACTGTCACTTTTCTATTTCAGAGATAAAGTTGTGGTGTGACTGACCTTATACTCCATCTTATACATGTTATTACATAAATTCACACACCAATATTAATTTATGCCAATGGTGATATTACTGTATTTTAAACAAAAGACATAATAAAGTTTAGCTCCTATCAGCCTCTGTTATTTTTTTCGCATGGAGACAGAATGTCGAAATTAATGCCTATGTTTTTACTCAATATATGCTACTGGCTGGATTCATAGCCTGGGGAAAGTCTAATTACCATTTACAATAAATAATTTCCTCCATATTTATTATCAATGGAAATCTACTCATAGACATTCAGCCAAAGAATTCTGCTATACAGGCAAAAATATGTACTATCTTTCAACAGCAGCTCAGCTTACAACCTGAATGTCTGTAGCTTTTTCATTAAATTCATTATTGCCTTATTGTACCTAGACTCTTGTTCTTCCATAAGACACTGTCAATAGACAGATGAATTTCTTCATGTTCCATGTATTTTCTACTTTTATCTGTTGACCAAATTCACAAAATATTTATGGGCCCTGTAGCAATTCTTGTGCTTTACAAAACAAGGAATTATTTTGCTGCTAAAAATAACATAAGTTCCAAGTTCTTTGTCTGATTCTGATTTCTCTCTACCAGAATATAAATCTGATCTAATTTTAATGAGGTCAGCAGAGTTGCAATTAGTTAAAACAGAGAAACTACTGTCAGAATCAGTCCCTGCAATTTCTTATGGGATTCAAATGTGCAATAACGGGGAGGGGGAATGATTCTTTCACTTGAAATACTGGAGTTAGGTAATTACCTGATATTTGGTTGAATCAAATAGTCTCACCAATGGGTTTGAATCAAATAGTCTCACCAGTGGGTTTTTTTTTTGTTGGGTTCTTTGTTTGGTTTTTTGTTTGGTTGGTTTTTTGTTGTTATTTTTTGTTGGTTTTTTTTTTTTTTTTTTGGTTGTTGTTGTTTGGGGGTATTTTTTGTTTCTTTGGTTGGTTGGTTGGTTTTGGTTGATTTTTTTTTTGCATTTATACCTCTATAAACTAGAGAAGCATTAAAGTCAGAAGTCAAAACATTGACACCTACAGCTGTGAAACAAATGGATTATTCTGTTTGCAGACTGAAAAATTCCCCTGAAACACCCTATTCACCCTCTTAAAAACAAACAAACAAAAACCCCCAGTAATAAAACACAGTCCAGGCAGACCTGGAGTGGGAAAAAAAAATTGAAAATAAATAAATTTCAGGTCACTTGAAACATTCAGTTCAGACCAAAATGGTTTCTTGAAAGGAAATATAAAATGGATCACCCTCACAGATGGGCATTATATAAATTGAGTGGAAATACTTTACTTCAAAAAATCATTCTTGTATGTCTTTTCTTAATCTCATCCATTTTGGGTTGGGAGGAACATATACATCTACTTAACTCGTTGCCAAAATATACTTTTGGAAATGGTGAAGTATGCAGACCTCTTTGCAGTCACTGGTGGTGGAGAGTGCTACTGGTAATTGTGTCAGTAAAAGGGACAAGCCAAGGGTCAGAAATGTTTTTGCAGACAACCTACTCAAACTGTTTTAATGCACCTCCAACATGTCAGAATCTGTGACGAACTCAGCCTGATTGCAATTAAGGCAGAACTCTTTCACTATGCCTATCACGTTCATGATACTTGTACAGGCAATAAAGCAAATTCTCCCTCTAAGATACGAGGTCTGTGCTTTCCAAACTTAAAGCTGGATATATTCCCTTGAAAAAGAAATTTCACAGAAGGCACTCACATATTAGAAACCATGTCAGGAGAAGGGAGATGAGCAGAAAAGGGTTGGTCTAGTTTAAAGTATGTATTAACTGAACACAAAACAAGGGTGCAGTTATTCTGTGTTGAATTGTGTCCTCTTTCAACAATGGGAATCAGGAGGCAGGCAACAATCCTAGTTTCACGTCAGAGAGACAGACAAGGACTATGACCTGCAGAAGACCTGGTGATCATCAGCCAGCTAGAAGAGGCAAACAAGCTCAATAGTCTAAACTAAGCCAGAAATTGCTACTTTTGCATGGGTCAAGGAACCAGTTTTTCAGTTGTAGCAGCAAGAAAGCAAACTGAGTGTGCTAAAGGGCATTTCCTTTCTTTTTCTTGAAGTCTACAAGACCGCTGAGCATTGCAGGTTGCTAAGACATCTGAACCAAGATCTTCATGGAGAGAGGGACAAAGGTCCATTTGCCATATACTCAAGGCTTCTCTGGCATTTCCAGTTGTGAATCCCATACTAGGGAATATCAGAAAGCTTAGTTTCCCCACTGGTCTGACAAAGACCGAATTTAAAGCAGATTTACCTGATATACAGGTAGCAAACCAAAATATTTCCTTTGATTTCAAGAAAATTACATTCCTTTTTTAAATCAATGCCCATGAAATCAGATCTCTCTCTCTCTTTGTTCCTACTATTCATCCAAAAATAATGTTGCTCTTAAGAGTCATCAATGCAACAGGTGGAGTCCCACAGAGGTCAGTGTAATTGCACCAGTTTAACCAATAAAAAATTCAGTGCATTGATGCTGGCATGTGAAAAATAAATCAGAAACTTTATGGATATTAAAAAGAGTGTTAAAACAGGGTGTTTTATACAGTAATTATAAGGTTATTTCTCAGTAATTCAATCTACCAAGGGCAAAATTATATCTTTTATTGTTGCCTATGATGGTAATAATTCTCCCTGGCATTTGTAAAGCCAACAATAGCTTTTCATTGATTTTGCTTAAAAGGAAAGTTCAGGGTTAGAAAATAAGTATTTCATGTGGAAACAAGAAAAACTTTCCAAAGTATATGTGATGGAAATAGTAATAATTATATCTGAGAAGGAAGGAAGTCTTGTGATTAGGGTCACTGGTAGAGATCTAAAAACCTCACCACAGGTCCAGTTCTTCCATATATTTCTATTTCTTTAATTTCCTGTCTGAAAAAAAAAAAAAATTCTCTTTCTTTCTCATTGATTGCTTGTTTTCTCATTAGATAATACATCTGTAAGCCCATCAAGACTGGATTACGTATGCACACACACATGCACAAACCATGGCAAGATCAAAGATAAAACAGATTTTCTTATTTGAGGTTAAATATGCATATGGAATACATTTTTCTGTTTACTACACAGTATGCATTGATTTATGTGTTAACCTAGTATTTTTAGCCACTGGCATAATATATATCCAGGTAATATTAATGGAGGCCAAAAAATTCCTCTGACGTACAGAAATGAATGAATCTAAGATCTAAGTCACTAGCAAAGCTGTTCACAAAATGTCGGTTTTTAGCTAAGAGGTAGGCAAATGGTAAAAATAACTACAAGAGGCTATTTCCAAGTGAAGACTGACTTACATAGGGAAATGGTAAATTTAGGAGAGTATTCTACATAAGTCTGGATTTAACTTTTAATAAGTTAACTGGTTAAAGTTTGTTGGTTTACATTATCAGAGCACCCTCCATAAAAGGAAGCCTTGTCTTAGCTCTGAAGTTGTGATCTGATAACATGTATTATTTAGAAAATGCTAATTTTATCATTAATGTTCTAGACACTTTTTGTAAGATAAACTAATTACACAATTTAACACTGCAGTTGTGGGGAAATTCCCAATGCATCCTAGCATTCCTTCTGGTTTTCTATTTATTCACACTCTTGTAGTAAATTTCACATAAGATATTTGTTTTTATCAAGTCCTATTTTAAAATGAATGACAGTAACTCAGATAATGCTAGCCTCAGCTATAGACCTAACAGTCTGTCTTATTAAGCAGAAAAGATGACTCACCTACATAAATTACCTTCATCTATAGCTGTTAAACATAACAAAATCAGGTAAGAAAACTGTGTGTCGAACTACAAGAGCTGTACTACAGAGTACTACAGGCCCTTGTTTATGTTTAGCACTAACTGGCCCCAGTGGTGGATAGAGCTGAGTTGCCATGGATGCAAGGCCTCATTGACTTATCTGTGCAAGTCGCTGTTGTGGAAAAGTAGGGTTGATGATACGGTGGGCAGCATTATGGAGCTCTTGTCCAGCATCTCGTTTTGGACACAGATGGTTTTGCCTTCAGTTGGAGCTGCCTCCATGGCAGCCCGCTCCCTAAATCACTGGCAGTGTTGTGGGGATGGCTCTTGTCCCCGGTGGGATGGCCCTAACTGGCCTAATTTGTTTCTTGTTTGAGGTTTGGTTTTGATAGGTTTTGATAGTAGAAATCAGTCCAGAGGTTTGGTTTTGATAGTAGAATCTGCAATCCTACACCCTTCAGGGTATTCTCACTACCCAAGATCTAGTTTTGCTTCCTTGCCGCAACTTGTTCTGTGCTCAGGGAAAGAAGTTGGAGAGTCAATAGAAACTATATACAGCTGCATTCTATGCCATAGTCTGAGTACAGAACGCCTTTGGATCTTCAAAATATATTGCTTAGTCAGGACCAAAACTGGAGGTGGTACCTTACTCAGGGGAACTCAACAAATGATGCAAGGGCAACTCAGGTTAAGAATCTTCTCTCACAGCTGAGATTCATGTTTAGTGCTTACTATCTATTCTTTAAAAATGTCCTGCACTGGATGTGTAAAAATAAAGGTGGTGGGAAAAATGTGCATAATCAAATTATTCTTGGGCTACCCTTCACCTCAAAAAGGAGGTAAAATTTTGGAAAAACCTGGCAGAGCTGGAGGCCTGGTCTTTGCTTACACCAATGTAAGAAACGTAAAAGTCAAACACTAATACTATAAATTTGGACAGTTAAAGTAAAAATGGATGGACAAATAATTGAATTACACTATTACAGAACAAAAATGCAGTAATAAAAAGAAAGGAATGCCATGGCAATATAGTACATGGAACAAACCTGTATGAAAAACCTCCCTGAAGTCAAGTTAAGAAAGCAAACAGGCATAAAAGGAAAAAAGAATATAAAAAAGAAACTGAAAAGCAATCGCAGGTGAGTTGGTTGCCTTCAGTGTGCTTTTCAGAGACCTGGAAGTCTGTGACTCTGAGTGTGTGTGCATGCTGTATATAGAAATATATGCTGTATATAAGAATTATGCAAGAGGAAATGCATGAAACACAGGATTGCTTCATAAATTTTAATGAACAAATAGCAGCCTACTATGGACTACCCACTAATTAAGGTGATAGTCTATATCAAAACAAAACCAAGAAATATGCCATGTATAAATTTTGGAATGTTCTCATTGCCCAAGCAGAACACTATTAAAAAATGTGAATAGAAGTTAACCTCACCAAAGATAAAGAAAATTAAAGGTCTTTAATTTTATTTATGGAAGCAAAGCACTGTTGAGGTAATAAAAGAAATAACTAATTCTAACATATCAACACAAGATTTCTGAAATATAAAAATTGGAATCAGAAGGATGACTATTGAAATAATTGTATTAAATCAGACACATGACATACAACACATCATAAATCCACTAAATTCTAGATTAGGAAAAGAAGAGAGAAGGCTATAGGTAAATCAAAACACTTATGTATTTCTGTCATCTTTTCTGCATCTCATGAAGCCTTTACAGCAGTCCTGCTGTGCAGAAGATCTAGGAGAAGAGATGATAGACATATGTAAGTCACTGCATGAGAGATGAGACTTTAATCTGCCAGTGATGATCTTCAAAACAGAGTATTTTTTGACTAGTGTTCTTTTTAGTTTACAAAATAGTGTCACAACTATTCTGATATAACTTAGTTTAGGAGAATAAGACTTGCAGTAATGCTCCTCTCAAGCCCATATTCTGACACAAAGCTGTAAAAATAACCTGTGCCATAATACAGTTAGCTCATGCTGCAGCCACACTTTTGTCTTCCTGTCAGTTTGGGGAATACACAAATACCTACTACCTGACACTGAAGTTACAAAGGCTTCATCATCTCTACGGGAAACAGATGGTCTTGGGGGTAATCCAGACCTTACAAGAGAAGACCCTTTTCTAAGCTGCCTTCCAGTGAAGATGTTTTTTTCACTGACCATGGGAGGCATCTAAACATATGTCTAAGTGACTTGGTTGGATGGCATGTACCAAAGGCATGTAACAAAGACATGCATCTTGTATGAGGACACATTGCCAATGGAGTTTTGCAGCTTTCCTAGTTTTTGGACATGCTGCACACCAAATCCCACTGCCTGTCTTTGGGTATGTGTATGCATTACTTAGCAATTTAGATTTGAGTAGAGAGAGGTAAGAAACCTGCATTAAGGGCCTACCTCTGAAAGCTAACTATATGGGACTGTACAGTCTAAGTCCAAAATGACGCTTTTAAGTGAAGTGATCATTAAGTTAAATGACAGCATAACTATCTCTGCATCTAAAGCAAAATGATAGATTCAGGACCTTGCAGCTCTTATCTTTGGGAACCTGTGACAAGTCTCTGAGCATGTACACTGTCTTCTTGTAATAAAAGCAAACTGTAAAGAGCAGCAATGTAGAAATGCTTGCTCAGGCTACAAAAACTACTGGCTGTGCTAACATGGTATTCTCCTTCTGTCTAGTTTTAATTCACTCTAATTATCCTGAGTACAGCAATAAGGAACACGGACCTCTGCCCCAGCTTCAGCACTGCCACACAATTCTGTATCACACAGGGCAAGCCCAAGAGCCAAGGTACAGAAAATGTGCTGATCTGCTTAAATTGTGCTTCCCTTTAATCACATGCTCACTTCTCATGAACAATAAAGGTGCTGTCCCAAAAGTAATCCATTTATAAGGAAAGTGTTAGTAATTTTAACAAAATTTTAACTCTTTTTAACAAAAGAGTACATCAACCTCTAACAAAATAATTAAAAATCGACCCTTAGATTATTCCTTAGTCATTATTCTTCACTGAGTATCCCTGGTTGGTGGGAATCCTGTCTGTGAGTTTTGTCAGGGGTGAAGTTAATTTTCTTCACAGTAGATAGCATGGGATTGTGTTTGGGATTTGTGCTGAAAACAGTGTTGATAACACAGAGATGTTTTAGTTTTTGCTGAGCAGTGCTTTCACAGAGCCAAGGCTTTTTGTGTGTCTCACACTGCCTCACTAGGGAGGAGACTGGGAGTGCATAAGCAGTTGGGGGGGGCACACAGCTGGGACTGCAACTGACCAAAGGGATATCCCAGTGCCCTATGGCATCATGCTCAGCAATAAAAGGTGTGGGAAGGAGGAAGAGGGGATATTCAGAGTGATGATGTTACATGTGATGGAGCCCTCATTTCCTGGGGATGGCTGAGCACCTCCCTGTCCATGGGAAGCGGTGAAATAATTGTTTGCTTTCCTTTGCTTGTTCTCACAGCTTTTGCTTTGCCTATTAAAGTGTCATTATTTTAACCCACAAGCTTTTTCACCTTGACTCTCCATTCATTTCACCCATTCCACTGTGTGGGGTTTGAGTGAGTGGCTGCATGGGTCTGGAGTTAAATCACATCATCCTGTTTTCTGCAACTGTTGTACTTTGCAATACTACACTGCAAGGGAAGTCACAAAAAGTCTTGATGTGCACACCACCTAACGCACTTTGCCTTTGCTTTTAAGTTTTACTTATTAAAAACACCCACATACATATATATATAAAACTCTCTCTATATAAAACTTTTAAAGAAAGGTCAATAATCTTTCTGTGAGTTCATTAAATGCTCAAAAACAAACCAACAGCATAATTCATATAAATCAGCTGATGAAGATCAAATCACATTCCACTTCAGAGAGAATACAAAATAATCCTACAATCTTTTGAATGCTGCTTTAATGTAGACTCCTTTCAAGAACTTTAGAAACTACCATTTGAACCATAACAGCCTGTAGAACATTGTAAACAGCTTATTTTAGACAGAAATCACATCACTTCTAAAATAGGGTTCATGTACTGACCAGCAATCAAATAGGGTGAACCAACTGAGTAACACAGTGGAAGTTTTCCCCTAAGGTTTCAGCTTTTCTTAGAGGATTAAGGTCCAGAAACTCGATTTTTTCAGCTAATATATTATCTATATAAGGGTGGTCTCTTGCTAGTTAGCTCATCATTGTGCCAAATCCTAGCACTTTAAAGTACATCTATTTGATAGCTAGAAATTATTGGCCAGAAAAGAAGAGGAAGGAACATAACAACATCCACATGCAATTAATCAAAAAAAGGGGGATNAAAAAAAAAAAAAAGGATTCAAATACTCTGTATTAGAAAAGGAATTTCCTTTATTGTAGTGTTGTGAAAAATCCATTAATCAAACTGAAAGCTAAAGAAATTGCATTTTTACTTTTGTAATGTTTTAATATGAGATTCTTTTATTAAGAAACATAGCTTAGGACACTATTTCTCAGAGATTGATCCTTCCTTAGGAACTTAGAAAATCTTGGTCCTAGTTCTGTGCCTGTCAGGCTCTCTAAGTGATCCTGGACAAGCTAGTTAATGTCTTACTAACACATTTCTCCATCTGTAAAGTGGAGATAATCATAATTCCTTTGTCTTCCTTGTCTGCCAAGACAATGTGTTTGGGAATAGGAAATGTTACAGACTGTGCTCATACTTCATGCAGCCCAGTGGCCTTAGTCTGTCCTTCTAGATCCTTTCCTAATACCCACTCCTACTCTTCATCTTTTTTATCAATTTCATCTTTGTTTTGCAGGAGCAGGGGGAGCTTTGAACTGCTCTAGGATGGTAAAAGTGAACAGCCAGTCTGACTGCTGATCACTGTGATTTGATTCTGATACTCCAGTAAGGAACTATGACATGGAGGATAGGCAAAATTACTGTGCTAAAATACAGACTGACTAAGGTGTAAGAGAAACCTGGATAGGAAACATCCTTGAAAAAGGTAAGATTTAAAGCTGTGCTTTCCTTAGTTTTTTTAATCAGTATTACTTGAAAGCATACTGAGCCAAGTTGGAACAATAATTAATGCTTAATAGATTTATGTAGTGTATTTTTTTTTTCAGTGTTGTCTATATTGGTAAAAAGGAACTATGCATATTTCAAAAAGATTAAATTAATGACAGAATGGAAAAGGCAACAAACAATAAAGCTTCCTTGACAGCTGGAAGAGGAATAAGTGCTGTTGGTATCATTAGAGATTCAGAAATCTCGAAACGCTGCAACAAGTAGAGTGGGGGACTGAGAGTAAGTCTGGCTGTCAATGAACAGTGGCAAGTAATACTACCCCATGCTTTTTTTTTTTTTACTGCTTTTCACCAAAGCTAAGGACCCTATAAATCCCCATTTCAGCAGAATAGTATCCTGCTGTTTTCTGGAAAGACTTTCTCTCCTCTTGCTGCCCAGGCCCAGTGGCGTCATGGTCCTCAGCTCTCTGGAAGGAATTCATAAAGAAAAAGCAAGGAGAAATACTGGTATAGCAGCTAGGCCCAGTATGAGAGTCCAGAGGGTGGATGACTGGACCTCCATCCAGCTTGGGTGGATGTAGAGGGAATGGGGTAGAGGAAATGTACTAAGGGACACTCTTAACAAAAAGGTGAGGAGTCAGGTTTAGCTCTACAAGGTTATTCTGCTTGCAAAATTATGGCAGGAGGAGGTGCAAGCTGGAGCTTACATCTATGGCACACAGGCCTGGGCCTTCTCTGTAGTACCTGCTTGTTCTGCTGCTGTGTCATTAATTCTGGCCAGCAGTAGGAGGGAGAAAAAAAACCCTTGAAATAATTGTTAGGAACATCATTTGCATTTATAAGATCACATGATAAAGGTTATGCTGAGGTTTCCTATAGACATATAGAGCAAAAGCAGTAAAGTCCTTGCTCTCCACAGTTACTAGCAGCGCTCAACTGCTTCCTGCAGGCTAGAACCAGGAATGAGCACTGTTGTCAATATTTATATAATTTTTTTTTCCTCCTATATTTAGAGACTGGTTTTAGTTTCACTAACTGCTCCTGCAGCCAATTTCTAGAATTTCAATTAATTCCTAACAGCCACAGAGAGTGTGTGGACTCAGTCTGTGAGGCCCAATGAGATCCAGGATACAATATTCCTCCTCAGTTTGGCATCCTGGTAAGATTTAGCTCCCACCATGTGCCAGTGGCAGACAGGACAACCACAGCCCCTTTGTCCCATTCAGGTATTTGGGACCTCACATACACACTTCTCATTACAGCATCCCATCCATAAGCTTTTCCATTTTGAAGAAGATGGTCCCAAATTGACCATGACATTGATAATTAATGTACCCTAGTACCTGCAGGCAACTTCTCCACACATCTTAGATGCTTTTGTCCCTTTCTTGGTAAACCCCACTGCTTTGAGACTGGCTGATCAGTTTTCACACATTTAGACTGTTACATACAGAAGTACTAAGGTTCCTTCATGATATACCAGGGAGAGACATCAGGAAGTAGAACAACTTTCATTCTTACTTGGGTGTGTTCACCCAGTGATTTATCGCTGCTACCTAAGAAAGAAAAGTAAACACAAAACTGCCAAGTGTGTAATCCAAGTCCCAAAGCACTTGGTGTGGAGACACTACTGCTATTTTTAAAGTTGGAGTGTATCTTGTCTTGCATGCCCAATTTACTACAAATATACATTTTCCTTCTCTGGTCAAATAAGAATTGCTTGAGGGAGTGCTTCTTTCAGTAAGGGCTGCCAGTGCCAGACACTGATTTACCAGTCATGGAAGCAGACTAATGCTTTTGTGTTTCCAGGGCCAAATCTTGCCTTAGTCTGTGAAAGGCTTCTCAATGTCACCTGGCAAGGAAGGCTCTGAATATGATGCTGTGCCAAGAGCTCTACTGATGTTTCTCATGTGCAGAGTGCTTAAGTGAAACTCAAGGATGAAAGTAAGTCACAGTCATAAAGTTCTAGTTGTGCTATGAAGACAAACTTCCTAAAATTCACAGTAACTAAGATCAATCTCATTTACACCACTTTCATACTATGTATTGCACTTGACATTCTACGGAGCAGGATCTGATTTACCCTAGCACAATGTATTAGACTTAGTGTTCGATTCTAGACTAGGCAAAAATATGCCTAATGTTACCAGTAGAAAAAAGATCACATGCTTGCAATCACTTTGCAACGAATACTGCTGAATATTGAACATATTTAATTATTGTGCTGTCCTTTTATGAGGCCTCTATAAAAGTTAAGTATAAATGGAAGTATGAATCAAACATTAGGACACTGCAAATAGTAAACAAAGCAGGGCATTGCTAATTATTATGAAAAGAAAGAAGTGCTTCAGACTATTAATCTATTTGAACAAAGCAGGGCATTGCTAATTATCACAACAGGAAAGAAGTGTTTCAGACTATCAATCTATTTCCAGCAAGTAATTTAAGCAAAGGCATTATCTGAAATCTGTTTTATTAAGCATTGTTTGACACCTCTGGTTTTGTCTATCATAATACTCTGTAGCTTCATTGTTGATCTTATAGTGTTCCTAGGATATAAAATATTTGTCCAGACTTATATGAAGACTAAGAAAGAGGGTTTCCTGAAAAAAACTTAAATCCAAATGTGCAGACAATCTTGATGCTTTGCTCCTTCCTCTTCTGTGTTCTCCTTTCCTAGAAAGTAAGAGACAGCAGATCTGTCTTGATCCACTCAGATTTTGCTTTAGTTTATTTCTGTTCATTTTAGGGGCCACATGAATCCAATCTTTCTTACTCATGATAATCATGTACAGAGCCAAGGGATACACAGAGAAAGCACCACTGGCTAAGAAATAGTCTGTTGAGAGCTTAAAGAAATATCTGCCTTAAAAGATCAGCAGAGAAATGCAAGCACGAGTACCAAATAGTTTAATATAAAATTAGAAAAAAAGCATCTAAATTAAGCTTACTGTAATGCTCTGTATCAACGCAAAGGAAATGTTCCTTGCAATTTCAAGGATTTTCCCCTCTATTGACCTCGTTCATAATCGATGAGCTGCAGACATGCAGGTATTTCTGAGTGATGGAGCAGATCAGAAAAAAATCTCCTTTTAGTATCATAGCATGCCACTAACATTGATGGCTTAAAAAAATTCAAGTGAAGGCTCTGGTGGCCCCGATAATTGCAATCAATGAGATATTGCACTCATAGTGTTAGAGCATGGTCATGGAATTTAATATTCCCTGACTTTGCTCCCCATATTATGGGCTATTAACAGGGAATCAAAGCAATGTCCTAACATCATGGCTATAACACACAAATATTACCTAGGAACATGGCACTCCAGCCTAATGGAATATGTTCAACATTTCAGGCCTTTCAGATACAGTAAGAGTGGAGGAGTACAGTCAAACTCTTGAAAGTTTACAGAATATTATCCAACCTTCTTCTTCTAGAAATACCATGAAACCATTTATTCCTCCACAGTAAAAGGAGGTGAAAATCTGCCTCCTCCATGATATTTTGACATTTCCATAGCCTGTTCTAGCTATAATAAAGCCAGAATTAAGGTAAAACACTTGGAACTTTTGCATTCCCTGAAACTACCACTCATCTTTCATAAGTGAGTGATTTGCAGCCAGAGATATGATTCAATTTGTCTTCTGTTTGAAATATTTTCACTCTGCCCATTTCCAGGAAGAGTCTAGATATTTTACTAGCACAGATGCCACTGGTGGAGAGGTCTACACTGTAATCAGGAGCAGGTGTAGTCCTATCCAAGCCCAAGCTCATGCCGATGCCACCATGAGGATACAGCATTATGGACTTCAGTGTAAGCTGTGCCTGGGATTCTGCATGTTTACTTGAGTGGCTCATTGCTTTTAATGCCCTGTCATAGCGCCTTCACTCTTCCTGGCACCAAATCTTGCTTCATGAATCCTTGCCTCATTATATTGATGCCTTTGCAGTTCTACTTCTGCATCTGCAGGGCAGACCTAGCCTGGACCACCATGCATTGCTAGAGATCTCAGATTCCACAGGGAAAGAGGTTTATTCTGAAACACCTGGAAAGAACAAGGAAGCAACTCATATTTCTAGACAAATGTGCTGCTGTTAAAGACTCTTCAGATATAGCGTTTACTTCCTTTGCACATAACTGCAGAATTTTCTTATCCCATCCCCAAGAGATGATCAGAACTGTAGTGCTATAGCACCAGACTCACAAGGAAAACGCTCTGCAGATGTAGGTTCACTTTGAGAATTCCCTATCTACTTGACTGGTAATGAATCTTGCATTTTCTCGAGATCATTGCTCATCATCTGAACAAGTACTGAAGAGTAAATGAAAATAGCTATCCATTGAAAAAAAATCATTTAATAGCTGAAACAAAATGCCATCACTGCTGTGATAACAGAAGGTTTAAAGTGCATTACTGTCACTTCTCTATACACTTGAGGGCTGGCTACCGGGTCAGATGGTGCAGCAGTCCATGTAATCTCCTGAATGGAAAAAAATTAGGCTCAAAGTGCCAAATAGACGCCCACAACATAATATCAGGTAAAACAAACACATACCTCCTATCCCCCCTCACCAAATGTTAGAGAAATAGAGAGAAATTCCAGTCATTTCTCATTACTGTGAAGGTCAGCCTAGCTGGGAAAATTGTTTCTGCTTTACAATTCCCCAAACTGTAGAAAGCAGTTAGAGTTCTGGACAAAAACTAATGTTGCATTCAAAGGGAAAAGAGGCTGATATGGCATTGCTGCAGTAATAAGAGAATTTTTTACTCTTTCCACTTCCCTATGAACCTAATCAACTGTGACATGAGAAAATATACTGGACTCACCCAGCCAGAATCTGACTGCCACCTGAAAATGTCCTCAATATTCCACTGTTTGGGAGTTTACAATGATCCTTCCGACATCAATTTTGTACATGTACATCAAAATGCCATTAGAAATGCTTACAAACACATCCTGCTCACAGGCCTCCACTCAGACTCCAATCGAAGCCAGGCTGTAAAGACTCCCCAGTGGTTGAGTAAAGGTTTCTTTTGATTACTCATATGAAAGCATTTGGTTATGGAAAGGCATCTTGGGGGAGCCTGGGGGATATAAAGATCTCCCCCCGACCTCCCTTGTAAGTGCGCTTGAATGTCATTAGAAGCAACATATACTGAAGGTACTTTAAAACCTGCCTTCAACATCTAATTAATATCTGTTGATTTATCATGTTTCCTCATTGTCCTTGAGGTTCAACAAATAAGCCACACCTTCCAAAGGCTGCAAGTATGTGGCGGGGAGTAGGAAGGTGTACTGAAAGGAGAGAGTGAGAACCCATGGCCTATTTATACTGTCACACTCAGTTACATGGATGGGTATGTTCTGGCCTTCATATACATGAACTATTGTGTGCAAACACCACATACGTGATGCAGATGAAAATTAATTTAGCTTTGATGAATGCTTGGCATATTTAATGCATTATTTGTGCCACTTTTATTGTTTCTCATTGATGAAAAGCTGAATAAATCTAATGCAACTGAACAAAATATTATCACCTTCTTTTGTTCTGATATTTACAGGAAATACGACAAGTGTTTGACATATAAATTGGGCATTTGACTGACTTTAATAACCATGTGATCAATAAGAAGTGGTATTTTTACAGCCTAAGTTCAATTTTTAAAGGGCCAGGGGTCACAGAGCTTTATCAAAACAATAAGGCTAAAACTTTATTTTCAGAACCTGTAATTCCTCTTATTTTAAAGTCTGTATTGACCTAATATCATTAAAAGTCAAATTTTGCTAATAAAATTTCAATCCTACTGGAGCTAACATTTTGTTATTTAGCAATTTATTTTAGCTGTACTTTCTGGAGGAATTTCAACATTTCCTTATATTAGAATTAGTGTTGAGTGATAGAAAGTCACTTATTACCTACATTGAAGATTATTCCTTTTGCTTGGATGATACCATTTATTTTAAAAAAATTCTGATCAATCTGAATCATATATATGCTCCCTATGTATCTTATCTTTCTGAATCAATCATCTTTCCCCTTTAAAGTAGCTTAGGAAATATCTTTTCAGTTTTCATGATTGTAGAATGAAAATCAGCCAGATACAGTCCAAACACCAGGCAGTCATCACAGGAAAAGTAGTGTTCATATTATGCTAAAGTGGCAACTCTCCCATCCGAACAACTGATAAAATATCATGTAACTTATACAATCAGCTCCTCTTCTCCCAAAAGAGAATAAAGACAAACCAGTCCTAGTTTTCATCTGGAGTATTTACACAGCTCCTTGTGGGCTTGCCTGGCACTTTGACAAATTTTGCCTTAGAATTTGCAGCAGACAGTTCTCAAACAGAAAAGATGTACTTATACATGGTAAGTTACAGTCTTGTAACATTTCTCTGCCACTGTTTAGAATAGCTTCCTTAGTAAAAGTTACCATGCATACTGGGACAAATGGAAGGATAAATTCTCTTTCTGGCCTGATGAACAGTGAACTATTTATATTTCAAGATGGAAAAGTAAAAGCCCTCAAGCATGTATTATTCTGCCAAATCAGGGCATTCACAAGCATGTGCAGACCCTGGTTGAAGCCTCATATCTGAATCAGGTGCGGTGAAAAGCTTGAACCTGAGGCTAAGATACTATTTTATGAGATGATTTAACTAGATGCCATGAATAGATTTGCTTTTCAGTGTATCTACAGTTCTGAACAAAAAATAATGAAAAGAAGTCTTGAGTTGTCCCGCTACTAAAAGAATGCTAGGAATTTTGCAAAGGAACAATTTATAGGAAAATGAGAGTGGTTATTTCCTTGATAATTATGAACTTCAGCTTTTTAGGTAAATTCATTTCCTCAGTTCTGGACCATTTTACTGGTATGACTGACGAGGCCACCATAGTGAAAACCCATATCTCTCAGAAGTGGGAAGCGTACCGATCTTTTCTTTCTTCTCCTCAGGTCATTATGACATGTCTTGAAGTACTGAAGCACCCCGTGGAAATTTAAAAACAGCACCCTAATGTGAAGTTTATATTCAATACTTGGATTAATTTCCAATATTTTCTTACAATTGTTTTTTTTCAAACAGGCTTTAAAATATGTGGTGGAAAAATTTATTGCACTATTATTCTTTCCATTGGAACTGAAACTTTTTGGGCATTTTGATTGTGGTTATTAAGTGTCTCCTTCCATAAGTTCCCAAAGAAAGTGTTTTGGTAGGGCTGAAATTTCCCAGTTTTAAGAGCTTCATTTTG
Source organism: Leptocoma aspasia (assembly GCA_013399835.1). Classification (NCBI taxonomy): domain Eukaryota; kingdom Metazoa; phylum Chordata; class Aves; order Passeriformes; family Nectariniidae; genus Leptocoma; species Leptocoma aspasia. Next base: position 429,839 of record VXAX01003529.1, on the reverse strand, counting down.
AGTCAAATTTCTCAAATGGCATGGGGTTCATGTGCATATGATAAAGTAAAATGAAGGAAATACAATTTAACAATTTTATTTTACCCATGCAGTTTTGTCAACAAAAAAACCCCAATAAAAACAGTTGCCCTGGTTTTATTGTTTTCTTTTTCTGGTTTGAAGTCAAGTGTTTGTAGAGATGGTGGAATATCCTTGGGTCTGATTTTTGCCCAATCGTTGTAATAAGACTTTCTCCTGTGAAGAAATTACAAAATCAAATTAAGCATGTCCAGAAAAACATCCACAAATTTCAATATCTGTTGCTCAGATGAGAGGTAGAGTCTCTTTGAAAAGAAGGCAAAATTTTTGGACAGTCCTGGAAACCAGAGCAGCATCTGGCTGACCTTCAAACTTCCATGTGAGGCTATACCCTGGACTATGATCTTACATTTTATGTCTTGGAGTAAAGGACATTGTTAGTCTACAGAATCAGATTACGACTTTCAAAACCACACACTGAAGATGAGGCTTGCATGTCCTTATTGATTCATGAAGGTAAATGGAGATGATGTAACTAGTGTTGAGCATTTTTAAGCCCTGTTTAGGTTGATGGTTGTCAAGGAGTATAAAGCCAGAGAGCTGGGAGACATGCTACATTTCATTAGGTGGTTTGAGGTTTCTTTGTAGGTTTTCCACATATATGAATGCTATATGAGTCACGGTTACAGTGAAATAAATGCGTGATACTTAGTGCAAAATGGCAGTAATAATTTTTCATAAGTAATAGCCACACCAAAGGCATTTCAAATATATATGCTGACATTTCTAAGCATTATCCTCATTTTTATTTCATGAATAATTGCCCTTTCTGTATGGGACTGTTTCTTTTTCTTCTGACTCCATTCCCCTTTCAACCTGCAGAGCCCTCAGATAAATATCCCAGGAATATCCTCCCCATGGTCCAAGACACAAGGTAGTTTAATGATTTGTCAAAGTGTCTGTTTCAGCCTTTAAATAATTTACACCATTCTATGTTTTCATCAGAAACTGTGGTAAATGTCCCTTCTAGAAATAACAGGTAAACTGTTCTTGTAACTTACACTTTATACTACACTACATTTGAAAATAAACAAACAAAAAAGGAATTATCACCTGTTTGACAGGATCACTAATCTTCGGGAGACACAGTTACCGCTGTAGAAGAAAAGAATAAGGCTCTTTTGCTAACAGGCAAGCTAAAACTTACTACTATTGTCCAGTCAGCTATGTATGAAAAACAAACAAACAAATACCAAAAGACAGATTTTTCACCTGCCCAGCTCTCTTAGGTATTTGGGCTGCTCTCATGACCCACAAGCAATGACAGACCCCAGGGCTAAGCAAACGTGTAATTGCCTTCCAAGTCCTTTATTTTTCTTTTAGTTGCCCACCTGGTATCTCGATAGAAACTTCCTATGGATTGGACCTGGCTCCTAGATCATCAGTTGCATAGCTTTGATCTAAATGTGCTGTACTGCCTCTGCTACTTTCCTCTTGTTGAACCACTGTCAACTGTCTACACACAAAGTTTTGTATTTTTCCACTGTTTTCCTTAGTGTGTTTTTACTAACATAATCCTTTGTATCACTACACTAATGTAAATATGAACTACTTAGAGGACTTACAAAGTGCTTATTATAAAGTTCCTTAATGCCAATATATTAATATGCCCATCTGTGACGTTATACATTTAAGAGATCAGTAATTTAGATAAACACAGGATATTTTGTGAGCCAGGCTGGCTTGGGCTGACCTCAGTCTGAATTTTGGCATTTGCAAATTGTCAGTTTCCTGTGATAAAAATTTTTGACATGAGCAAGGCCTTTCTAAGAAATGCAGAGGTTGAAATGTGTCTTTATTCTTTTGAAGGCTAAATAATAATTTCTACAGTTCATCTCAATGGTAGTGACTCAGCACTTCTGAAAATTTGATCAATGCTTATTCAAGATACTAGCATTAGACTTTTTCACAGTATTATTTAATTTTAACTTGTCTACACTCCTTTAGTCCAAAGGCAAACAGAATATAATTACACTAGGATAGGAAAAATTAGATAAGGTTGTAGGCAGTCTTACATTCAAAAATCCCTTTTGTCACTTTCCTTCAATAACTCTGTCAGTGGCATACTATTGTATGTCTCAGTCATAATTAAGTGAGGTGAAGATTATTCGAAAAAGCAAATTTGTGAGGAAACAACAGGAGGTACACATCAATACAAAGGACGCAATGGCCCACAACGCATGTACTAAAGCAAAGGTATTCATTGGCTCACTATCATAACCACTGGGTTTAGCCTCTTTTCACAGATTTCAAAGGATTTTTAAAATTAACTTAAACTGTTGTATGATCAGCCTTTATTAAGAGATGGTTTTTGTTGGACCTCAGCATGCTGAGTAGTGCCAACTTTGGGAACAGTGTAATGAAAAGAAAATGAATGGTAATAGGAACACATTCGGTGTCTTAGCATTTCCTCATTCTTCTCGACCCCTTTTGTATCCAAACATCTTTATATCCACTTCTAAACAAGATTAAGGCTGCAATAACATAACACAAAGGTGTGTGATGAGTATATTTAACTAGTGCAATAGTTTACCACAAATTAATACACCAAGATGATACAGACCTTTAACCAAATCAGTCCTCTACAACAAAATGGTGGTTATGTTGGGTTAATTTCTGTATATACATAAGCCCTCCATAAATACTTTACTAAATATTTGTTTCATGGCATGGATTTAAGCTTCAGAAGCTTCCCTCTGTTTTTGAAAAATTAATGTGAACAGTTTGGAAAAAAGAATAAGAAAATAAAACACATCCAGACCACTCAAATTCTGACTATCCAGCCCCAGGAGTTGTTCTTATACATCTGTAGTTAACTGTGTTAGTACCTCTTAGCTGTTTTCCATTGCCTACACATTACTGATATTGCTACAGTTAAAGACTGAGTTTTAAAGCTGTTTCTATCACTAGTGAGTGCTTGTTACCAACATTTTAAAGTGAAGATGTGAACAAACCTTTGAAAAGTGACTGAATACTTCAATGCCAATATATTTTGCATGTAAAATATAAAAATCTCCATGTGTTTCATTTGAAATCTGATAAATATTTATTATCAATCCTGTTTGCTTTTAATCTGTTCAGGATATCATTCCTTCAGCTCCTTAGTACTTAAACAAAAATGGCATTTACATTACAATATTGCTTGCCAACAATCTCATTTTCTGGTTTAGTCAGCAGCCTTCATGCTTGATTAGTCTTTAATTATACAAATACCTACATATTAAAAAAGTTTTCTTTTTTCCATACTTTGAGCATGTAATTATTTTCTTTTGCATGCAATAACCTTTAATTTTAGGATTAAGCAACTGATTCTCTTTAGTATGGATGGATTTTTTCAAGTGTTAAAGCAAATTTGGGTATTGTATTACGAGTAGGAAAATTAACTTTAGGAAAACCTTTCATTAGTGCATTTGACAGCACACTGAGCAGCTGACAGAAACTTCAAAATATTCAATATATTTGAAAACAAAATGGATACCAATTCTATGTACTCTGAAGTGAACAGCAATACTACTCTGAATTCACCACTCAGCAAGAGAGTGACGGGGGCTATGCGATTCTTCCTTTGAATATTCCTTGCTTTTGTAGTATTAGTGTTGCAGCAGTACTTAGAAGCCCAATGCAAGATCAAGGCCTCATTGCATTATACCAAAAACTGTAAAGGTTTTCAGTATAAAGTGGTGATCAAACAATGGTGGGACAATCAACAAAGGAACAGAAAGTCAAAGTGACATCCCAGACAGCAGCTGACCTGGGACTGCAGTCTCATGCTCCTGACTCCAACAACATATTTACTACACCACTTTGCTTCCTGATGCAAATTATTTGTCAAAAGTGAATTCAGTATGCAAAGGCATAATTTGATAATGAGATTAGAGCTAAATATGCAGATTTAATATGGCAGTAAAAGAATTCTCTCCTTTTCCTGCAGTTTTCACTCATGAGAGCATGGAATGCCAAGTCTGGGTCTACAAGGCTGACATATGTTATCTCTATACTTGCTTTTACATTTGAAGTACCAGTGATTTCCCCCTAGACATAGTCTTTGAATGTCTATGGGGAAATCATCAAGGATTTTTAGAATGGCTTGGTTTTCTCGAGATCTGTTTATTTTTATATTTGTTTTACATGAACTGAAAATTCTGTCAGACACATTTTGATTGCATGGAGAACATGTTTCAGAGTCAGAAGACAGCTAAAAAAACTCAAACAAGGCAGCTGCATTTCTATAAAGTTGGGGAGGGAGAAGAATAGGAAACCTCCATAACAGTATGTTGAGCTTGCTCCTGTCTCATTTGTGCTGCAAGTGCTGCGAGAAACCTTCTGCCTACTTCCCTCGTAGTGGAGTTAGGTCTTGTTATAAAGTAAAAAAGTTGCAGACACAGAGGTAGGATGGATATGCATACACCATCTTATTCCAGAATGGTGATCAGTGATAAAATTTCGGTCTTTTACAATGCCAATACTGTTTTTTTTTTCACTCTCTCTTTCCCAGTAGAATAGGCCAGTATGAATAAAGGCACTGTGAGTAACAAAGACGTTTATTTTCTCCCTTCTCCTTCTCCCAACACTTTCCTTTTCTTCCCTAAGATCAGGCTCCATCCTTGAGGAATTCTACACTGATGGAAACTATACCCTCAGATGAATCCTGGGAATGAGACTAACTTCACCTTACTTGCCCCTTCCTAGATCTTGATCCCAGTACAGCCCTAGTCCTCATCACCTGCCCTATGGCCCATGGAACACCCTCACTGGCAGCTCTACTTGTCACTCTGTGAGGTGTCCGCAAATTCCTGGGAAAAGGCCAAGAGGAGATCAGCCCTCTGCCATTTTCTGTCCTCTTCCAGATGGAGCCACCAGTCCACAAGGATACCCAAACTGGGACAAGAGCACTAAGAGACAAAGACAGCACTCCAGCTGGATTTGGCTCTCTAGAAGACTGAAAAGAGAGTTATAGGGTTACTGTGGTGCAAATCATGAGTGTATTAAAAACTAACAGTTTTTATATCACTTACTATCACATTCATTCAGCATCACCTTTTAATACCAATTTACTGGCCACCTCTAGCAAAGAGCACCCTTCTGTAATGTGACTGGGCCTATATTTTAGGGTTTTCTTTGTAGCATCAGTATTTTTGCTCAAAGACTTGGATCCTCCCAAATCTGAGTGCTTCCCCAATACTTTTTACAAGCACATAAATATTTCTTAATAGTTATAGAAAGACATTGCAGTGGTGATTGCTGCTTTAAAAAAATCTCACCTCCTTTAAGAACCAGAATGCACCATCATGATTCCTTTAGTAAAAGAAGAATCCTAGCAATATATGAGGTGCTCTTTCCATATGTCAGGTTTTGTCTTCTGGAAACTCAGCTTTGCCTTCCAGTCTCTTTTGCAAACCTAACCTAACTTGGTTCTTTAACTGGAATCCTCACAGGATATTAGGTCATGTATAAGCTATCGAAAATAAATCAAGTTCCTGTCCTGTGGGAAATTATCTGAAATTATCCTAATTTATCATGCAATTTCTGATGCAAATGAAGATGAAAAATGGAATATTGAAATTTTTCAGAAAAAAACCTTGTACTTGAAAATGATTAAGTATTCTAGCAGATTTCAAATCATCACCATGAATTAAAATATTTTCAATTTCTTTTGCTAAGCCAATATTTTTAGGCAATTCATATAATAATTTTTTATAAATGTATTAAGCTGATTTTAAACAAAAGGTATACTTAGTTATTTCAATTTACTGGGCCTAAAATAGAAAATTAAAAGGAAATTTTGGGCAAGGGAGAAACCAACTTTATAGAATTGCATCACTGTTGGAAAGAAAAAACACTTAGAAAATTCATGAGTAGTCTAAGATATTACAGTATCATAATAAAAATTGTGTGTTTTTCAGAGGTAAGATTTCTTTTTTTTCCTGACACTTATAGTGTGACACTCATCTATCCTTTCTTGCTCTCTTTCCTTTACTTCGTTTCCTTTCTCAGCTGGTGGCAAACTTCTTAATGTCTTGATTTTTGCCCAGATCAGCAGCAAAAAATACAGTGGTGCTATAAGACAAGTTGTCCTAAAAATCTTTCAAACCTTGCAGGTGGAACAAATAAAAGGAGAATTGTAGAAGGCATCTCTTCCAGATGAAAATATTATGCTGGGGCCCCTTAAGACCCACAATCCATCACCTATCAACATGGATTCAACTGGAAATTTGTACACTAAAAAAAAAGGTTATAATACATAGTAGAACATATGATAAGTATAAAATTTAAAAATAAATTTTAGGATCATTGTATCTACAAATTATCGAGTCTCATTATTGATTTCCTACTTGCTAAGAAGGTGTGTTGGTTTTGCATGGCCTGGCTTTTGGTAGTGAGGGGGCCGTGGAGGTGGCTTCTGTGAGAAGCTGCTAGAAGCTTCCACCATGTCCAGCAGAGCCAATCCCTGATGGCAGAGCTAATCCCTGATGGCTCTGAGGATGGACATGCTGCTCACCAAAGGCTGGGCCAATGAGAGATGATGGTAATGCCTCTGTGATAACATATTTAAGAAGAAAACCAAAACAAAGGGGGACACAGTTTTTTCTAGCCAGAGAAGAGGAAGAGATGAGAACATGCAAGAGAAACAACATGGAGACACCAAGACCAGTGGAGAAGGAGGGGCTCCAGGTGCCGGAGCTGAGATTCCTCTGCAGGCTGTGGTAAAGACCATGGTGCAGCAGCTGACCCCCTGCAGCCCAGGGAGATCCATGGCAAATGCAGAGATCCGCCCCCAGCCTGTGGGGAAGGTGCTCACACTGGAGTGGGTAGATGCCAGGAGGAGGCTGTGATCCAGTGGGAGACCCAGTGGAGAGAGGGGGCCCCTGCTTCCAGGCTGGAGCAGCCTGTCCTTGGAGGACTGCACTCCGTTGAAACCCACGCTGCAGCATTTTGGAGGACTGTTCCCTGTGGGAGGGTCTCATGTTGCAGCAGTTTTGGCAGGACTGCTGCTTGAGAGATTGGAACCACATTGGAGAAGTTCATGGACAGCTCTCTCCTGTGGGAAGAGACCCCATGGTATAGCAGGGAAAGGACTCCTTTTCCTGAGCAGCAGAACAAAACCTCAGGTGATGAACTGACCAAAACCCTCACTCCCTTGTCTCCCTGTGCTGTCGGTGGGAAGGAGGGAGGGGTTGGAGGAAAAGGTTGTTTTTGAGGGCTTATTTTGGTTCTCATTATCTATCTCTGACTTTGTTAGTAACAAATTCACTTTGTACTTCTAAGTTGAACCTGTTTTGCCCATGCAGTGTTTTCTCCCAGTTTTAATCTCAACTCATGAATCCTTTATTGAATTTTTTTTCTCTCCTCTGTCCAGCTGTGGCAGGGGAGGGTGAGTGAGTGGCTTTCGTGGGTGCCTGGAGTTTGGCCAGTGTCAAACCATAACAGAAGGACATGTACTGCTAAATGCCCATTTGTTTAAATGATCCTAATTTCCTCATGCCCTAACCCACAAGGAGTTCTTAGAAAGACACATTTTCTGACTGTATCTGAGGTGGTAACCTCTGACTTATTAGTTTTCCAGTTTTCACAGAATTGTTAATTACTTCAAACAAAAGTAGAAGGTCAGTGAAGAAGGGCAAAAAATGAAACAAGAAGGATTTGGAAATCTCATGTTTCCCGTCTAACCCCTTTGATAAAAGGATATTTTTTCTTTTGCCTAAATTGTTTCTAGTTGCACCTCTAAGGTCAGAATAAGCCAAGAGAATGAAAGGAACAAACATCCTGATGGGCTGCCTGAAGCTGCCTGGTGTTACGGATCAGCGTAAAACCAGCTCTCTTTCCTCTGCCTGGGCCGATGTAACTCACTGGAGTGGCAAATTACATCAGACCTACAGCTGTAACCCGACATTATGATTAATTTGATCAGTAATTTCTCCTGTTTTTCATTTTAATCGGTGTGACTATTCTGCTGTGGCAGGTCTTTCAGATCTAATTAAGATAAATTTCAGAGTAAAAGACTTGGCAGAATTTTTGAGTCAAATCTGAGTGTCAAGTGTGAAGACCTGCAGCACTAGTCAATCAATTTCCAGTAAAGACGGCAGACTGTAACTCAGCAATCAACCCATTAACACTTAAGCAAATTTCATAATCTCCAGGCCTGTGCTTAGTTACTCTCTCATAACATTCTGGCTACCAATAAAAAGGAAAAAGTATTACTGTTCTTAAACACCTGCATTTGCTAAAACCACCAACAGCATCCAGAACAGATCCAATAGATCTCAACAATACTTGCCAAAAAAAGGCTTAATTTTAAAATTTAAAACACAGTCTAGAGTGGATCTTTTTTTTTCTCCCTAGCAGTATGTAGGAGCTGAGCAACCTCTTTTAGGTGCTTTTTTGCACAATGAGCCTTAATGATATAACATGAGGGCTATACCACTTACAAAATATTGCTCCTCATATTCAATAAGACCCAAGCCCACCAGGTTCTCAATGTTCACTCAGTCCACTTGCTTCCAAATAGAAAAATTGTTTTCCTGCAAAACTAGAAACCTGTGATGACTTGCATTTTTTTTTAATACAAAGAGATGGGGGATATGAAAAATAGGGGAAAATAAAGTAATGCTTTAGAATATTCTCTACCTTCTTTAAAATTTTTTGGAAATATGACTGAAAAAATAAATTAAGATAAATCAATGCTAACAGAACAGATCAACTTGATTTTTAAGAGTATCTGAGAGGCTGTGTCAACTTTTTCTGTCCTTATGATCCCCAAGGGTCCTCTCTCTACCTAGAGAGGCTTTGGAAATAGAAGACTTTATGGGATATGTGTCCTTTCCCAAATTTGTTCTGGGAGGATGCTATTTATTTATTTTCCCATGTATTAAATACTTTGGTTGCTTTGGAGAGTTTATTAAATGCTCCCATTTCAGAAGCCAGAGCAAGCTGTTTTCTGGGCAAACAGCTCCACTCTCCTCTCCTTCAGAGAATTCTCTAGCAAATGGTTTCTGTTATTAGCCTCAGCATCTGCCCCTTGGGTGCTAAAAATGCCAGTTGTTTTGCTCAAAGATTAATTTCCTTTGCTTTAAATATGAGTCAGACATCAGTCCTCCTTGTGCTTCTGAAATAGCAATAGCTGCAGAGTATATTTGGAGGGACCAGACAGCCAGTGCTCCACCTGAGAGAAGGTGTCCTCAGGAAATGAGAAGACATGCTTATAAAGTCTGTTTGAGAGTGTTTAAACATCTCTGCTCTGTTTAAATGCAGTATTAAAGAGATTTACAGGGGGAAATCCCAATGCCTTAAAGACCCTAAAAAGCAGTGAACTACTGGGAGAAGGAAGACGGTTGAGGAGAAGAAGATATGGAATTCTGCTCACTGCGTGGATGGACATGAGTCTTAAGCACAACTGAAACTAGCTTTTCTGTGGAAAAGACACCCACGAATCTCCAGGGAGACATGAATACTAGCTGCCCTCAAACAAGCTAGCCATAGCAGGAAACTAGCTGGCATGTGTCTGGACTGTGCACCAGGGCCAGGGTATAGCACAGTGCAGACACTCCTGAGTGTCCAGCCAGGATAAACTGCCACGTTGTCATATCAGAGCAGCCCAGCTGGTGGAAGACCCAGGAAGGATGAGTATGGCCATGGAAGTGCCAGAAGGGGTTAGAGGAAAAGAGGAAAGGAGGCCCTGGTGGCACTGAAACTCAAACCCAACAATTTTTCAAGCAAAGCTCAAGTTTGTGAACAGTAATATCTGTGTGGTTCATGGAACTACTGCACTGGGAAAAAGAAGAGCACAAAACCAAAAGCAGAGTGCCTGAATCACAACAGTGTTTGCAGTGTGTAATAACCATGTGTGTGTGTGTGGTACATGAGTACCGTGACTTCCTTGCTAGCGGAAATTTTTACACCAGTGCTTGCTTGTTCTGCCCATGAAATCAGATTTATCAACCCACAAAAATCTTTACAATACTATAGGAGTACACAGAAGTCCAAAACTGTCAGTAGGACAAGGTGATTAAATCTTTCAGTTTGAAATGAACAGTGGATGAATTAAGCAGAATATTCTCAACAGATCACCAAGTTTAACTCGATTTAGCTGACTGAAGGGGACTTTGCCTGCCATCAGTTTAGATGAGATCTAAGTCTTGCCAGTATCTCCTGGAGATCCACCCAAGATCAGCACTTCAACTGGCTCACTCTCACCAGGTGATGGGTGAGATATCACCTATCGCCTTCTGATGTGGGTTATCTCACTCCCTACCAATACCAAAAATTAGGAGATTTTGGAAAATGGGTCCAAAGCACTGCATTTACTCACCATTTATAATTTTTTTTTTGTCAAATTGATTACTAGGCAACTTGGGAACAGATTCAATCAGTCATACATTGCACAGTATCTTATGCAGAAGAGGTTAGATAATTTTACAAAACAAAGCAACCCACCAGACTCAGTGGGATTACTGATGTCATAATCTCAATCAGATTTTCTTAATCTCAGGATTCAATAAACATGAGAAATATATAACAAGTCTTAGATGCGAACACAATCATAAAGACAGAACACGAGCATAATCCTTGAAAAAATGGCCTTTATCAAGCTGACAGAGACTTGGTTGTGACTTCTGTATCTTAAAAATATATAAATATGTCAAAGTCTCAGAAAACATTGAGATTTCTTCAAAGTTGATTTTTCCCTAATGAGAAGCTAACCAGTGAATGAGGGCGGGTGGAAAGGGAAGGGGCAGTTTGGCTTGTGTGACTATTGGAGCCTCAGACATCTGTGTACATATTTTCCCTCATTTGCAGCTGAGTATTTCAGCTTTTCTGCTTTTCTTTTTTCCTTTGTTATAAAAGTGTTGAGTTTCCAAATACATTATTTAAGATTAGTATGAAAATTTAATCTGAAGGAGGTTCTGATTTTGGTATCCTAAAGTTTGCTATTACTTGGAAGATTTTTGTGCTGTTGTCATCTCCTCACTTCCCTTCTTCCCTATTTTTATTGCTATTTTTTTCTCACTCATCATCTTCCATCCGTTGCAGTTATTGTAGGTAGACTTCTGTGACAAAAGACACTCTTCAGGAAAGAGTTCTGAAAACGGTCAGAATAATTTTACAGTAAGAAAATCTCTGGGGGATTTCCTGTTTGTCTGTTCCTATTCACACACAAAGAGAACAGTAGAAATCATTGAGAATTCGTCTATTCCTATAGTGTAGCTCTCCCTTTGCAGGTCTGGCTATGTGTACATTCATCTTATATCTGCAAAATATCTCTAAAATATCCATATCTCTAAAATATACAGTGAGAGTTAGCACCAGAAGCTAACCCTTTTTTTGGAGCCACCTAAACATACTTTGCTGGTAGAAAGTGCCTTATTCTGGTAGTCAAGCAGAATAATGAGCTACTTAGTACTATGCTCATCTGATTTTATACTGCACATAATCAAGTTCTTAAGACTCCAAAATTTTAATTGCATGGATATGTGGTAACTATCCTTTGAAGTTGCAACATGCTGACCATTCAAGAACCCATATGTTTTGCATGTAATAACACTAAACATTCATAACATAAGCATATTTGGAGAAGTATATTTTCCCAGAAGTAAAGGTTTTGAAGTCCTCAACTTATAACGTGAGATAGGTTGTCTTTTGCCTCTGGATTCCTTTTTCTCAAGCAATTGACACAATGAAAATAAACATCAGACTATGATTATCTTTATGAGGAATTTCACCACTTTAGAAAGGAGGGATGAAAATCTTCTGTCATCTGCCTAACCCACCACTTCCTGAAAGAGAGCTCAGCTTTTAAAAATCATTCTCTGGTTGTTTTCTCTTGCAAATCAACAATGACCCTGGTTCTGCAGTGTTCGGCTTTTACTAGTGTAAATCTGGAGAATCTTCATTAATGTTAGCAAAAAATTCATATCCTGGAACCTAAAGGGAGATTTTACATCTTTCTACACAATCATTAAAAGACCCCATAAAAAGTAGTTTTGTAACTACAATCCAGGCCACTGAATCTTATAAAGAATAGTGATAAAATTGGAGCATAGTATTATAGAATAATCTGACAAGAATAATTCTGAGAATTTTAGCTGGTGTACACTGCACCGGCATTATTAATTTCTGATTAGCTAGCAAAGTACTCACCCAGGTATACCTAAGCAAGTCACTTTCATTTAATTTGCCTTCTGAAGGACATGACAGCATCTGTACATTTTGAGATGTAATTGCTGTTATCCTTCAGTTTTTTGAAACAAACACAATCATTCTCCTGAATTACTGACTTTCCGTGACAATTTTTTGAGGTTGCATTTTTTTAAACTAATATCTTGCAGACAGATCCTGAATAATGTAAGAGGATAAAGCCCACATGAAAAAAGTCAAGAATTCAGAAATGAAATTTTAGCTGTCGAACTTTAACTTAGTTGTTCTTTATTCCCTTAATATTCTTCAAAAAAATCCATTTCACTCTAGTTCATAAAGAACATTACCCTAGAGGACATAATACCTCTGACTTTTGTTTTAGGTTGATTTTTAAGTTGGAGCATTGAACATAAAAAAAGTCCACATTCTAAGCAGCTGTTATGAGGAACTGCTGCTAAACATGTGCTCCCTCCTTTTGTTTTTGCTTTTTTTTTAACTGCCTGTGTGAAAGAAAATAATTTCAGATCCAATCCTCAAGATGGATATACAAGGGTAAAGCAGCCTTTCTCTGCAGGATTTAGAATGGAAAGACAAATTTCATGGAGGAGATCTTACCACTGCTCTGATTTAGAAAAGTACCCAAACAATCATATACTAAGTAAAACATCTGTTCCTCTGGAAATATTTCTGAGTGTCGCTTGTTTGCATATAAAAGTGTCTCAGAATTCCTGGTAATATGAGAGAGCATGCTTCAAGTTTTAACTTCTAGGGAAGCTTGGGCAGTATTACACTTTCTGTAGAAATGCTGTAGAGATGGCTAGAAGGCCGAAGTAATGACCCTACCCACATCGCTTAAGGCGAGCACTGAAGTAGTGTGTTAAATTCTGACTTCTCTTCTGATTGTCAGTACACAGCATATTTGTATCTGTGAACAACAAACTTTGGGATTTCATGGCTATTTAAATGGTGAGGATCAGAGAGGAAAGACCATTAAAACTACTTATCCCACAATTTATTAGCAAGTTTTTAATGCTGAGCCAGAACTAACACCTAATGACTTCTAATTCCTTCATTACTGTTCTGAAAGTGAACCAGACATGCAACTGGCTTGGCAGCACTGGCTGAGCTCAGCCCAGGGGAAATGCCAGATCTCTCACACTGGTCTATTTCATTAAATTTAATCCTGATTCCTGAAACATTCAAGGGGTAGTATTTGAACTGAAAACATCTCAGAGTACTTGGTTCCCTTCTTTCACTTCTGTTGTCTGCCACATCCAGACTGCCCTCAGATGGGTAGTTGTGAGCATAAGGATGCTAAAGAGAGAGAGAGATGCCAAGGTATCTGTGTAGAAGCACTGTCATTGGCATCTAACGGGAAAGCTTTTACTTATTTTTATTGTACTTCTGAAAATGAGAGGTGACCCAGGGAAGCTAACAGTTGAAAGCACCTGTAGATCACAGATGAGACTGAGAATACTAACATTTGTCTGAGATTTACACTGGGACCAAAGGCTATATAAGAGTTAAGACCTCAGATTCAGTGTTGGTACAACCCTCTTGAGGTAGGTTGTCTGAGATAATCCAACTTCTTCCCTACTCCAACACTAATTTATATGTGCATTTGCTTTGTTTGTAGAACTTAATGACTTTTGAAACACGATATTTAGCAGGCAGTTTTAGCAAAATATGATGTGTACAGTTAGTGTGCATACATTACAGCTGTACCAAGACAATAAAATGTAACAGAATCTCCCCTGAAAATATCTGTGTCTCTGAATGTCAATAATCTGCATACAAAAAAGCCCCAAAGCACTCACTAACATGATAGATTGAGCATTAAGTGATATATATGTAGTCCTTTAGACAATACAGGGAAGAAGCTTTAGAAATATTATTCTCTACTCTAAGAAAAAGTTCAGCAAGCAAGGACACATCTCTTGCAGCCTTTTAAGTCTATTATATAAACCATTTTTAAAAATCAGATTTGATGCAATTCAGTTGAAGCTCAGATTAATGCAAGTTTAACTGGCCACATGCAGGAAAAGCTTCTTGTAAACCAATTCCATTAATTGTTTAAAAAAGGATTGTTTAATTATTAAGCTAATGCAGTTTTATTTCTGCAGGAAATGGATCCAAATCCATCAGTGTGGATAAAATATTTTGAGTGGTGTCTCAAAATTTAAAGACTAAAGTTGATAGAAACTTTTCTGGTTTCTAAGTGCAGTTTCACTGCCTAGTGAATAAGACTCCATCCACTTCACAGACGACCCTGATGTTCAGAATCACACTACTTATCAGTACAGTCAAAGCTGTTCTTGCACAATGTGAATGTAGCACGACACATGTAGTGCAAGAACACCCAGCTCCAAGAACATAGGACCGCTGGACCAGAGCTCTCCTGTTTCTGCCCAGGACTTCTAAGATGGGCAGAGCTGGACATAAGTATGGATGTGGTAGCTGTTGATCTATTAAAAAATAGCCATGTCATTGAAGTGAGCATCTATGAATGGCATTAACTGGCATCCTTAGCTTTGGAATCTATACTAAGAACCTTAGCAGAAGCATTTGATTATTAGCAGGATAAAAATTAGGACTGTGATTTCAAGAGGAGAGGTAATGCATCTACCCCTTGCACATGTCCATCAACAGAAGCTGGCAGTCAGATCATCTCCTAATGAACTGCTAATACTGTTATCCTCTTAAATTATCATAAAGGGTGACTGCTGGGCAAATGCCTTTTGTGACTGTCACACAATGGATCTGTGGAAAAAAATTAAAGAGTTTTCTATGGCTTTAAAAGCAAAAGACATTTATTCTTCAGGAAGCAGCATCCTAGAACCATCATTAGGTATGTTTTTCTGGTCCATCAGGCCTTTTAGCTATTCTAAGCTGAATGCCAATAACAATTGAGTAATACAAGGTGGAATTTCTCAGCCTGTGTGGTCAGGGGGCATAACCTTCAGTTGGTTTCCCCTTGCCGTGAGAGAGAATGCACATGCTGTTTTTAGACCTTTAGGGATTTGTATGTAGCGTCCTACCTGCAGTGGATTTGGTGAAGTAAGAGGAGATGTAAGGCCATGCCCTGGTGACTGGCTTGGTTTCTGAGGGGAGCTGGAGGACTGTGAGGCTGGAGGTGGTTGGCTCTGGCTCTGGGACTGTGTTTGGTTCTGCTGTGGTGGTGCTGATGGCTGTGGTTGTGATTGTTGGGTCTGCTGGGTTGGCTGTGGAGTCTGTGCCTGCTGAGCTTGCTGCTGCTGCTGGCTTTGCTGCTGCTGCTGCTGTTGATGCTGGAGCTGCTGAAGATGCTGAAGCTGTTGAAGCTGGGAGTTCAGGGATGAGGTAGCTGTGAATTGAAGAGAGGGGAGGAAGTTATACAGGTTTCAGTAATATCTACTAGTATTAGTAGTGGTAGTAGCAGTATAAGTATTCTGGATAAAATTCTGGTTCTGTTACTTTGAGGGGCACACTGCTTAGAGGACAGCTGGCCCTAGACTTCAGGATGTGAGGAAAATTGTTCCCATCAATAATAGCCTGTGGTTCTGCCTCTGTGTTCTGTGGTAAAGAGCCAGACTTCCCTGGGGGCAATGAAAGCAAACCTTTGAAAGGGCTAGAGGTCTGCTCACAGGATGGGGCTCAGAGACGACCAGGATTCTTTGCTCAGACAAGCTTACTGGTGAAGCCAATGGAAATATTCTCTGCCTATAGAAGAAAGGAACAGATTGTCACTGTACTTGTAAGTCTAGCAAGAACTCATAACATGAGCCAGTCCTGTTATGTAAAGGAGGAGGAAGCCATAGTCATAAAATAAAGGATACTCTGAAAGGAACTTTGTCATGTCATTATGCAGTAGGTATCAGGAAATAAAACATTCAGCTGTGAAATTTCTTGTGAGATGCCTAGGGAGCAAAAAATACCTAATAAAATGTGTGTGTCTCTGAAATAAGAACTGCTCCTTATAATTCCCATCTAAGCTATAAATTCCTTCTGGTAGATTGCACTGCTCACTTACTCCTGATAGTTAAGGTCTGTTGTGTTTTGCTAGCATATGTTTCAAATGTGATGTTTGAAACATCAACCTGCTGGCACAAAGGGCAAACTTTATTTCCCAGAGACACTTTCAAACTGACTAGGACATTCATTAAATTCAGGAAAACAGGAAGTGTGTCATAGGGATGCCACTAAGAAGGAACATCTTTAAACTGCAGCAAGAGCATCGCAGAAGACTGATGCTTTCTGGGATTATGCCCTGAATAAATCACCTCGGTCTCCAGCCACAGAGATGTTAATTAACATCTTAAGGGTTGAATTAGTCAGCTATAAGATCCCAAGAGAAACAACTTGCAAGGTCATTATGATATTTTTCACTCTGTATACTGCTTTGCCACCACCACCCGATATTCTAATTTCTATCCAAAGAAGCAAAAGTAAATTGGGAATGAATTAAATTTGTTATTTTTAAAATGGCACTCAGATTTCATGGCCAGAAACTCTGTTGACCAAGTTATTTGTGGACTGCAAGATAAAGCCAAGCCAAGTCATCTCCACTTTCTTTTCATGCTGACATCCCTATTTCAGCTTTCTAGAAGTCTATGCCCTGGGGCTGAACCTGAGGTCTTGGTGTGACTTATGAAATCAATGAGCCATAAACTGGAATAAGAAAAAGAAAAAAGAAAATGGAGAAAGATGAGGCAGAAAGGGTAAGCCAGAAAAGGCTGTAAGAAGGGAAAGTATAAGACTTGATAGGAAGAGCTGTTGGCTCTCCATTCCCATGCTCATACCTCCTCTAAATCTTCTTTCAACAGATGCAGGAATCAAACTAGAAATATGCTTTAACAAGAATTATAGCCAGGTGTATGTGACTTCAACAAAGAATCCTAATAATACAAAGGAGGACTGATAAAACCAGTGTATTTCTATCAAAAAAGTTACTCATAGAAGTTTTGTGTTTCAACACAAAGCAGAGTGACCATCAGATTAAAAACATGCATGGTATCTCATGCAAAAGAAATCACCCTGGAGAAGTAAGGGAACACTCCCTCAATTTCCCAATGAGAATTTGTACCTAAATGCCCCAAAGCCAACAGGGTAGTGAGTGGAAATATAATCCAAAGCATAGGAGAACAAAAAAGATGTGTGTACAAGAAAGCAACTGCTTTAATTAATGATTCATAGCATGAGTCATCTCAGATGGCAAGGAAAACCATTCGCCAATTCTATCTGTAGGTATGTATGTAGAGGCAGAAAGACCCTTACCATTCCCATGAGGAAAGAAGAAATCTAGACCAGCTCTTTCTATTGTGCAGGACATTTCTTCACCTGTGATAGCGTAGCAGACTGGATGAACCGATGTAGCAATGTGCTTGTACAGTTTATCCTGGAACCACTGAGTTCTCCCCCAGGTTTCTCTGGTGTTTTTCCTTCCTCCTTTCCCCACCCAGACCCCCTGCCAATCTCCAGAACCCTGCCTGTCAATCTCCTTATCTTGAGAAATTCCAGAAACGGCATCGAGTGATTGTCCAGATTCAAAGGATGCTTCTAAAGGGATCGGGCTATCCAGGTGTCCATCTTCCCCTGAAACACACCCCTCCCACACCTGGTTGGTGGGTTTCCTGCCCCTTCCCATTCCCCTTCTGCCTGGATAAAACCTAGGGGGCTGCGTGGCCAGAGAGAGTCAGGTGAGAGAGTCTGGTGGGAGAGGCTTCTGGGCAGTTGCTGAACAAAGAAGCCTGCTATCTACAATAAAGCCTGGATTGAAACCCTCCACCAGACCCCGACTCCTTTCTTCACCATCCATCTAAAAGGACTCTCCGAAGGAGGAATATCTGAGGGGGAGCGGACCCTCTGCCAGAGGCAGCTCTATCCCTCTGCTCCCAGGGCTCCAGACAAGTCTGGGCTTGTTACCACGGGCCGCCTGCAGCACCTGGCTAGCCAAGGCTTCTCTGAGGATAAACTCCGCCGCTGCAGCTCCTGGCTCAGCCCCTGGATCTCAGGCAAGTCTGGACAAGTTTCCATCCCGTTCTGTTGGTAACACCAATAAACCACTGATAACCAGAACCAAGACTTCAAACTGACCCTTACTGCGTCCACAGACTTCAACACAGAAATGAATTAAATGACATCGCACAGAAACATAACTTCTAATCCACATGGCTCATGGATAGGAGTGAGGGACTGTTTTATGTTGTATGTGCACAGTTGGACACGAGGAGACAAAACTTTCTCATGTAGGACTAGAAAACCTTTGCCTTCAGTACTGCTCAATACTTGAATGTTGGTGAATGCAGGAAGATTGATATTCTACCATTTACTTTTGTACTGGAAATGAAAACATTCTTGCTGGGATAGAAGATATTCCCTGAAGGATAATCTGATTAATTACTTCATGGAAAAGTTTCCAAGTTTATTGCCAGCAACTGCACAAAATTATTCAAGTAACTTCTTATGTTTTCATGTCATTCCTTTAAAAAGCCTCTCTAAAGCCCATCATCATGCTGAGCTATAAATTGCATTGAAGTGGCTTAGAGAGGTGGGATTGTTTAACATGCCGTTGTTAAACAAACAGATAAGGAATTGGAAGAAGGACTGTTAGATCAGAAAGGGTGTTCTGAAAGCCACACAGTAGGTGTACTGTGAAGGTGGATTTAGGGCTCTGGATCATGCCTGTAGTCTGGTGTCCATGCTGCCAGATTGCACTGCCTCTCACAATGTGTGTACTATCCACAGCAGGGGTTGTGTCATATTATTGTTTGCAATCAAATCCAATCCAACTCCCAGAGCTTGCTTGCATAGCTCATCCATTATAAATAGTATACCTGTCTAGGATTTGTCACTTTCTGCAGAGCTTGGAGCCTGATGGAATTTCAGGTGGTACAACAGTGCTATGTCTGCATGTATAAAAGATAACATGCACTCCCTACCTCACAGGAATCTTTTTATGACTTACTGGCTAACAGCTGGGTAAAACTTTGACATATTTTAGTGAAAAGTGCTACTTTCACAATTGCATTTAAGAATTAAAAAGGCTTGCAAAGAATTGCAGAAAGTTCTTTTTATGGTTAAAAAGTTCAACATAAAGTACATCACTTTAAAAGAGAGACACAACTAAAAATGTATGCAAGCTATAAAAAACTGTGAGGAAAATCCATAAAAGCTGTGTGACATTTCAACTCTCCCTAAAAAAATACATGTTGAATATATACCAAGTATCCAAGAAGACAGTAAATATAACTAATATCTATGAAGAAACAATGGCGCATGGGGTTTTAAAACCTATCATTCAACAAACTTCATGCTTGTTGTGGTGTTGTGGCAGACTTTCCATGAGATCACCCCATGGTTTATGATCCTACCTTAAGCAGATTATACTTACTCATAATATCAAAGCATTTACATTAGAATAAGAGGCATGGAGTTAAGTGGTGCAAATCAATGGTCAAGAGGCAGTGAAAGCAAACTTTCTGATCTCCTAGGTCATCTACTGCAACACTTATCACAGATCTCAGGCTACTTTGTGGATCAGAGGAAGTTACGACCTGAGGTACATACTCCTCCTTGACTTTCTTCGGGGGATACCTTAGGCATAGTGTTGCCATGCATTTACAATATTCCCACAAAATGCGTCATTTCATATTCTATTCCTCTGCTGGTTACCTACATAGGAAACTGAAATGAAATGCAAATGCCCTTCTGCCAAGTAGAGTGTTACAACGGGGAAAATTCACCTCTGAGGCAACCATGCTGAAAGAAGCAGTCTGATCCATGACAGGGGGATGACTGAAGCTTTGTTGTAGTGGGCAAACGGAAGAGGCTCTGTCTTCATTTCCCAAACCTGATTAATGGAAAATAGTAGCAATTGTCTGCTGCCTCTGGCTAACATATTGTGACATAAGTAGGGGAATATCCCTGGTTATACCTTAGGTTAAAACATACATTTTAAAGTTTAATCATGATTCTCCAAAAAACAAGGAACATAAGTGTGCTCACAAATGTTTATATAATGAAAACAATTTAAAATTAGGACTCCTTTTCACATTTCCTTCACAATATAAGCTCAGATTGTTAAGACCTCTACAGTGCTTGGCAGAAGATCAAATTAATATTCAGGGATTCAAATGGTATCTAGAATCTGCTCTTGTGGATAACCTTCACATAAAGTCTGATTTATTTTATTAATGTTTTGCGCATATTTGTTTCTGTGTAAAGAGGAAGGAGGGGTAGGAGGAATAAGAAACAATTTTAGCTTACAAACCATTGTGCTACTCTAGCTTCTCTCCTCCTATTTACGTAATTGCATAGTTGTTCTTCAGTGCCTTGATACAATGTACAATGGACTAAAAAGAAGAAAATCATACATTAAACCTTTTCCTATTTGACTGAGCACAGAACTTGACTCCTGCCATTTCAAGAGCTTAATGCCTTTTTCCACTTCCCCAGTAATGGAGAATGGATTTGCATTGCCTTAAACTGAAATGTGTAACTAACTTAAGCATCTGGGCTTGCGTTTGAACTGACATGGCTCGCTTTTTTTTCCACCCTGTTGTTTCTCTTCTAATGAGGTTTATGCCTTTCTTTTCTTTGAAACAGATTTCTAAAGATTGAATACACACACTGAACAATCTAATGCAAGCCTGCATTTACATTCTCTCCCTCCTGGGTAATGAGGGGTAGGTTAGCCAAATACCCATGTTTTTCCATATGCTTGGATTTTCTTTTTGAGAGTAAAATATGAGTTCTTTTAAATATGTTAGCATCCTCTTTGTGAAAAAAAAAATCCCTGAAGGCTTGGACTTGTGGCTGAAGAGATTAGTAATGGGATACAGAGCATATTATTTCTAAATCACTGGCTCAAATTCAGCCTAGGTCAATATAGGGAACAAAAGTCATTGCACTTTAATGGTGCCTTTGCATGTTTTCTACCATACAGAAGATGTATTAAATGTATAGTAGTCTTATTCATACACAGATATCCACAGAGAGCCTGCCTGCATTGGAAGAAGTTTGCCACACAGTCAAGGTAATAAATTGATGGTCTCACAACATCTGATGAAGAAGATCAAAAAGACTATGGTCTTGAATGGCATCAATTGACACCTTTATTTGCATTTTCAGCAGAGAGGCTAAGAATGGAACAAGTACACGGATCAAGTCATCTCCTTGTTCCTAAAGGTGATCCCTCAAGGTTACAGCTGCAGAACACAAATGGGGTTATGGGGAGAAACTTGCATTGCCAATAGTTGTCTGCACCAATTCTGCAGTTAAAAAGAGGACTTCACTTTCTAGTGTTGTCATATCCAGCAGTGTTCATGAGCACTAAATTCACTTTAAAGAATGTAGGCAATAAAAAGGAAGTATTAAGAAGAAAACCATCATAA
This sequence comes from Leptocoma aspasia, assembly GCA_013399835.1. NCBI lineage: Eukaryota > Metazoa > Chordata > Aves > Passeriformes > Nectariniidae > Leptocoma > Leptocoma aspasia. The sequence goes on along the minus strand of VXAX01003529.1, from coordinate 408,258 downwards.
TTTATATGGTGCCTGTGGTGCCTTTACATTTTGATGAATACTGAAGCTCCCCTGAAAAATGATCCATTGCATTAAATAAATCTGACTTTTTTTTCCCTTACCAAACCTTAAAAAATCTTAAGAAAAAAAAAAAAAGAAGAAGAAGAAGAAAAAAGTTCTAAGGCGGAGAGCTTGACTAAGTATCAAGACAAGTATATTTGGAATAATTCCCATTTTAAGATAATCTAGGGGCTATTTTCCTCTAGTTTATGACAACACTGTGAGTAAAGTTCCCTGAGTGTATTGTAAAAATTGCATTAACCTATTTAAAATGCCCAAAGGCAAGAACAAGCTGGAGAAATTAGACTTTAATAAGCCATTTGCTTTCTCAGTTCAAATGGGACCTTAGGTCTCATATTGTACAAATGGTTGAAACATTAACTGGAGTCGAGGTATCATCAAGACACAGGGGATCAATCAGGATGACTTGTCTTGGGGTTCTCATTCAAAGACAGGCAATTAAGCATAGTATGACAACACTGTAAGTGTTTGAATGCTGAAGTCTGTGTGTCAAACAAGTAATCTAGATATAGTAAATTCCTAAATTTTACCAGCGAATTTTTTTTTGTGAAAACATGACTCACAGATCAGAGGTAGGATCTTCCGATTAAATCCTTATGTCAGATAAAAACAGTTTTCTAATTACAGAGTGCAGAACTAGTCCCAGATTGTCTAAGAACAGAATAGAAAATCAATTTAAGTGGCATGGTATTCCTACAGAGTGGATTTCCAGACCATATTAAGCCCATAATCATGTTCCTGTGGACCAGAATTTAAGATAACCAATTAGTAGGAAAAATTCTTCAGGACTCCTTAGCAAGAAACTAATTGACAGTGAAAAGATTATCATTTAAAGGCCAACAACCCAATGTAAGATTTCACAGCTGAAGGAATATGACAGAGAATGGATGAATGACACAAAGAAATTAACTTTGAAACAATAGTCTGCTGACTCAGAGAACCATGATTTATAATGGACATAAGACAAAATCTGGGCATTCTCTGCACATACAACCTTTAATGAGAGGAACTGTAGCTTATTTTTGCTCTCCTTTACTCTTTCAGATGCTCTAACATTGATGGGAACCATAACTCCAGCGGCACTCATGCAGACTAAGTGTTTGATGTACTCAAAGTAGCAGTACTTGTAGAAAAAGCAGTGCAACAACATACAGCCCCAGAAGCCTTGGAAGAGGTTGTGCAGAATCCTGTCCTACAGTTCAGAGAGTCACAGGTCCCCAGTCCACCAGGTATCCTGCAATTTCTCCTGACAGTGTGCCTATGTGAAGCTTTGGGGCAAAGTCTCATCAAGAGGAGCTTGTTGAACTGCTTGGTGGCTTCAGAGTGATTTTACATTCTTTCAGGTAATAGATCTGCAATTGCATCTTCTCTAATTGTTTATGGTAAATGGCTTTTTGGATAAAGAAATATTTATCCAGTTGCAGCTTCAGCAATGGTTCTTTGAAGATCAGGAATTACAAGAAGTCTCTTCAAAGAGTCTTTGAAGTGAATGATGTTTCCTTAACTAAAAATGAAATTACTGTAAGTGAAATGTACTGGGTATTTTGTACATATGTGTGTTTGTGGTTTTTTTTTTTTTAATAATGCAATCAAATAGTGGATCAAAGTGGTTGTGGTTGAAAAGGTTGGTCTGTGTGCTGAATTTGTGAAAGTGTCCTGAGAATGGCATAGGATAGTGTCACATTCTCCCAGCCTCAACCTAGGGAAGCAATACAGGCTACAGTATTGAGCAGGTGACTTGGTATGAGTGTTTGCTTTCATGTCTCAGATGCTCATTGTAAGCATGTTTCTATCAATTTTCACTTCCAGTCTTTTCTGAAAGAAAAAGACTTGAAATTCTGTTTTCTATTAAGAACTCTAAGAGTCAAGCACCTGTGAATTCTGTTCTTTGTGTATGAATTCCAGCCAAAGAAAGTAGCTGAACAGCAGTGAGAAGAGGCAATGGAATGATTCAGAAAACAGCAACATATACACTATAAGGAGAAAGGGAAAAATGTAGCACAGCCCACTTCTTTTCTTTATAATCAATAAAACTACAACAGCAAGTACAAGAACCAGGTGCAAAAATGGCAGTTCTACCTTGCTGCACACAAATTCTCTGCTGGAGCTGTGACTTGAGCTTCAACCTTGCTAACAGGCCCTGTTTTTCTCAATATAGCCTTGAACATCTGCTTTTACCAAGACATGAAAAATTAAAAATAGCAGTAACAGGGTAAAAAAGGTGAGGGAGAAGGCAAAACAAAACACACAGCTGCAATGCTCCCAGTCCCTGTGTAGGGACTGAATACCACTCACCAACAGCTGTCACACAAATGCAGTACCATGTTGAATGTGATATTCTTCACCAGGCACAGAAGAATAAAAATGGACTCAAAAGCTTTGTCCGAGTCACAAGGGACATTGCTTTTACAGCTGTGGTCCAGAAACAATCTCGAGCACAGGTTGCTGAGGAGGTACTGTAACATCAGTATGTGAGCAGAAGATAGAGGTGTTCTTTCTTTAGATGAAGGATCAGCATTTCTCTAGACTATGCAACTACCTCCCCACTAGAAATTATAGAAAAGCTGGGAGGTTAATTTTAATTTGGTAATCTGTCATACCACAAGCTATTCTTGAATGTATGTACCACCAGCAAGGTACCTGCTGTTTGCCTACTGTTGACTCAGAGTAGCTCTATTTTGCTGTCTTTAAGAATCTTCCATGACTTTTAGTATATGCTGTGCATAATTAAGAACACTGTATTTAGTTATGTGCATTTCAAAACATACCATAGTACCTGTAGCTGTCTTCTTTTTGTGATATTTAAGCTGACAGGTCAGTTTGAGGCAATCTGCCTATATCCCTTTTTCTAGTTTATTTTACTTGCAGAGAAATTCAAAACAAAAGTAAACAATAGGGAAGCAATGGTTCTAGACTGTGCAGTTGGTATTTGGCACAGATGGACTGGCTGCTCAGTTTTAGTTTGCAGTAAAATGAGAATGGCTGCATATGAGATTTCTTTTCTGTCTCTACAGTTCATCAGCCAAACATCTTGCAGCTTCAGGTGTTACTCCTAGTTTGCCTGTGCTTGGCATCTATCACCTTTGTGCAGCAACAGTGAATTAGCTGCTCTTTGGATGCTTATGTGCTCCCATGTACCAAATTTCCTGCTCACCGATGGAATAAACAACCTGGTTATTCACATACTGCTACGTATTCAACTGCTCATCAGTAAAGAATTTGGGTGGGAGACTTAGGGAGAAGATTTTATAGTCAATCCTCATTCACAGGCTGTGAAGTGAGTCATACTTTAGGATGAGACCCATACATAGCTGAAGAGAAGGACTGGGGAGTCCAGAAAAGCAGCTGCATTGCACTGCCCAGTCAATGCACTGTACACTTCATGGCTTCCAAAAGCACATAGAAAATCCCATGCTGTTTGGTTATTTGTACAGTTTTGTACACTGAACAGTAGCAGTTAATAGCAGTCCTTTAAACAAACTCCATCTAGATCTTATTTTGGCTCTTAAGTTGCCGCTTCAAGGTTAATTATTTCTAATTTGAAAGGAACACACAGAATTAATAAAAGAAATTCCACTTCAATGATGCATATATTTACATGGAGCTGGAGTCAGTCCTCAGTTATAGAAGGAGAACAAAATCAAAAGAAAGGAAGGAAGAATTTTCAATTGGCAAAAAATACATTCAAAAATGATTCACTATTTTTGTATACATATACAGTCTGAACACAATATTGGCACCCTTTTGATGCAATGACTAACTAATACCTTATTACCCTTATCAATAAAAATACTTGTTTTTCCAGACCAGCTAAGGAAGAAAAGCTGAATTTGGTTGTTAAGCTGTGATTTTCCGAAAAAACTGACATGAAGCTAGTCTTTGCCTTCCTGAAGGCAACACTGCCCTAATTTTAATATTCAGAATAATGAAATATTTTAAATAAGAATTTGTGTCTCATCAGCTGTGTTAACTATTACAAATCTCAATGATACTACAAAACATTACCAATGCATTAAGGCTGTTATACATATTAAGTACACCTGCTATTAATGGCATCCTTTTAAGAATTATAGAAGAATCTTCCAGAATTTGCTCTAAAAATACAGAAAATTCATAAGAGGATGTATCCTAACAGGCATATTTTATTCACCCTATAAAAACATACTGGCAGTGATGTATCTGGGTTGTGTGAAGTTTCCAAGCAACAACTGCAATTTTCTTTTAAAATTTTCTTCTGTTCTATTCCACCTTTTCATAAAATAATGCAAAAGCTACCTTAAACTGTAGAGAATTATAAACATTTTCATGATAATGAAAATACTGGTCATAATGTGAAATTGATTGCTAATGTATAGCCATAGATAATGATGTTTGGGGGTGGAGGGCAAGAGGAGAGAATTTGCTGTTCACAAATTCCCTTGTTTTTGAAATTAGTGAATTTCTCATCCTATTGCAAAAGCCCACTGACTAGTGTAGGTAGAAATACTACACCATTACTGGGCAAACATCATTACCATATATCCTGTACTAACTCCAATGACAATTAAATGGAGATGAGCTTGTTTCAAAAAGGTGTATTTTAATGAAAAGCCTGGACCATTCAACAGTACAAAACAAAGAAATACATGTCAGTGCTGATACAAGATCTAGCTTTTTGCTTAAATTAACTTATAATTTTAAATGTTAGTGGAAAAAGCACTGAGCAAGTGGGATGAACTTTCTGTCATGGCAACCCTGAGAACAAAAGTTGGCACAGTTAGTGCACATGGAAATCTGAAACCACTACTTTAGATTTGTTTTGCCAAGTTTAACTAAGTAGATACAACGACTGTTCCTTTCATTTTCAGTGCCAAGGATTTTGTCTTTAGTCTGTTGATTTTAATAGCTCACTCAGAAGCTTGGAAATGAATGTTTCTTCCATCATCAATTTAAAACTTTTCCATTTGCCAACTATGAATGTTTATTCTACTGTGCGTTTTCAATGAAGACAAAATGAATATGGGTCCCTTTGATTTTCCATCCAAGTGCCAGGGAGCATGGTGCAAACTATTTTTTCATCTCCGTCCTTGAGGCAGAGCCAGGTCCAGCATCACATGACCACAACACTACTCCTTTTCTCCCCTCTGTCCCACAGTCTTCAAAAATATGGCCAGTTTTGGACTCATGTTTGTCTACAGTCTGCCTGGAAAGACCAGTTCTACAGAGGTCCTCCAGCCTTCTATAGGCTATGGCAACTCCTATGGCCATCATCTCCAGTGGTTCAACCACTGTCCTCCTCATGCAGAACCTTCCCTTTGTGCACATAAGGCCCCAACCGATTCTCTTCTCTACCAGCTGAACACACATTTACTTCTTTATAGCTTATGGAATTTTGATGGCACTCCAGCAATAGCAATCCTCACCTTTGAACAGGGAACTGAAGCAAATGCAAATCTGGCTAAACATTGTTGTCAGAAAATAATATTATACGTGTGATTGTGATAAAAAGCTGTGCAAAAGTTGTGTAAAATTCTGCCTTTATTTTTTCAGGAATATATAGAGATGTTTTTTGCCAATAGCTACTCAATCATTAGAGCTTTCGAGAACTGTACCGGGAAATAGCTAAAAAGATAAGACCCATAAGTGAAGGCTAGTGTTCTGTAAGCAATCATCCAGTGCAAAAGATTTCATTAAGAGGTTTGCGGCATACACTGGTAACTGTTTTATGTATTTGGATTATGGATCCCATGGATTTTCAAGTCATAAAGAAGCTAATGCCAGGAAAGCATCTTATGTTTTAACGTTTTACACTGGAAAATTAAGAGTGGAAGCCAAGAACATAAGACCTCTGATATTTGTGAGTCAACACCAGTCCACAGATCAGTACAGACAAAACCACAAGTAATTTCCTTTTTTTTTAATGCAGCAGTATTCTTAAATAGATTAATTCTAGCACTTCTTAATCATCTCTCACAATGAAATGACATCTGACTTCATGCAAAATAGCTTCAGTCAGAAACTTTGCTGGTTTAACTAATGTCAATAATTTTCAGACTTGATCACAATATATCTGTAAAATAGATAAGCTTTAGATGTCTGCATGATTCTGTCACTTTTTTCAGCTGCAATTGGGATGGCCTTTTTGTTGTGTATAGTTTAATGGGTGTCTTGCAGACCTGCATCTCACTTGACTGAGAGGACTCGGTGCTCCCCCTGTCAATATCCCTGAGAAGACCACAGGGAAAATGTGCAAGGCACCACCTGCATCTTGTGCCAGCATGGGTAAAAATGCAGAGCACATGCCACAGAGCAGATCTCTTCTGCTGAAATTCAGAAGAATGCCATTGGCTTACACACTGATCTGCAATTTTAATTTTCCCACAGAACACTTTAATCAGAAACCACTTTCATAATTTGTAAACACTGCCAAATGTTTGATTCCAGGCTGTTTAAGTGATCAAACCTTTGGGTAGAAAAATAAAATAAATAATAATCAAACCATCAAACAAAGAAAGCAGTTATAAATAATTAAATATGCTGTTCTGACACATACTATTCCCATCTGGATACTGTGCTTCCATGATATAAAGCACAGCTTTCCTAATTAGGAAAAAAAATTTTAAAAACATCCTGTATGACAGAACAAGTCCGATCAGAAACAGGGACTTAGGACTGACTGTCTTATACATGAAAATCAGCACCTGGGAATCCACTTCCTATTTCTGAACCTACCAGACCTGCACCACCTTGGGCACAGCAGTTAATCTCACTGCCTCACTTTCCTGTTCTATAAAGAAAAAGAGGGATAATAAACTTCACTTCCCTCACCACAGGAAGCTAAATTAGTGAAGTACAGCAATGTGTGCTAAAATCCTCAAAAAGAAGGGGGTCAAAGATACACAAAATTTTATTTCCCTATGGAAAAAATTGTTGTAGAGCTACCACCTACATGGTGTTAGTGAGAGATAAATGATTTAAAAGCACCCATTGTTTGTTCTTACTTTTTGATAATGTCTGGGTAATGCTTTTATTCCCAGCAGCTCATAGAACTTTTTGAAATCTACAACAAGCAGGATGTCTTTTAAGATGAACTTGCAGCTTAGGCACATTTTAGACACTTACCTCACACTGGATTGAAAGGATACCTCAGACTGAACACCAGCCCCAGATTTTCTGGAAGATTAATACTTAGATTTCATTGCACTCCTCTATGAGCACCTCAGAATTAGAGACACACCAGTGGAACTAGCTAAACTAAACTAGCTAATGATAATGACAATAAAAAAATCCAAAAGAAAATGTCAGCAACAAGGCATCAAAGATAATAAAGTGATTCCTCCAGTGCAGAAAGCTAGGCCAGAGAAACAGGAGGATAACAAAAGAAAATAAAGAAAGGAAAACAAATTCAAGAGCGCTAACTATAGGACCCCAGTGGGCTTGTTATATGAATAGTCTGCTGGCAACCACATCCTGCTGCTGTGATGCTTCATAAATTCTATCATCTTGTTAAGAAGCTGAAGACTACTGACCTCACTTCCTCTGCTAATAAGACTGTGCTGCTTTGTGCCTAGACTTTTATGATGCTTATGAAATTTGAGCCATTGTGTGAGCCTCCTTCCTTCATACACCAATGATTACTGCCTCCCAAATTACAGAAGGATGAATGGGAAATAGAGACTCCTCTCCCTCTTTTGTGGAAGTCTCTTCTTTCCCTCTTCTTAAACCCTTATAAAAATATTTTTCAGGCACTCAGGACCAGTGATGCTAAGACTTGCTTGATTTCAGAATATAGTACAAGTAATCATAGTAATAAACCAAGAAATCTGAGTAGATTTTATGATGTTCATATATAGGTATAACATTTATACATGCCAGAAAGACCTTCATGCATGATAAAACCTGTGCAGGGAATATTTAGCCATTTTGTCCTAAGAGAACACATAGCAAGTGTCAAAAGGTCAAAGAGAGAGCAGCCACAAAAGTGTTTTGGAAATACTCTCCAAACATGAAGACTACATAGGCTGTGTATACAAAAGCTCTCCTTATTGGAGCTCAAAATAGGAGAAAACAACTACTCCTCTTAGCACTTACTTTTGAAGAGCAAAATATACAAAGGCAGCTAAGACAATGTCCAGCCCAGCTGGCTACAGCCACATGATCATGAAAAATCCAGAGAAAGGCAGGCCTGTGACTTGTCCTGTCCATATTTTGCATCATTTCTTCCCAATCTAAAAAGGCACAAGATAAATCAAGGCAGTTCTTTTGTCTTTACACATGACAGGGCAAAAATGTGTTCACAGCCTACAGCTTTGAGTGTTCTGTAATGTAAGTATGTACCAAAGATGTGCCTTTAAAATTTTACAGTATGCAACTTAAAAAAAAAAAAAAGATCAACCATTATTTCTTTCTAGTATCTTCACAGAAATCACTAGCAATGGGGAAAAAAAAGTACCAAAAATCAAACCTTCATAGACGCCTTTTTTCCCCACAGACATCCTCATACCCTTAAAAGTTAAAAACCTCCAATGGTTACCTCTTGCAGCTAGTGGATTACATTAGAAATGTCCCTGCTGAGTAGCTTTACCTTTAGTATCTCAAAACAAAAAATGCTGCAAATAAAAATATACAAATCAACACAGCTGATGAGGACAGTAAGACCAAACTCTTCTTCAGGTTTCACAGAGCAATGAGGACAGTGTAATGGAATTTGCATTTTTGAAACAATGAGGAAAATGCAGCCTTTGTTTACATAGTTCTAAGACCTCTATGTCTTTTGGATATGACTTTCTCTTTGCTTCAGTTGTGCCACTAATGCTGCTCAGTGCTTGCTTTGCCACCCTTAATAGGAAACACAGCAGTCATCCACTGTTTAGACTTCCTGTCCTTTCCAATAAGGAAGGTATGCAAATTCTTAGTAGAGTACACAGCAATAAAACTTCAAATAAAGCAGTCAAAACCAAACCAAAACAAAAGGGAATACTATAACAAGTCCAAAAATCCTAGTTTCTTCCTGCCTTCTTCATAGCTCCTACATGGGATCAAATATCATCTTTATTGTGTTGTCACTCCTACTAAGCAAAGCCAGCTTATATTTAACAATTTCATTATTTTCCTTTCTACAGGACGTAAGATGACATTAGGAGCCTGCTGAGTGTTCTCAGAGAGACCCAATCTGTTCTGCCTTGCACAGTCCAGTGACCAACCTGACTGACATTCCAGAATGGTCCTGTGGAGCATTAGGTACTGCTACCAGCTGTTCCACATGTCTCTGTGCCAGGGACACTGCACAGTGCACGGAATACTTACAGGAGGAAGGTGCACAGGCTTGGACTATGTACTCGAAAAAAGGAAGGAAGGAAGGAAGGAAGGAAGGAAGGAAGGAAGGAAGGAAGGAAAGCAATCACTATATCCTTCCCTGTTAGAAATTTCCATTGCCCAATGATTATTTACTNGGGACACAAGCAGCGAGGCAAGGAAGGAAGGAAGGAAGGAAGGACAGTAAAGATCCAGAGTCAAATGTGAGTGGCACAGCTATAATTCTTTATGAAGTAGCAGGTAAGATTGATTGTCAAGGGTCAAAAGGCTAGGTCAAACTCTGCTCATTCGTCAGCTAAATGTCGTTTTTGTTTTCTCTGTCACCAGATAGCTTAAAAAAATTGCAACTCCTTCCTCATTATCTAGGACTTGGGTCCCTTCCTGCCATCCAGTATTAATGAAACACTGCTTCAGGCCTGGCCTTCATCTTTGAGGCTCTTCTTCATGTAATTCTTCCCTTTCTTAAGTACTACAGACTGAAGACAATTTTAAAGACTGCTTTCTCACACAGAGTAGTTGGAAAATTGCTGCTACAAGAATGGTTTGAAAACATACATGCAGTATAAATGTCTAAATGAACAAAAGTTTAACTAAATCATAGCAAGTCCAAAGCCTACACAGCGACGTAACTGAATCATGGTTAAATCTCTGCAACTTATATGGAATCCTTAAAAAACAACATGATACAATATTTTGAAATAATTTATGAAACCCCCCCACCACACTTTTTCGTTATAATTACTAGCTATGCACCACTGGAACAATGTTAATACTGAAATTATCCATCAAATAATTTCCTGCAAATATGATTTATATGTGCCTGATTCAGGTAAAAATATAGCAAATAATTCCCTTTAAAAAATTAAACATCTAAACTAATTGAAGTTCAATTACACCTATGCTGTAAAGTTTCAGCTGGCTTGAAATGGGATGCCACGCAAAGGATTCTTCCTCAAATAAAACCATTTTGTGTCAAAGGTAAGTTTAGGTGGAGTTATCCTCTTCTGAACTTAGATAAAGACAATACTCATGTCAAATCATTTATTCGGTGCTTTTCACAAAGGGATCTCAGGGTCAATTACACAAATAATTAAACCTCCTCTAAAGACTATTCCTATGAAAACTATTTCTGTGTTTACAGGAACAGAATCAGGAACCATTTGGTGACAGAATGAGAGGATTTACTAAAGTAGTTTTCATTAAATACATTGCTGAGCAGGGTGGTTTAAGTATGTTGACTGATTGACATAATACCTCCTTTTATCTAGAAAAATGACCTTTTAAATATTTATAATCACTCTTGGGCAAAAACATCTTGAAATTCTGTGGTAAATTGGCATAGAGTAACATTTTACACAAGTCTAATTTCCTTGCACGAGCAAATGTGGTGACTTCCATGAAACTATCTGCATGAATGGCATCTCAGACAGAGAATTCAAAATGTTTCATGAAAAAGATAAGTTTTAACAGTGAAGAGCAGATAAAAATAAATGATAGCTCAAAACAAAAGATTTCAAAATACTTTGTGTACTCTCCATCTTGGGAGAGGTATTTCCAGGCATGGCCACTGCAAGAACACAAGCTAGTTTTCTTCCAGCCACAGACAGAGGATAATACCCATTTTGAGTGTACAGAATTCAGCTCACAGAGTAGTGAATCACATAATTATTTAAAATAGCACAAGAGGTTTACAAGTTGAAAGTAATTAAGTAAATCCAAACCCTGAGACCACCTGGCTCTCCTGTGATATTCGAAAGCCAATGGTGATGTTTGAAACAGAACAATTTAGGAACTTCTGGTATTTTTTGACCTGACTGGGTTTTCAGGGCATGCAAAATATGATGTGCTTTCAAAATGTTAGCCAGAGTAACTCAGTTTTGATAAAATTAGAGGAAATTTAAACAAGATAAAAGAAGGACAGTGAAGGGAAATAAAGAGAAAAAAACATTCTTATACAAACCTAAGTTTTCCTTCAGGATGTTTTTTCACTCCAAAGTTCCAGTAGCAACAAAATTTGACTTTTGAAGTTTGAGGTCAGATGAGAATGGCAATAATTAGAATTTGAATAGAAGGCTTGTCATTAAAATAATTTTGCTTAGAGCACCGTGTTTGACTGTACATTGCTTGTCTAGCCATATTGCATTGTGGACATTCTTCTGCATGCATGCTGAAGTGCATCAATTTAAAATGTGGAGTACTCTACGTCACTAATACGAGAAGCAGAACTAAGAGATCAGTCCCAGTATGCAGATAAAAGTAATTGTAAAACAGAGTTGGGCTGTGTCTAGGAAAGCCTGTGTTTATTATGTAAAATGACTGATTATATTAAACCAGCTGGGTTTTGCATGGGGCCTTGTTCACTGAAATATTAATAGACGACATTTAGCTAAACAGTACAACAGAACCCTGATAGTGTGCTGAGAACTGTCACCATAAGCACACTTTACTTCCTCCAATAAATACTAATTCATAGCAGGTTGTTACCAAACTGCCATGGTTTCACCTGAGAAGTAACACACTTCTTTACTACCTGTAGCTCTTAGAAATTACACAATTTTTTTTTCTTTTTGCTACATCTAGCACAAAAACTGAGGAGGCAGTGAGTCCTTTATCTCTCAGGCAGGAGCAGAGAGCATGGTTAGATCCCTGTGGATATCACACAAGCAGCTGCTCTCTTCTATAGTCTGGAAGCAACACAGATTGTCAAGCACTACTTCCAGGTGTGGTGAAACACGTTTTAGCTCCATAAGTGCATTGCTCCCCTTAATGAGCTGAGGAACATTTGTTAATTGCACAGAACACAATAACAAATGTTACATATTTTGTGAAGACAAGATGCTATGTGAGCCTTCACACCTACTGAAGGTCAGTTAGTTCACCTATGGCACTTTCACTTGCTTCTTTCTTCATACACTGAACTTGCTCCTTTGCTCCTTCCTTTCACAAAAATTTACCTTTTAAATTTTCTTTTGTTTATATTTTTCCCCCTTCTGTTTCCTTTCATTCTGTGGTTCCACAGGGATCCCTGTGTGCATTTTCAGTGATCATCAGACAGCACCTTTACAGCTTTCATTGCATGACACTGAACCATATAAGTGAAAAACAGTTGAACTCCTCTCAGTTTTGGCAATAGCAGTTGGAAAGCTGTCCACTGAATTGAATTTAAAAAAAAAAATCTATGCTCTTTTCCATGTTATTGAATGTTCCAGTTTTACAAGGAGAAAATGAACTAACTTTTCTTCTCATCTGCTTGAGAACTCTTCCATGAACCACTTCTTTTTGGCCTTTCAGTTGTTGTATAATTATATACTGTAGAAGAAAACAGTAGTAAGCTGCTCTATCCTTATATAGGATATTAGAAAAACTTTCTTCTCACTATTGCTTTAATCAGACACTAATGGCATTTCTACTACAGCCTTCCTTGCCTGCCTGGTTCTTACATGTTATTTTTAATACTGATGTTTATGTAACTTAAACCCATTTCTAAGCCAACTTTTCCTTGCATAAATTTGTCCTCTCACCTCCAATTTCTTTCTTTTGCTGTTTTCTGCAGTATTATGATCATGATAATAGCTTTGCTATTGTGACATGAACAATACTTCTCTGACTGAATTCATTGTTCTGCTTAGCTCTGTGTCAATTCTACAGTTTGCAGATCCATGTAATACAAAATACCATCACTTTTCCCTGTCATTAGTCTTATGCCAAGCCTGTTTCCTAAGTGATTAGGTACCTTTCCCCCTCATCTGCATATGCTATCCCATATCATCCCCAATCCTGCTTCATGTCTCACACATGATGTGGATTTCTGCTTTCAGAATTTTTTGAGGTTTTGAACTTTAATATATTGACTGAACTGACCCGTATTCAATTGCTTAAGGTTAACATTTTCTTCATGAAATTTACGTTAATGTGCCACTCCAGCAATGTTACAGCTCTCTCAAGTCATTACTTGGCTGTGATACTAGCTGTACATCCCCCTCTAATCTTCTATGATGAACTCCAAGTTTATTGCAAAACAGCATGAAATGACATACATGTTCTGATCATGATGATTTATCTTTTTCAATACCTCCCTTCCTTCTGTGGCTGTGCTTTTGAAGTCCTCAAGACAATCTTAGAACACTACGCCATGAATTCTGCAAGTAAATCCCAAACTGGATTTTCTAAAGAATCAAGGAACCAACAACCATGGACTTTGCAAGACAGAAGGGAAGGGTCTAGCAGGCTATAGTGAGAGCCATTAAAATAAACATATGCTGGGAGCAACAAGCAATATAGGGGCATTATTAGTTTGGCATCTGTCCTGGTGTAGGGCAAATTTGGGAGGAAACTTCCAAAATGAATAATATTAAACAATAAAACCTCTCGCTGTCCTGAAGAGATGGCAAATTCCTTGTTGTGGGGTGTAGCTTGGCTCATTTAGTCTCTTATCAGTCCCTCCAGCGCTAGAAAATGCTGTGTCTTGGGCCCCAGTGAGCCACAGGCATGAGTTCCTGGTGGTTTTTTGGGTTTTTTGGGTTTTCAGTCTAGAGCAGGGCTGATCAGTTCCAAGAAAAAGAAAAGGCACAGTCCAGGAAACTTCTCTGCCTCAGCTAGCTAAAAAAACTAACTAAAAGCAAAGGAGAGCTCTGTCCCCCTGTCAGTCCATGCTGGAGACAGCACAGTGCAGGAGGAGGATGTGGGGCAGCAAGTGCAGTTTCTGATAACAAACTCCACGCTTCTTCTCCCCTGCTTTGCTCTTGGAACCAGTCTTAAAGGTGCAGAACCTAATATCCAGCATAAACAGAACAGATGATTGGGGATACAAGCATCATAAAGTCACCCTAGAACAGCATCAAAAGAGGCCAGAGTTAGGAAAACCCAACAAAATGAACCTTGATAGCAATATTGTCCCTGAAAATGAGGCGTTTAACAGATTTGTTCTAAAGTTGACTTTGAAAAAATCTGTACATATAACCAACAACAACAACTGGTGAACTCAGAGTTCTTCCACCCGCTTCAGAGCAAAAATCAGCATATAAAAATTAAAAGATCACAAGGGATATTCAACTTATTGCTGCCCCTAAGGTTTTCTTCTGTCATTAAGTGACTACTACCTATATGTGAGAGAGCAAGCAGAATGTGAGGAAGTGCACAACAGGGCAGAAGACTGTGAATATCGCTTCATCGCACTCTAACATCATTTTTAGCACTGAATTGAAAGGTCTCTAAATACTCAAACCGTGAGCCAGATGATGCAATTATCACTTGAGCATAATTCCTATTCACTGAGGGAAATTTGCCTGAGTAAGGACTGTAAGAATTTATAAGGTTCCCCTGTTACAAGATTATTCTTTATGCCTCACATGTATCATGAGTAGCTGGGGCAGACAACTACATAAAAAAAATCATTTAAAGAAAGATCATGGACAGATATGATTTCTTAGAATTGGGACATAGGGCTTTATAAGAACTTTAATCAGAAAGCTGTGCATTGTATGAATTTGTTGCTTTCATTTTCACACTAAATGGAGATTTAATATGACTACTTTCATTTGTCACAAATGCACATAAGCAAGGCTGAAGGACTAATATGCAGAGACCTGAAACAGATTTCTTCAACAGGAAGGTTTGCATTTTTGCAGTAGTAGCAATACTGCTATTTTAAGAAATGAGGATCAAATTAAATGTTGACTCCTGTGACAGTCTTGCCAAAAATGTCAGTACATTTATGAGCAGTTTATAATTTTAACTGTCCTTTAGACAATGAGTCATATGTTCATTAAAGTAGTCCTAATAACCTGTCAGTAAAAATCTCCTGTAGCCCATTCATAGGAAAAGAAGTTTCCAAGTTCAGCAGCTCACTAATGTACTAGCAGAATAGTTTCTCCCATGAAGTGGTACAGCCAACCTTTCCAAAAAACAATTTCATTTTGACCTGATATGCTAACTGAGATTTTAAGACTTCTTTTTTTAATTTCCAGAATTCCTTTTCAGAATTCACCTAATACCACTCTTAACATACAGTCATTGATTAGAAAATTGCCTGCTGTTGCCCTTAGGTCTCTCCCCTAGAGAAATAAACAAGTACTCATCTTTGACATAGGAGTTACTATGAATTACCTAAACTCAGTAGTGTGCAGAAAGTAAGAGGCTTTCCAAAGAGTTTTGGAGACAGGATTCAGCAACGTAAAGCCTGCCAGTCAATGCGTTGTCACTGTAGCTAAACTTCCTTAGGATTTGTACATTCTCATATTCTCTTCTCCCCTTCAGATCTGCTCTCCTCTCTCCTGCAGTAAGCTACTTTTTGTAGAATCAAGCCCACCACACTGCTCTTGCTGTTTAATCTCAGCAAGCAGAATGGTTTTCAGGCCTGAGTCCTCCCGTGATGTCACCTAGCAGAGTACCGAAATCTCAAATATTATCCATCAGTCAGTCATTCATACTGCTACTTGTCCCGCCTGGCAGGGTCACAGTACTAGCAAGGTCAGCAGCAATCTAAAATACAATGTTCACTCACTAAAACAGAGCCTTGCCCTCTTATTGGCTTAGAAAATACAGCAAATGGGAGTGAAAGCATTCAGCTTTGAACACTTAGAACATTCTGCAGTGAGATATCACTTGAAGAGACATTAGAAAAGAATACTTTTCTCACACACAGGCACACAGGCTAATTCATGAGATTTATGTTTACCTTTGAGAGGAAGGATTGCCTCAGTTTACCCAGACCATTACACAAAGTGGAATAAAACAATCACACAGCAGCACTGCTGATGCCTTATTTCAAAGGCAGTATTCATGCTGATCAAGGCAAGCCCAAAGAAGGTAACCCCAGTATCTCTGCCTAGCAAGCATCCTCTCTCATACTAGCAAATTAAAGATTACTTGCTTCCAATTCAACAAAAATGAGGTGAACTTAATTTTGCCTGGGCACTGCCTCTGCAACAGTCAACAAGTATTTAAACTGAACATTTAGACATTTAAGGCTGAGTGCTTCCCTGTCTAAATGCCTTGCTTTAAAAATCCCAAACAAACCCAACTTGAAATAGCCACTGATGGAGACCCATTGAAAACAGTTAGACAACCAGCTAAATGTGCATGGACAGTTACATGAAGCCAAGTTCAGGTGAGGATGCTTCTCTCTAACTTCAGATGGAAGTTTATAATGTTGAGGAAATAAAATACTGTTCTTGATTCCAGCCTCATATTTAATGCCTCCAGAATTAAGACCTGTGTTTTCTCAGGGCATCAGCTATTCAATCCACATTCCAAGTACAAATTTGGCTACTCTGCCTCTAATGTACTAAGGTTATTGGTAAAGTTATTAAGCACATGTCCTGGATATAAGAATATACAAACCCCCCACATCTCCACTGAGTTTAAACAGACTACTTCTAAATGATGGATGTTAAGCAACATTTTGGATGGATCCCATATTTTCTTCAATTATGAAGAAAAAAGAACCCTTTTTTCTACTGAAGCCAAACTTCATTCTCAATACATTATAGAAAAATTCCTTTTCCTTTGGTTAAATGGTCCTTCTTTTATTCCTATTTATTTCCTGAACTGTGCTTTAATTTCATATTCTTTAAGTTACCTGGGGTGATTTCCAAACATTTTCATATTACATTTAATTTAGAATGTTTTATCATTTGTATATAGTTTAGAGTTTTATATCTTATTATCTTTTATTTAGCTACAACATATTTTATCCTCTGGTGAAGTGTTTGGTTGTACAGTTCTGGGCAGGGATGGGGCAAAGAAAGAAAAATAATCTCTTGCAACAATTACTTGCTTTGAGTGCAAACTTCTGAAATATACCTGTTAGTATAATTTTCACAATTATGTAAATATAAACTCCTTAGCATATTCAGTAAGAGAAGAAAAACACTTGATTAAACATTAGCGAAAAATAGCAAGTTTTAATGCAACAGTTTACAAAACTTTTAATATTGTTTAGGTTTGGTTTCTTCTTTTCAGAACTGACCTTATTCAATGTAAAACTTTTAATTAAAGTGTGTTCTCCAACTAGATATTGTTGGCACACAAATTTCTGTACAGCATATGCCTGTTGATCAGAATGATATCCACATATGCAAGACAGCTATCAGAACAATAATAGACAGGCCATAGCAAGAGACAGTGAAATAAAATGTTTTCATAATTAAAAAGAAGAATTATCAATAGTTCCTCTATAATCAGGACAAAGTGAAGTGTTAATAATTATTCTGGGAGGCTACAGGATACTTGGTTTTGATGAGTTTTCTAGCCTTTCTATGTTATAGCATTCACTGTGTTGCATATCTCATGTGTTAGCCAAACTATGAACTCATTTACCCTGCTGCTGCTACTCTAGTCTGAATAGCAGGCATCAAACCTTCATAAAACAATTGTTTCATCTTGCTTTTTAATATTTTGTTCATATTGGTGCAGCCACTGGATTAAACAGAAAGCTCACTTATCTAAACTTAATGAAAAGAACTGTCCACTCCTGTGGCAGCTGGTGCTGGGGAGAGGACTACAGCCTACAAAACAGTTTAAAAATTATTCACTTTTCAGCTGGAATGGTGCTTTACTGCCACAGCAGTCTGTCCAAATGAACTTATGGAGGTTGCCTTTTTGCATGTGACTGAAATTACTTTAGTATACCCCATACCTAACACTCTTTGGTGTGCTCTTAGTGAGAATTATGATAGGCCTGGTCCTTGCCTCATCAGTTCTTGGTTGCTGATATAAAAAGGACAGCAAGGAAGCTGCCCAGATGGGAATCTGTGACTTCTTTCTCTTTTGTCCCAAAATATACCCTATGGTTCTGAGAATTCAAAAAATAGGAATTATAGAGATAATATGTAGGCATAGTTATGATACATTGACTTGGTCAGCTACATAGCCATTAAAAGGCTTAATTACTCCCTTTTCTGGTACAAAACAACTTCAGGTTAAGGAGCAATCAGTTTAGTTATCCTTTTTCAGCTTAAAAGTAACAACAGAACATTTCTAGCATATTGGAGGATAGTTATATTCCAAGAAAAGCCCAGTAACTTAGAGTGAACAGATACCTTCCTTCCAGTATTACTGAAAATTATTCCGTGGGAAAATTATTCCCCATGTGAACACTTCCCAGTGCAGTATTATTCTCTCTGAGAACATGGATATTATATTGACAGGAATGGTTCACAGCAAGAAAAGAGAGCAGTGATCATGCAACTGTGATAATTCAGAGTCACCTATGGAGCTGCACCTGTAGTATTCACTTTGCTGGCAGAATATTAAGAACTGTTGCTTTTCATATAATTTCATGGCTATGAAATCATTCCCTGGATATAGAAAAATATTCATGGCACCAGCTGAACATAAAGGAAATTATCCCAGCTCTTCAGTCTAGGCAGGTACATTCCCTCTGTCCTATCTGTACAGACTAACACAAATGATCTATCACACGGCTAGCACTGAGACACATGAGGTGCTTGGCAGATGGAAGATGGCATGTTGTTTTGCATAGCACATTGGAATCGACCCTTCAAAGTCTGAAACTATTTGGTCTTTTGGTTACAACCCAATAAACCCAACAGTAAAGAAGCAATGACTTGTGGTAGCGCTTGCTACATTAATCATATTTTTGTGTGGTAACAGATGCTGGATGCCCAATGGCTGCTGTGGTGTGGCTCAGACTGGTATTAAAGTAAAAACTCAGAGATTTTGATCTATTACACCTGCTTGACATAGCTACCAATTTTCTCTTTTTCCACACAACTTTCTTTGTCTTTCCATCACTTTCTGTTTTTCGTCTCCTTCCTAGGCAGAAGTCAGAGATCTGGTTGGGCACCTATGTTAATTGTCCAGCATGAGAATACTGCGTTCTTGCACGGTGGCACAGAAATATCACCTTAATTACTTGCTGCTTTCCATAAATTCTTATTGTTGTTCTTTCTTCTCCTACATTTTTTCATTTTTTTTTTTACCAAGCCCTTTGGTAAAAGGTTATTTGCATTTGCTTTTACACCTTTAGCTATAGACCCAAAGAAATTTTTCCTACCTCACTGTCCCATTCAATCTGTTTCATCTTCCCTCCTTTTTGGACTATATTTGCAACTAAAAGCTTACTGTCCACAGAACATGATTGATCCAGAGTCATAAACATGCATGAAGATTTGCAGAAAAATAAAATAGACAGATTTCTGCCATGAGGAATTTACATTGTAAAAATTATTTATTCTCTTCCCTAATTCTCCTCTTTTTCTGTCAAGGTTGACAGCATCACCTCAATCCCTTCTCCTCAGGCCTCCAAGGTAATCTTTAATTGATATTTTGCTCTGGCAAGAAGACTTTGTTTATGACTGACCTTCATAATTTGCTTTGTTCCTCACTAGGCAAAACCACCTTTCTCATCTCTGCCTTTCTGACTATTCATAGCTATTTGTGGGACTGCTTCAGCCTCTTTCTTTTCCCTGCATTGCAGAAGGATGCTCTAAAATCAGCAATTATTCCTCTCCCCTCACATGAATGATCTCACTTCACCTGTCTACTTCTGCACCAAGCACGTCTCTCCATTATTTTCCAAATCTCATTGTTTTTGACTATAATATCAAAATTAATTTTCTCAAATATCCTCTATTCAACTCTTGCCATCTAAAAAACTCTTTTTTTTTTTAGCTCTTTTCCCATCTTAGTTCTGGCTTCTCACCTTCTGGTCACCTATCCTGGTATTGGATCAATTACCCAGTGATGTCGAACAAGTTTCCTGCTCTTAATCTGGAACTCCTAAATACTCCTTACTCAGATGGTCCATATCTCACTCAGAATCCTTCCTTTAATTCTCTGCAAGGGTCAACCACTTACTGCAACTGCCATATGAATTGTACTGTATGCATTTATGGTTTTTTTTTTCTGAGGCTACTGAAGTTACTATGGTTTCAAAACAGTTAGGATGTCTCTTCCTTTCAGTTTATGGAATCTCAATCCCTGTTCTTTGGTACAGTGTAAAGGTTGCAAAGTGTTTTATATAACAATGCAGTATAACACAACTAATAATCACAAGCAAAAAGTAAGCAACGTACTTAGACTTGGGAAAAATTCACTGTGGAAGCTTAATATTTAAATAGTAGTAATCTTCATTACAGCTGTGCTGTTATTAGAGAAACACACAATTAATCCATTAATTGTGGATTACTGGATACTGGATACTGGGATACTGGAACCTAAATTCCAGTCAAACATCAGGAAGTGCTGAATTACATCAGAGGATGCAAGATAAATGGTAAAATGCTTCAGGAAGTCATCAGTTTCAGTGACAATTTCCTTGTACCTTTAATTTCTGTAAAATGTAGATTATTTGCTCACTATAAAAGCCTGGGCAGGAGTCTATTAAAAACAAACCAGTCAGGGCAGGATGCTTTTGTCAGATGTATTTGCATTTAACATATGAAGTGGGGGAGGGGACAGATGGAAGAGGTGACAAATTATGAGATAAATTTTTATAGTTAAGTAGTGGAAAAAAACAACCCCACAACAAAACAATCACAATCAATTGATCAAAGTTTCTAAAACATGATGACAATTCTTTAGAATTAAAAATATATTGTATATAAAAAGCAGTAACCCTAATTTCGACCTGCTAATGACTGGTGAAGATGAATTAACATCTGAACATCATGCTGGTGAGTGATGAGGAACCATCATGAGATCATGACCAGATTAGGTTCATCAGATTCCTGACGTTGTATAAAGAACTGAACTCTAACTAATATCTACATGTGAGGATTCAAAAGAGAAATTACAAAAGCTGAAATAAGAACAAACCCGGACTAGGAGAGAAAAACGTGAGGAAAAATATGAGGAGAATCATAATTTGTTAGCAAAAAGGCATAACTAAGAATTGTTCTGTAAATAGCATGCTAAACAGACTTCAATCCCAGTAAAAGTAATGAAAAATATGGCATTGGATTCTCTTAATTAAGAAACAGGAAAATAAATAGCACCAATCAATGTGGCTTTGTGAAAAACAGGCTTAGATGGACAAGTCTGACTACAGTTTTCAAGGGAGCTACCAGTTTGTTGTACAAAGAAATTGTGATGACATGAACTCCGCAGATTTCTTTTTAGAAAATCAGGCATATACCATAACAATATAGTACACGTCAAATGGCTTAAGAACTAGCTAACTAACAGTTTGACACTTGGGCATAATTCTCTGAAAGGTGTATTTTTAACAGTCTCTGCATGGATCAAAAGTAGACATGGAAGAATATGACCATTGCAATGCTCAAAGAGGTTTACATTTTCTCTCATAATTCATATTGTTATCTAACAAGAAAATATATAAGCACAACACCATAATGAAAAATATTGGGCAATAATAAAGATGAACTCACCTTTATTACTATAATAAAAGTAATAAAATAAAACTCACCAAGTAAGCTGTCTAAATCCATTTTAACACGGCACAAAATATACAATGACATACCAATGAACAAGAGGGCGTATCTCCAACAGAGCAACTGCCTGTTGCAGGCTAAAGCTGCTTATTTTGCTGCATCACAGACCTTCCAGAGTGTTTCAGATAGCTACAACTTTACAAAATTGAGGCCTTGTTACCCTTGTAAAGTCATGGCTCACTTCTGTTACTTTGGCTAAGTTGAAAAGGACTCTGGGAATGACTCCACTGAATTAGAGGTAGTAAAAACATTAGCGGTAGGAAGTTACATAACCATTGCATGTTCATGTCGTGTTGTATGGGGGTTGGTTGAGTTATGTTTGTTGTATTTTACAAGTATGTAACTGATAAAAGCCTAACTGCTTAAAAAGGCCTGGTTTTTGCAATAAAGGGGTTCTCTTTTGCACCTGTCTGCGGAGTCTGCATCACTCTGCTCCCTAACACCAGAGCACAGCTGTTTCCCGAAGTACTGCTGGAAGCAGAAACATCGTGTGCCAGAGGAGAAGAGTAACGTTGTATTGAAGCCACTGATGAGACAGGTACTGGAGCATTGTATTAAGTTCCAGTGACCAAAGAAAAGAAGTTTTTAAAAAGTTCTTCAAATTTGAAGAAATGTGAGAAAGAACTTTTAAAAGTGTTTGAGAAAGCACACTTTGACCTTAATTTGAAACACAACCAAGCAAATAGTGTGTGAGGTCATTGTACTTCACTAAAAAATTCCTTGAAGTAGGCATAAGAAGCCAAATTCTATGTATATGCAGACAGGAAATAAAGAAGATTGTAAGTAATGAAGGCCACTGTAACATCCACCAAAATATCACTGAAAAACAGTGGTTTTTCCATTGTTCTGAATTCAAGTGCATGATTTTACACCTTTCTGGAAGAAATAAGCCACCTGAACTCCAGAGTCTGGTAGATGAGAAAAAAAACTTTGGGAAAAAAAAAAAAAAAAAAAAGCTCTACAGTTCTAAACAGCTGAAATTATAAAACAAACCAGAGTGTAAATATACTTTGTGGATGAGAAAGTATACGTTATACACACACAATGACAAAATGCATTACAAGCAACAGTTTAGAGTAGAAAAAACAAATATCCCCAGACCCTAACATTAGGGATTTTCTCTTTGCTGCATAGATTTTGTGGAAGTTGAATACAAAGGGAAGAATATTTATGTTAGTCTGTGAAAATTAGGGTGTTGAGGCTGTTTTGCAGTTCTCGTTGCTGAATCACTGTATTCACTTCATAGGAAAGAGGTTTTTCCAGTGATTTCAGAGTAACCATCATGTTACCGTATGCCTAATTTGCCATGCTTATAAAGTGCTTTGAAAACTGATGAAACCTAGCGCAACACTTTCTCTCTGAATTTCTTCTGGAGTTTCAGTTCTTGGATAGAGGCAGTTATTGGATAGAGGAAGAAAGGATTGCTTGTAATGCTTATTCCTACTTTAAATGCTGCTTAACAGTTTAGGAGCTATTTAGCACCTTCCCTTCTTATAGGCTCTTATAGAGCCCTTCTCTATATGCTAATGATAATTATGTGTCCTTTAGTCTTCCTTGCTTCCCTGCTTGACAGCACCCCCATTACCCTCCTAACATACTGTAAAGGTGAAAGCATTGCAGGATTTTATTGCTGGAGTTTTGTGGGGAAAAAACCCAGGAACCGAAAGTCACTGAATATAAAAACAAGGAGCATACTCTTTACAGCTTTGAGTAATGCAAAAGCCTAGAGAGAGAATGAATTTAATTCTGCAGCAGGCAGTTGCCATTACAGTCTGCTCATGTAGTTCATAGGCTGGAGGCATGCCTCTATGCTGTCTGGTGCAAATATGTGTGCATTTCTAAAAAAAATGTCTCTTTCCTGTTGTACGTGTCTATTCACCCTCTGCAGAGAAACCTAAGAGAAGTGTGCCAAGGGGTTGGATTCAGCAGAGGGCAAGCCAGATATTTGGGGTCTGGAGCATCTCTCTCACAAGGACAGGCTGAGGGAGCTGAGCCTGCTCAGTCTTAAGAGTCAACTGAGGGGACCTCATCAATGTCTATAAGTATCTGAAAGGAGAGTGCCAAGAGGATGTTTCCAGGCTCTTAGTGGTGCCAAGCAGCAGGACAAGAGGCAATGGGCAGAGAATGATGTACAGGGAGTTCCACCTTAATATGAGGAAGAAGTTCTTCACTGTGCAGGTGATGGAGCATTAGAATCAGATTACCCACAGAGGGTGTACAGTCTCCCTCACTGCAGATACTCAAAAACTGTCTGGATGCAATTCTGTAAAATGTGCTCTAGGATGACCCTGCTTGAGCAAGCAGGCTGGACCAGATGACCAACTGTGGTGCCTTCCAACCTCACTCATTCTGTGATTCTGTGATTCCAGTGTCCTGGCCAACTCTGGGTCACTTTGGGTGGGTCTGCCCCTCACAAAGAGTGCTGACTTTACAGAGTCCTACAAAGTGAAATGTTTGTTGTACCAGGTGTGGGGATAAGAAGTGAAAGGAGTTTGTCTCTGAGAAGATGGAAGTTTAGATCAATGCCCATACACACTTCTTCAGTTGTGACTTGCTTTTATTTTTTTTGTAACTTCAGTATCTATTTTCTCAGAACTTTATCAGTTTCTTTTGTCACAAACTAGTATGCCTTCCTGGCCTCATAAATGTATTAGGATAGCCTTGCATTAAACCAGTAGTTTTATTCATATTTTGCTTATTACTTAATTCAGTAATCACACCTTTTTTGACACTATAGATCAAATAAAATTGTGTAGAAAATAGTAGTAGTAGTAGTAGTAGTAGTAGTAGTAGTAGTAGTAGTAGTAGTAGTAGTAGTAGTGGTAGTAACAATAAGTGCAAAAAATCAGAGGGAACTTAATGGTATAGTCTTGGACACTTATCCAAAATGTGAACTTATCCCAACGGTTTCTATACTAACATGCGGAGAAAATGCTATGTAATAACTTTGTTATAATCTTAGTATGATATTAGCATTCATCTCTTATTAAAAAATCCTCAATTAAACAGAGAGTTTAAAAAAATTGGAATTTACAGGAAAATTCACAGCAGTGAATTTTCAGGAAAATTCACAGCAGTGACAGCACTGTCACTTCTTACAGTAGTTGCATGCCACCTGAGAAATGCGAAGCTCACTCACTCCATTTTCTTACTAGCAATTACTTAAAAATAACTTGTAGAAAATATCTATTTGGTACCTGAAGAGTTAATCAAACCTTAGCTGATGTGAGGGACTTCTTCCCTGCACGTCCTCAGAGACAGTTGTAATTAATTTGATCTTCTCTAGTCATTAACTCAGATTCATAGTGAGCTCTCCACACACTGCTCTATTAATTCACTGGAGATCAGTTCTCAGGATTCATTTAGTTAAGCAGCACTGCTGGATTACATTTTAAAACCCTTTAAACTGGTTGTAATTGATGTCTGTTTATAGAAGCTTACTTTAATGGAGTCAACGTGAGATGAAAATCTACCACACTAGCCTAAGATAGTTTCTTGCTGTTTAAAGCATGTCTCCAGAGGCATCCAGTTAAATAAGAGACCCTGCAAAATAAAATAAATTCCTCATTAACCACAAATCTAGTCTTTGCATTTTAAAAGTAGTTTTTGGTCCTCCTGACTGCTGGTGCCCTGGAAACAAATCTAAAGTAGATTTCACTATGCAGTAACATACATACTTGTTAGGTATTAGGACTTGATCCCGAACTCAGTTAACAAAGCTCCTGTTGGCTTCAATGTAAACTCAACAAGGGTGAATGTAAGGAGCAATGTTTTCCTTCATTAAAATCTCAATGCAGGCAGCACTTCTCTTCTTCTGGCTGTACTTCTCATTGTCAAGTGCAACATACTTGCGAGAAGATATCCCCAAAATACTGGAGCATCTAGACATGGACTGCATTCTTCAATTGTTCTTCAGCAATTAAAGCATCAGTAAGATAATGGTGTTACTGCTGCTTAAATAGCATGACTTTAATGTCTGTCTTCTGCATACAAACAGTTATAATAATGGCATTTAAAACAAAATACACAATCTGGTCAAAAAATATACTGCCTGGAGTCACCTTTGAAGCCATGAAAGAGGAAAGAGTGCCATTTATTATATTTCCAGCAAAGACTGGAAATTCAACCAATCCTCTGCAGGCCATTAACTTTATGCATTCTGCTTCCACACTTGGACTATCTCATACCTGGTCATTTCGAAGCAAAGACAGAGGAGCTTGGGTCTATCCTGTCTATGTGGCTATGTATTGTGGCTACAAACTGTAACATAAGACAAATTATCCCAGGTAATGTTTTCTGAAGTAGCTCATTGACCACAGAGTCCCTGTTTATGGGAAAATAATTTGAGACTACACAGACTTGACTTTCTGTCTAAGCACTCGGAATTTCACCTGAAATGAAGAGTAATTTCAGATGTTCACTTTCTCTGAACATGAAACCCAAGGTCTCTTAGTTTTCCATTCAAAAACCACAAGCATCACAAACTAATATTCATACAGAACATAAAACAGGGCTTTTTGTTGGTCTCTGTGACCACAGAAGAAAGATAAACCTATTATTAAGTTATCCACTATTACATCTACTGTTATCTACTGTTCATTTGTAACTTCTTTACAGGCTGTTGTGAGGCAAATTAATAGCTTTAAAAACTTGCAAGACCTTGGGTGAAAGATGTTATTTAAATGCAAAATCAAACTACTGCATGCCATGGAGAAGAGATTCTTATCTTGCAGCACCCTTTTCTAGAATAATGTGTTTCAGACCTCCCTGTGTTGTGCACAAAACACAAAGAAAAGTGAGTTTTACTAGGTTACTTTAGAAATTACAGTCTTAATATTTACAAGGCCAGATTCTCTTTTGTTTTACAGGCAGCAGTTGCTCTGCAGGTAAACAGTACAGGAAACAGCTCTCAAGATGATAAAATTTTCCACGTTATTTTATCTGCTAGATATTGTGAGTATAGGGGAAAGGGGAAAGATCGTGTATACCTTTTATACACAAATGGTAAAGGAGTGGAAAATACTGGATACACCTTTTTTTTTTTTTTTCCCTCAAGCCCTAATTGCAGCAACACATTTACTCAGCATTCCTTAGGTCCACTCAATCACTCATACTTAAAGTATGGCTTGAGTGCATAGGGACAGCATGTGCTTTCACAAGATGAGACAAATTGCAACAATCTTCTTTAATGTGATCTCATACCACATGAGCTGAACAATACTCAAGGAAGCCAATGACAAACTCGACTGTTTGCTGCCAAATAAAAGTGAGGTGGAAATGGAGGTCAGTGATTTTCTTGGTGATGGTGTTCTTGTCAGGAGTGAAAAGGAAGTGGGGTGCTGCTCACAGCAAATGCAGTGTGTAATTTTGTTAAGTATATGTTATTTACTGCAGCTTATAATGCACAAAAAAAAACCCCAAACCTCAAGAAAGCTGTTTGATTCTCCAAGACAGGAAAGAATCTACAAGAAAGATGCAAGCAAGAAGTTGAAAAAAATAAGGACATCACTTGCACTTTCTGTATTTACCTTTTTTATTTTTGTAAGATATGCCACCATATCTAACATTTATATCAAGAACTTGATCACAATCAATATTTTCACCTACTGACATGAAATGGAAATTCCTCAAAAGGTCAAACAGGTGTCTGAACAGTTGTTTAATGATAATTTCCTCTGCTTGTTGAATTTGGTGTAATTGCTCACTGTGCTCTACTGGCAGCACTGGAGATTACACAACTTCTGCCCCATCCATTTCGGGCCTTACTTCAACCAGCAGGCTTCTCTTCCACTGGTGTGGAATTATTTTAAGGATGCGAGAATATTTTGAATATCAAAACCAATTTGCATTCCAAAAAGACAGACAATTTTGGTGGCCCCAGTTTCCATTAGGTCAGATGATTGGTGCAGTTTCCCCATACTTGTTCCCTGTGCTCAATTCCCCTGTACTGTGAGCAATGCCAATGCAGTTCCCACACTGTTACACCATGAGACCAGGACAAGGTGCTGGAAAATCCAAGCCTCTGTGAGGAAGGACTTTCAAGGGCAGCAGATGGCACATGGACCTTAGCCCATCTTGCAGCAGGACCTTTTGGGAAGCATTGATATCTTCCATTTATGAAGCACTCCAAGGGCTCCACATTCACCTGGTGATTGGTTAGCTCCCAGGGTCACAAACATTTGCTGTCAGGCTGCACCAAAGAACACTCTGAGACTGAAGTTATTCAAAATCTTCCAAGCCCTCAGTAAACAATATATTGCTCCATTCAGTTACTGCACACATGCTCCCCTCAAAGGACCGTTAATGGAAGCATTCCAGGTAACACATCCATGTTCAGGATCAAAAGTATATTTCTCCACATAGAACAGTGCTACCCAAGTGTGTACATTTTGCATCTATACTGGAAATTTTTTCCTCAATTCTGAGAGCCCTGAATGTCCGGTTTGGCAGCATTAAGCACATTAGCTAAGTGAAATCCCTGCTTGTCATCCTCAGAACACTTGTAAGAATATAGATAAACTTCTAACTTCTAATTAATCTGCATTTATTTAGGGAGTCTTTTGGGATTGAGTCCTATTGTATCACACTCCTACTCTATTTCTGTAGCTATATTTGTGCTGAATATGTTAGTTTATATCCAAATTTACTCACAGAGCTTACAGTCTTGTGAAATAAGGTGATATTTTTTTACATGAGAGTGAAAGCCACTGATTGCTAATAGAAAATGTACTGCTTCTTCCCAATGTGACAGGTCTGTGATACAATGCAAACTCCAGTTATAACTACAGAGAGGCCATCACATCACTAAATAAGTGCAAAATATCTTTACCTTTTATTTCAGAGAACAAGAGGAGTTGTGGACTGCAAGAAAGTTTCCCTTTTCAGAAGATGTAACACAGTGTTATAGAGAAGTGAATATATTTTTTACGTTTCAGATGTGAAAAGCAGTGGCATTTACTGCTCACAAGCCAGTGAGTAATATCAAACAGTTCTGTCTTCATCAATCCATACTCTTCTCAACAATCCTGCTCAAAGCTGCTTGTGGGTGATCATCACAGTTTGATAAAGTGATTACTACATAATGGTATCAAATAACTATGATGACTAAAAAAGTTACATGAGTCTTGAAGCATTTTATGTGAAGAATGAGTTTCTCCTTCAACACAATGAAAATATATGAAACAAATTGGGGTTTGAACAGCATGTTGGAATTAGGTCAAGAAGAATTAAGTTTGCGTTTTCTGAATAGCTACAGATACTACAAACTACTTTCCTAGGAATAATGATATTACTTTAAGTAGCAGAACAGTTTTTCAGTCCCTTTCTTTGGTATGTTGTTTCATGATGCATGTGAAATCCATAGCAACATTGTTACACCTGTCACTGTGGCTTTCTGCACACCTGGGCTATTTTATGACAATAAAGATTTCTTCTTCTCTACCCAAAGTACAGACACACAAATCATCTAGAAAACAATTTACAACTATTCATGAATTTTACATCCAAAATGTCAAAAACTGTTAAACATAATTTGAGCTCAGGACCTCCTTGTAATGCTAAAGTTGAGGTGAAAGAATTAACAATCAGTCAGAGTGCTACTGATTCAGATTATGTGGGAATTCAGAGTGGCCTGTGATATGAAATACTTCCAGCAGCTGAAATAACCACTAAATAAATTGATGGTGGTGTTTATTATGTACAATTCATAAATAGAAGGGAAAATATTTACTATAGTACAAACACGGTTATCCTGAAGAGAGGAAGTACTTGAAACAGTCAGACAAGAGACATCCTAGGTCATCAAGGAAATCATAAATATAAATATTTGATGGCTAGTCCCCCTCAACTATCTCTTGATGCCATTCACATGTAGGCTATTTAAGATCTTTTAGTCCACTTCCTCTACAAAACAGACTAAAGTTTGGAAATCTTCTACCAGGAGAGACTTGTTATTGTCTTCTCCTCTCTGCTGAATTTAGCAATTTGTGGTTCTCTCATGCTTGTTTCAAGTTTAAGCAACTCCTTCACTTTCAGGTTCTGTATAACTGTGTCCTTGATGCAATTCACATCTTAATTCTTGTCACTCCGTGGCACTTTATGTACCTTTAGTCTTCTGACTTCTGCTCCCTAACTTTCTACATCCTGTCCCCAACATGTCGTCTGTTGTCCAAGCCTTGGTTACCTCATCTTGATCCTAGCCTGTCCTGGTTTAGGGCAAACTTTGGGAGAAAATCCTCTAGAAAGCAAATTCAAACAGCTCCTCCCCCAACTGGTTCAGGAAAAAGATTTCCTTGGAGAAAAGTGGAAAAAACCTGTTTATTTAACAGGCTGCATTCAGCAGCACAAAAAAAAAAAAAAAAAAAAAAAA
>VXAX01003529.1:362794-377816 GCA_013399835.1 Leptocoma aspasia | reverse complement strand
AAAAAAGAACGGTGTTAAACAATAAAACTTCTTGCCACTCCAAAAGAGA
Organism: Leptocoma aspasia; assembly: GCA_013399835.1. Taxonomy (NCBI): domain Eukaryota; kingdom Metazoa; phylum Chordata; class Aves; order Passeriformes; family Nectariniidae; genus Leptocoma; species Leptocoma aspasia. Next base: position 377,767 of record VXAX01003529.1, on the reverse strand, counting down.
TGACAAACTCAGAAAGTCCCAGTCTGTTATCAGCCCCTCTGGTGCTGGAAAGGCCACGGCCCAGGACCAGCCCGGCAGGCCACAGGTGTGTGAGCTCCCAGTCCTCTTCTGGGTGTTTCAGTCCAGAGCAGGTTTAAACAGGTCTAAAGGAAAAGAAAGAACCACAGTCCAAAGGACTTCTCTGCCTCAGCTAGCTAAAACTAACTAAAAAGCAAAGGAGAGCTCTGTCCTGGTGCTGTCTTTGTGCTGCAGACAAGAAGAGCAAAGTGTGGAAACAAACTGCAGGCTTCTACATCCCCTCTCTTCACTCTCAGAATTGGTGCAAAAGGTGCAAAAAGGTACAAAAACTTAATTTCTGAGCTACACAGACAAATGGGGATAACAAGCATCATAAAGTCAACCCAGATCCTATTCCCAGATCCATGCTCTTGGACTCAACCATCAACCTATTCCTTATTTCTGAACAACAGCCAGTACCAATACCCAAGCTATTAGTCCTCTCTGCCTTCCACACAGTAAGTCCTACAGGGCATGGATTCCCTTTATATTTATGTCTTATACAGCCCCAAGCATACTGTAAGCATTTAATGCATAAAATAAATAACAAGAGACATGCAGCTCTGCTGGAGACAAGAGACAAGACATTGAAGAAGCTAATCAAACTTGTACTGTGCGAGGTGGGGCTTCAACTTACAAAACACTCACAAAAGATAACTGGGACAGGGAGAAGGAAACATACAGCTCTTCATATTGACCCAGCAAATATTCTGGCATGTCTTTAATCAAAAGGCCTTAAATAACCCTTGTGAGCACAAAGGCACTACCCATACATACACGACAGGCATTTTATTACTCCCCTGAACAGCCCAGTTTCCAGACGCATGAGATAAGCCTTTAGGTGTCAGAGTATTTTTTAATGACTTCAGAGAAGTTTGCCATTCAGTGGTTATTTATCATTCAATGGTTAATTTCCATGGCCTTTATCTAAATGCATCTTTTCACCATGTAACCTCAGTTATGTGTCATCCAAAGCTGTAGGTGTGTCTGTTAGACTAATTGTAAGCATAAAAGTTTTCCTCATTAGGCAATTGTAGGCTGTGGTAAATTTTCCCTTTTTTACAGCTAGGAACTATCAGACTTTTAAAGTTTCCAGATGTAAAGCAAACTTTTCAGGTCTCTAACCATTTTTCAACCACTTTCCTACATCTTTGCCAATGAAACCATTTCTGATGATGTCTATCAGAAGTGTGAAACTGTTTTTGTAAGGAACCTAGTAGTGCTACAAACAGTGATATAAACTCCCTTCTTCTGTCTGCACATAGAAATAATTCATCAGTTTTAAGGCAGTAAAACCGATTTACATTAATTTAGCAGTTCCCAATAAGCTTTTATAGTTCATGTTTCACCATTCAGTATGACACATACTTAGCCTTGATCTTGAGCAGTATTATTCATTTAAACAATAATGTTGCACAATGCAAATTTAAAAGCTACAACACAAATATGAAACTGTGGTTTTGTTCTTAGGTGTTTTGTTGTGGGTTTTTTTTGGGAGGGGATGTTGTTTGTTTGTGTGTTTGTTTTACTGTTAGAGCACTAATATGCATTAGCAACTCCATTTTTGTGCAGACAGGGGAAGATAGTCTCTATTGTGCTGACAGCAAGTCAACCCAGTACTCCCCAGCCATTTATGACCTGGCTTAGGGAGGTGACATAACACCCGGAGTCAGCCGTCCACCAGGACATTACAGAGCATCAGTCACTGCATCTTTGTGTTCTCACTAATGAAAATGCAGCTTTTCCAGCAAGACATCAAAACCACATCTATCCCATTGACATATTCTTTCTGTTGACTAAAGTTCTTCAAAGTACCAGAGATTTATCTTCCACTAAAAAACTGCCGGTTCAAAAAAAATCAGTTCTCATCCTTCAGTTGTTTAAAGTATTGACTTTGTATTATTTTATCTATGATAACATCTGATGGATAAATAGGACAATGTAGTCCTACAGTAAGAAGCCTCAGGCTCTGAAGTTTTCCCAAACACATCAATTATTATGTCTTAAAATCCAAACAAATAAAAAAAAAATCCCAAAATACCAAAGCAAAACCAAACCCCAACAATATATTTCTGTTTATTCAGGTATGCATCTTTTTTCCCACAAAGTTACCCGGAATGCAAATAAGAGATGTGCTTTATTAATCAAAAAGTCCTTTCTTAGATCCATTTTGACACCTTTCCCATTTGAATGATGTGGCTCAGCATTTTTTTAATTATTATTTATGCATCATCACAGGTGAACCTGGTGCTTTACAGAGACCTAGAATGACAAGACCCTGCCCTGAGGTGCTTGGAGTCTAAATTAGATGTACACATATTTATATCACTATTGCTGATACAAAATTCCCTCTCTAAGATGTGGCACTGAACCTGAGTCCTTTCAGATATTCATGTAAGGAATAAATCATGTGTGGACGGGAGTAATGAAAAAGGAGTTAGGGTCTTTGTTTCACAAAAGCCTAAGTTTTATTGTATGGCATCAGACCTATTTAGCATGCCATACAGTCTCCAGCCATGGCTCTTGCCTGACTTTTGCAATGTTTAAGGGCACTGTTAGAGTGATCCTTCCATCAGTGCGTCATCCCAGGATTCAGAAATCAGCAGTCAAAGGGACTTTCTCAGCTTGAGGTCACATGTAAACCACTGAATTTAATTATTATGAAATAACACTAAGCCAATCCTTCAATTATTTTATCTAGTCCTGTTTTGAACTTATTTATACTTTTTGCTTCCAAGCTCCCCTGTGGCTACAAGTTCCACAATTAAATTACGCACTATGAGAAAAAGTATGTTATTTTGCTTGTTTTGAACATATTCTCTAACAATTTTAAGGGGCAGTCCATGTCACTTGTTTTGTTGCTCTGTGCAATTCATGACTTACAAACTTCTACATTCTACTCTTTCTTTGTTCTTTTAAAAGCAAAAAAAACTTATCTGTTATATCTGCCCTAGTCTAAAGCCTGACATTCACTTGTGAACATCTTGGTCACACTTTTCTGGGTCTTCCTAGTTCTATTACATCCTATGTCTTCATTGGTAACCAAAACTGGGGAAGCCCAGCATGTGAGCAAGCTACATATGTGAAAAGTAGCAATGTGATGCTTTTTGCTTTTGCTCTCTCCATTTCTTTCTAATAATTGTTAACATTTTAATGGTCAGTCCTTCAGTTGCATCCTAACAAACTGATTCTGATGTCCCATCTCACTGCAAAACACATCTAGGCCACAACAAATCTTCTGTTTTACTTATTTAACTTTTACATACCCTGGGATGTGGTGAGATGAAGGACTACTTGAGCCATTGAGGTAATTTTGGATGTCTTTGCTGCTACCTTAAGAAGCATCTCCAGAAATGTTATGAACAGCCAAACAGGGCTCTTGCTCAGGGCTGAAACCTATAAATCTCTTTCCTGAGATTTCTTCTTGCTCCTTAAATGATAGTGGCTTCATGACAGAGAACTGAAGGAGCAAAATAGGGAAAACATAAATGGGACTGTGTTTGCAGATGGTGTGCTCTTGTCTACTTTTTGCTGTTAGTGCTACGGCAGCATAATATGATTTCTTTCTTCTTTATTTTTTTACCAACAAAGTAACAGGTGCAGAACCAAACAACCAAACAAGAACTATTCTTCGGTACAAATTGCTGTCTTAATCTGATGAACTGAATCTTTATTTTCACACACAAAAATTGGGAAATTCAGTAAATTTCTTCAAAGCTTACTTTTAATATATTAAGTTCTGTCATACTTACTAAAGTCATGTAGTTTTTTTATCCTGAAAATACTGCATTGATAGCAATACATTTAGAAAGTAAGACTTTTTCAAGATAGGTAGCCATGCAAGAAACAAACTTGGAGTCTTTAAGTTGAAAAGTGTATCTACTTTACAATTAGATTATTCTTCCTGAGAATATTCTCAATTTTCAAACTTGAATTAAAAAGAATCAAACACCTACCTTTTTGAGTTGTAAGAAATGTTTAGCAAGCCCACACACACATATTCAATTATTTTAATCTTCAGCCATAAGTCAATACTTGCAGCACTTAATCATTTTTATTCCCTTCCTTGAACTCCCTTCAATTTATCAATGCCTTTTTAAATACAGATTTTGTAAGATGTAGTGGAATAATTTTTTATGAAGAAATGAGTGGTCATTAGCACTGTGCTCAAGTGAAAATAAATGTTAAAGATTAAACATACTTTTGAATAAAGAGTAACTATTATTTCATGTTTATGAAAATGGTCTTTTCCCCCTTCCTGTAAACCAAATAAATCTTTCATTAAAATTGCATTCACTGGACTTCTTGAGGCATTAATATGCATGTGAGATTGGGCTTTTTTCCATGTATGTGGCTGGAGGTATTTTAATCAGATGACCAGATATCAGTTATGTTATAACTCTGCTGAAGAGTCAAAAAACTCCAGTATCAACAGGCTTTTAGATTGGGTACAATTTTCTATATTATTTACAGGCTGGCTGGTGACCAAATTAGGTACGAGAAATTAAAAGATTGGAAGCAGTCAATAAAATTATTGTTGTACATACTGGTCTGTGCACATTAAGGCAGTCCGGTACTATTCATTCTCTGCTTAGGAGTATCTTGTTATTTCAGTGTGTGAAAAAATGACGTTTTTCCTCTCTAAGAAGACACATTGAACAAAGCTAACTCATGGAAACTGCTGTGAAGCAGCAGGTGGCTGGGGTAAGCAGGAGAAGCAGGAGATAAAAATCAGTACCAGCAATAAGTACAGACACCTCTACACAATTGCCCGAAGTGACACCGATGAAAACCAAGCCTTAGTTAAGATCTGTGAAGGCAGCTCACCACCTTTGCCGAGGAGACATAAACTCATGGTGGTACAGGACCCTATACAACAACATCCAATTCCTTGAAAAGTCAGGCTCCAGTGGTGAAATAAACCTAATCACATTACTGCTTATGGGATGACTATTCTTTTGGGCTTCTAAGCAATCAGAAGCATATATATGTAAATACATACATAGTTTACTTGTATAGCCCTTCCTGCTGCTTACTTAGAATAGAAAAATAACCCATTAAAAGAAGTACCAGTGGTCCAGATTAGAGCATGGAATTTGGACCTGAAATTATACTCTCAGTTTAAGGAGAGTATACATCTATGACCACAGATGAACTCATTTTAGATGAACTTGCAAATTGAGGCATATCACAGACTGGTCCCCTAAACTTGAGACATTTGGAAACAGTGGCTTGCACTTCAGCATCTTTGTTTTCCTATATGCAAAGACCTCTGAGAGTTTTGGGAGGAAAATCTTTTGCATGAAAGGAGTGGTTATCTTTGTACTCTGTAAAAATATTTCTAAAATATATGTTGACACCTGAGGCCAAATTCACCCATCTAAATCTCTGCACCTCTATTCATCTTAGACACCTTTGGTAGCCAGTGGGAAATGACAGGCATTTCTCACACCTCAGTCAGCTTATGCTGTTGCTGTGGGTGCCTCTCTGTGTGCTAACTCCAAATGGCACTGGAATCATGTTCCCAAAGTACACGTCTCAGGTACGTTAATTGGGAAGAACTGAGGTGTTTGTGTCCTGTAAACTCACTTGGAAATTCCACCTCTCTTTCAACAGACAATGCAAGGCTGCTACACTTTTCAACCCAGGAACTGGCTGCAGTGACACCAGCTTTGGGGTTATGTGCCTTTCTGGAGGAGCTGTCTCCAGGTTATCCTGAGTCAAGGTTTTACTTGTTTTTAGATCTGGCATTTCCCTGTCATGAGAACTCCTAACAAATGAGAAAAGCACCTAGAGAATTCACTCTTGCACCTCAGTCAGGTATTCCCTCTCATGTGAGGTGAGAGGATGAATTTTAAACCTGGCACAAGGGAAAGAGGCTCTGTCTGAGCATATAACTACTCACCCAGATATTACTAAAGCCACTCATGCTTCCTGGAAAAGACTTATTTCTTTGAAGGTAGACTATGCTGATCTGAAATTGGACATGTCTATATTACTTCCTGAAAAACTGCATATCCTTTCTGAGGGACATACATTTCTTTTTTATGACTATGACGATGCAAAGCAATTTTAAATGCCCAGAGGAGAGAACTTGAAAAGATGAATGAAAAGAAATTGAATGATTAATTAGAGTTAGAAGAAGATTTGATGAGAAATTCTATAATTCTAGACTTTTAATTTAATTGCATCTCTCTCTATTACTTTTCACCCTTCTTTACTTTCATGGAGATTCATAAAAATATAATTCTAAAGAGGTCCTTATCTTACAGCACCTACTAAGAAATATAACACTGTTTATTCTGTTTGGACAGTACATTTGAGTTTTGAGGTTGGTGATTTATTAGACTTCTCAGGTACTAGCTATACCTATATACCTGGAATGTCCCGATTCCTGTTTCAGTAAAATTATGCCTTTGACATAAATTCCTGACTATTTGTGAACTTTATAGCATTTTCTGTGCCTAGGAGATGAGTGCTATGACCTCTCTGCTTATTTGCTCAGCTATTGGCTAAAATCTTTTCTCACTCACATTGCTCCAAGGCACAGGAGTGCTGCTGAAATCAATGGAGCTGTTGAGGGTTTACAGTCTTGAGCACAATCTTGCCTATATCTGTATATAGGTATTCTTGAGGATATTGCTAGGGTTTGGATCAAACTATGAAATTCATCATATATAAATTAATCTATAGATTTTTCTTTATACTAAATATCTGCATATGAGGCTTTCAGTTGTTACAAAGAACCAATTTATTTGAGATGAGGTTCTACCCTCCAAATTACAAATCTGATTTAATTTCTCTTTGATTCAATAGGCTTTGACTTGGTCTTACTGCATTCCTCTAGCCAACCTTTTCTGAAACCTGTTTCCTCTACTCTTGTTTCAAAGACTTGCTTGATTTCTGTGTTTACCACCATTCTAAGGATCACCTTTAAACTAGGTACTCAAACAGAAGCAGACAAATGCTAAAAGGGACTTTCTTAGCATTGGACAAAATAAATTAATAAATTGGGTATCCTAATTTCATGTTTATAAACTGCAAACAGTTGAGGAGAAGAACTAATTATTCACATGATGAAACATTATATGCATAAATTATCCCAAAGTACTTTGCTATATCTGCCACCACTTCTGGAGCAAGACAGAGCAAGATGGGAAAGATCTTTCTTCAGAGAAATGAAGAGCAGGATAAAAGTATATAGGTGCACTTTGACTTGAACTTCTTTCTTAAAAGTGATGTTTGCTGCTCCATGCTGTGTTTCTACAACACGTAACAATCATGTCTTCTCCTCATTGCCATTTCACCCCTGTACATTTTTCCTTCATTTCCCAAGCAGCTTTTCATATCATACAGAGTATTTTCCTGACAAAATTTATTACTGAAAATAATTTTTTTTTTTTCGCAAGTCCTATCACTTATATTTTTAGAGAACCCATGCCACTTGTTACTCCTCAGCAGCACAATTTTACACAGTATTTTTTTTTTTCCATTTTACAAGTTGTATGGCCAAGGTTTAATTCAAAGACTCATCTCCTTTGAGGGCTGAAGTCTACTTCCACTACATAAAAATGAAAAGTTTATAAAAATTAATAATGCCCAGAAACACATGGCATATATAAAGCTGCTGTAAATTCATTAGTAATTTCATATCAGGTAGGAGAAAAAACAAACAAATAGTTACAATACTTCAACAATGGCCCTTTGTTTCTGCAACTGTTCAACAACAGGCTTGGGGTTTTTTTTACTATTCTAATGTCAATCACTGACATGTTATTCTCCATCTCCCCATTACTATTTAACTGTATTTAGGTAATTCAGAAAACCATTGACTTGACAATTTTATCCCAGACCCTATGAATAGGTTTTCTCAGTATGACTCAATAGAAATGTCTCTGTCCTTAATATTAGGTACTTATGGAAGTGTATGCATCATTAAGAGTGTGTGAGGACATCTACACAGAGAGACATAACGCTCTAAGTACAGTTACAGAAATAGGTATAGCCATAAATATTTTTAAATCATTCAAATATTTGTGTGAAATGAACCTAGGAAGTAGCTCTTATATTTACCTATTTTAGCTAGTGATTAATGTTACAAATTTAAAAATGTATATGTAGTTGTTCACTATTTTACAACAGATTAATTACTATTACAAATGTCTGTAGTGAATACCATGCATGCAAGTCTCATGCTCATTGCCATTCTAGGAAGAAATCCTCATTTCAAAGAAAAAAGGTTTGCTGGGATACTGTAATTACTTTGATTAAAAAATGAACAAACCAACTAAAAAAACAAAAATCCAAACCAAAACACAACCCAGGACAAAAGTGCATCCCTCCCTCTTATTCTAAGATATGCTCAAATTGAAATAAAATTTCACAACTCTAACTATGAGGGAAAGGTAGCACTTATGCAGTCATTGTATTCAGATCAATACATTATTATACCCTCAAGAGAGGAGACAGGCAAATTTGGGTGAGGAAGAAGAAAACAAATCTAAAATACTCCCTTGACCAGGGAGGTCAGAGCTCTTTTATGCCCAGCAGAAAATTTTCAAATGAAAAAATGTGAGTCTCTTCTCTTAATGCACTGAACACTAATCTGCCTGTATAACAGACTAGCTCCTTCTATATAAATGTTAAACATCTATTTGTATCCTGCATAAATAGAAACAGAAGCAGTGCTTCTAACATCTGTCATTGCTGGAATAATCATGCTGCTGTACAATTATTTTGTTGGGATCCTTTTACAAAATGAAAACAGCATTCATTCCCAATTATTCAGTAAGGCCTGCTTTCCTCCTGTGATTATTATTTAAGATGAAACAGCTCTCTCATTCTCCTTAACTAAAACTAGCTAATCAGTGAGCGTTTTGGTTACTGATAAATTTTCCTCTGGGTCAGTCCAACTTAATTTTAAGAGGTTGCATTGCATTATATTATAAATTAATTATATTAACTGCCTGCAATTTAATGCACTTTAAGGAATAGTTAATTCACTGCTGCAGATCTTAGTGACAAATTATTCTTTGTCACTAAGGTTAGTGACAGAGATTACTCCTCTGTCTCCTCCCATTGACATGATCCCATAACAGGATGAATGCATTTTACACTAAACATTTAAACAATAAACAGAGAGAGAAAGAAAAAGAGTGTGGGAATATTAATGAGCAGAGGAACTTCACGAGGACTGCATTGAGATGAAAGCAATGTTGCTATTAAGGAATGTTTTCACTCCTGCCTGTCTATCATAAGGCCAAATCTTTAGATAAGGGTTTTTCAGTGTGATACAAGATGTTATCAAATGCTGTTGTACAATATTTAGTCTCAAGGGCTGACTTAAAAGAAATGGCATCAACTATAAAACAAAACAACACACTGCCACCAAACAAAAGTGGAAAGCAAGTGCAGCAGAGGGTTCAAGTTTGATGCACAGTTATTATCACAGCTCTGCTTTCCCACAGAGCTGATTTTTATCTGTACTGGATATCACTGATAAGTATACTTTATGTCTATACGTGTTTGTGTGTGCGTGTGCATTTCCTCTCTAAAAGGGGACCGTGAAAGTGTAGGGAGGGTGAGATCGGGGGAGAGAGAGTATAAAATTGAATGCAGGCTGGCAAGATGGAAATGATATTTGTTTTCTATCACACCAGAGATGCACCATTCCAGCTTTTGTCCTTCAAAGCTGTGAGAGACCACGCTTTAATGCCTGCAGGTTGACCATGCATTGTTATTATACAGTCTTCATGTTCACATCATGTGTCATCTGACCAAAGGAGAGTCTACAAAGTGAAAGCCTCATGCAAAATTTATGCTTATATGGCTGTTTCAGTCAGTGGAAAAATCAATACTGCAGGCTTGATGCACAGAAATGACTGAGTGCTCTCTGACTGACACTAAAAGCACTGGGAGATTGAGGGGCTGCATTTGCCGTTCAAGGAATTGAGTGTATTAGAGCTCTTATAATAGTCTGCTCACCTTATATTAGCCTTTCCTTGGGATTATTTTTTGATAACAATTATGATTGTGGAGTTTAAGGCAATTACACTATTACAAAGAAAAAGCTGCTTTTTATGTCCTGTAAAGCTCTCATATATTTCACACCACAACTGCCTTCCAATTATTTTGTTACAATGCACTTTGGAAGCAAAATGTCCTAACTGATATATATTAGTCCTTTATGTTTTATAAATAAAAATCAAACTGTAATGTAATCCTTCAAAAGAAGCTTCACAGTTTCCCTGATGTTATTTTAAAAGGAGTAAAATGCAATGTGTGTTGTAAGTCTTAAAAAAGACATACACAGGAGCTGTTTTTTATATGGAAGTACAACACAAGACAGGGATATTGCACAGATTGTGCAGACTGTTGTAGCTCAAGATGCTAATACTGCCCATTAAACATGGATGGATATGATCTACAAAGATGGAGTATAACAAAAGAAAAGAAACAAAACCTATCCACTCAGAGGCTTTTTAGAAAAGCATTTTCAAGGTGTAGTTTAATGTTAGAGTGAACATCCTGCCATAATGACTCAAGGAATTAGACATAGAAGTGGTTATCAGAAAATGAACAAAATTAATGTTTGAAATAAAAAACAAACTCTTGTCATCTACTTAAATTACATATATTCCCTCCATCAAAATTACCTCTGGTCATAACAGGAATGTACTACAATTTTGTCACTGTAAACACACAGAAATTCTTTATTAGATGGCATTACAAGCTGGTCAGTAATGTCTTCTACTTTTATTATAATAATGAGCAAAATTATTAATACAGATTATAAGAAAGGATTAAGGAATATATTGCTAGTAGGTTTAGAAATCCCTGAATTCCATAGCAGTAATCATGTTATTATTAGAAAATGCACTTTACTCCCATATTTAGCTTTTTGACATCTATGCACAGAGGTGGGTAAAAAGCATAGCCCTTTCTAACGATAAACAAAAGAAAAATTTATGGAAATAAAATGCACCAGCTGTCTTGCAATGCAGTGGTGTTTTTGGACTATAGAAATACAGTTTATACTATCTAGATGAATTCTTACAAATTAAAAATTACTACCTCTGCAGCTCCTGTAGCAGAGTTAATGTCACCTGCAAGCAGCTAAGTACAGACTATGTCCACTCCAAAAAGTTACACAAAGTTGTGTCAAATAGCTAACTAGTGCCATGCAACTGAGTATCCTGATTACCCCTCTTCTAGAGCAAAAAATTTCTGCTACTAGGGCTTGTGAATTTAAAATAAAATTTGCCATCAGGTTTCTGTATTTTTGTGCAGGTATGTAGTGGGGATGCATGACCCTTTTGAATTCAGAAACCCTAAGAAACATCTGGCATCCACAGAAGCTGGACTGGCACAGCTCTAAACCATCTCTGATACCTCATTCGATATGTGCCATCCGGATACCACTTCCAGGACATGAGACCATCTGCTTTCAGTGACTTCATTAAAAATGCTGAAGTGGCCAACTTCCGTCAGATCAAGGTCCCCCATTCTGTTTTTTGGTCACACTAATCCTCTACCTGAAATGAGTAGAAAGTTTGTCTGTGGACTGACTGCACTGATTTGGACCCTCCTGGAGCACAGAAGGGACAGATAGTGGGCTGTATTCATGCAACTGCAACAAACCTACATGGGCAGTGGAAAGGAGAGTCAGTGAACATGTTTTGGTGAGAGGATGAATTTTCCTCATCTTGCTGTGAGAAGATGGAAGGAAGAAGGAAGATAGTAGATAGTTGATTGACACCTGGTAGGAATTAGTCAGTGTAGAGTCACATTGTAGCTCCATGGGAGACTGTCAACCCTACAGTGTCTCTGAACAAATGCTGAAACCAACTTCTTCCTGCTGATTGGGAAAAAAACCCTACAGGGAGCACAGACACTGACGATATACCTTAGAGTACGGATGAGGAGAGGTTATGCACACATTTAGCAGGACAGAGAAATATGTGGGGCAATGCATTTTTTCCACCTACAGAAGTTGCAACCGACAGCACAGAAAAAGGCCTTCGTGTTTGAGGTTATCTTCTGGTAAACTAGGTTTCTCTGGTTTTGTTTCTTTTTTTGGTCTTTTTTTTTTTCTTTTCCTTGTGTAATGAGACACCTCTCTGATAGATGATTTAAAAGAAGAAACAAAAAGGAAAGATCACAGATAAAATGATAAAATATACTGTTTCCTTTGATGTCTCTTTTCACTTAGCCTAAATGATTAACAGTGTGGATAGGTAATCTTGACTAGAAAGAAAACAGCACAACCATGAAAACAGCGATTTTAGTTCTGTTTAGGAATGAGAGGACTGAGAAAAAAGTCTGATTTCAGGCTCACAGGTGACTGTTGCTGAAAGGAACCAACACCATCCTATTTTCAAATTAGTATATTCATTTTTGTTAGTTTTCATGCCTAATCAGGCATGAAAAATTAAAGAACAAAATCTGTGTACAGAACATTGTCATAAGGTGAAGATGCCCCACCATCAAACAGATGCTGAGATGAAAACCAACAGGTCTGTTTCCACCCTCTCCTACAGAAACTACTGCTCTGGCTGCAGTTTCTTCACCTGTGGATTTCTTAGAGCTTACAAGGCTTGACTTAAGGAAGATGACAAAACCAAACTAGCAAAAAATCCCCCTGAAGTGATCCAAACTTCTGGGTCCAAGGTAACTGAGGGGAAGACATGGCTGGCTGTTTCTACAGTGTGGTCATTTTTTCATTTGTTCTGTATCGAAACCCATTTACTATCCCCATTAAAGAAATAGCTATGATTATCTCTGCTCAAACCCAGAAGTTCTCTCTCCTAGACTTTCTCTCCCAAAAACAAATGATCTTACAAAAATTAAAATTAAATTAAAAACAAAAAAATAATTTAAAGACATTTTTAAAATTAAAAACATATTACAAGGAATGTTTTAGCACTTGAGTACTGAAAAGTAACAGAAACTAGGTAAAGGTTACTTTTTAAGTACTAATGTGTTCAATACATCACAAGATACACAGGTTTTTCTCCAAGCATGTTACAGTTTACTAAGAAAGTATCTCCTCATCCATAGACATGGAAAAAGTGTATGCTAGTATCTACAAGCATATTCTATTGTCCCTGCATTTATAACATTTTACTAGCAAACTTTGGTCATATAGATGGTGAACTAAGAACTAGGCTTATTACACAGCAGCTTGCTTTTCTTCCATTGTGGGCTGCTCTCATGGACACAGCTGGAACAGGGACCTGCCCAAGACAAGAACAATTGTTTTAATGTGCATTTGTGAAGGTTCTAGCATGTGAGGTCTTTGATCAGTGCCTCTAACTGCTAGTGGAGTACAAATAAACCCTAGTGCTACCAGATCTATTCAGACAGGTAAATGTTACCTAATGTGAAAGGTACTATAAAATGCAAAGAGAAAACCAAAACTTATAAACTGTGAAAGTGCAGAACTATAGTGGGAAGAGAGCATATAGAAAGAAAACAAGAAATTACATACATGGTGTATTTCATACATGGTGTATGAAAAACCTGAAAATTTTGGAAAATATTTATATGTATGCATATGCACACACAAAATTTAAAGGTAGCTGAGGCTAATATGCACATTTGGCACTATCAATAAGCATTGCTAGTATGTTCCTAGAATAGATATGAGTAAGTGAGTGACCTGAGAGTGAAGGCAAGAATAGTACATCCATGCATAAATGACTGCTAATTCAGAAGATGCTCAATACTTTATACAGAGGTATTTTCATTCTATATCAACAGATTGACCAAAAGAAGGGAGAAGACATGAGCAAACTTATAGGGAATGAGCAGACCATTAATGACATGGAACAGAAACATTTGCAAAAGATTGGGAGCAGTGCAAGGCTTCTCAGGAGACCAGACTGAAAAGTATATATCCTAGCAACTGAGCTCAGAAAGGACATGGAGCTTTAACAGAGTGTGTTTGGAAATGGAGAAGGAAAATGACCAAAATAAGGAAGATGATGCAAGACTTTTACTAATGCTAGAGAGCAACTATGGCAAGCTTTGGGTAAAGCTTGTATGTACAAGGGAAGAAATAGGGAAGTCAAAGAGAGGTTAAATAACAGACTAATGAAGGGGATGTTGTCAGAAGTGACAGACAGTAGTGAGAGCTGAGGCATCACTGAAAAAACAAAATGTCAGAAAGACAAGCCAAAACAGCTTTGGGGAAGTCAGGGGAGGACGGATACACCCATAAGCCACCACTGTGGAGAAGCTATGTGTCCTAGGGTGACTTTATGATGCTTGTATCCCCAGTCATCTGCTCTGTGTATGCTGGATATTAGGTTTTGCACCTTTAAGACTGGTTCCGAGAGCGGAGGGGGAGAGAAGAAGCGCGGAGTTTGTTACCAGAAACTGCACTTGCTGCCCCACATCCTCCTCCTGCACTGTGCTGTCTGCAGCACGGACAGACAGCGGGAGAGAGCTCTCCTTAGCTTTTTAGTTAGGTTTTTTTTTCAGTTAGCTGAGGCCAGAAGTCTTTTGGAACTGCTCAGCTACTGTTCGGTCCGGGAACACCAGGACTGTCGTCCGGGGGCTCCCTTCGCTGCACTGCCGCCGGAGCTCCGGGCCCGAGCCCCGAGAGACCGACAGAACGCAGAAAAGTCTCTCTCTCCGATCCACACAAGAACTTTCATAATTTGCCACCTCTTCAGAACGAGAGGTTTCATTGTTTAATATTGTTCATTTTTCATGTTTCTGAGTACTTTTCTTGTCAAATAAACAGGTTTTTTCCACTTCTCTCAAAAGAGATTTTTCTCCCGAACAGGTTGGGAGAGGGGCAACTAGAATTTTCTTTCTAGAGGAGACCACTTCAGAGGTTTCCTCCCAAAATTTGCCCTAAACCAGGACACTATGTCAAAGATAGTTGAAATCAGAATAGCATTCAAATAA
>VXAX01003529.1:347408-362649 GCA_013399835.1 Leptocoma aspasia | reverse complement strand
AATAAAATAATTAAGGAGTATTTAGTGTTATCTGTGAAAGAACAATAGTTTCATTACCTTAAAGAAGCACAGTTTTTGTGTTTATACTTTCCCCTATGTAAAAATGTAGTATATTTAGTAGAAACAATGTAGTATATTTATTGTTTATAACATCAGGTTTGAAGGAAATTCAATGGGAAACAGTTCAACAGGCTATGTCACTATAAGTACAAATGTATTTTGCACAGTTAGAAAGGGATGTGTGTGTGTGGGACTAGAGATGTGAAAGAGAGCTCCTTTTAACTTTCTCACCTATTTACCTATCCCATATGCTATAATTCTGTTTCTACTGAGTGAATGCAACCACCTTGTTATTCTGCATGAGCTTAACCATGGGTTTATTTTGTCTTGCTCTCCTGCTTAAGAACTTCATGGGAAAAAAAGGTTACTTGATAATAGCCACTGACAAAGTACTCAGCTGGAAAACATATCTTCCAACATGGTTCCCTCATGTAAATTTCTTGTGTGGAGTCCTATTAGATTGCCAGCCTTATCTATGCTGAGCAGTACCACACAAAAATCAGGCGGATAGTGATACTATACATTAAAATAAAACTCCACACAGTAAACACAATGTATTCTAGAGGAGGAATACTCAACAGGTAATAGAGGCATAAAAAAGCCACCCTCACCTCAATACCTGTAAACTAATATAATCTAATACATTACAAAATTAAGTGAAAAAGGAGAAAAACATACTGTTATGAAAACAATGATCTTGCAGCTGGAGGACAGGTTGGATTCCCCCCTAATTTAAGGGCATCACCTTCTGAATGATGCACCCATGCATCTGAAATCATTGTTGAATATTTACAAAACTAATGGCATAATGGCATTTTTTCTGTTAAATAAATAATTCTGAAACATAATATACATATTTACAGGAATATGTATGTTTGTTGATCTAATGGATTGAGCATGAACAAGTGGAAACAAGTTTGAATGGCTGTTCAACAAAATGCACTGATAATTAGTTGAATCAAGAATTTAAAGAAGTCAACAGATGTGGAAAGTCATTATCCATGTAACTTTCACTTCTTTTGTAGATGGAAAGAGACAGTGACAGCAGAGATGAGCTACTGTGCCACTCCTGAAAAGCCATTTGCTTTTGAAAATCAATATATCTCAACAAGTTTGAAAGTGTTTTCTCCCAAAGATAAGTTACAAATATGAAGGGGGTGGCAAAAAAACCTAAAGCCATAGGGGTTTTTTTTCAGATTTGCATTCAGTAGTACAGTAATTTGTTAATTTAAGGCTGAGCATTTCTTCAGAGGCATAATTCTAAGTACTACATTTCAGAGAGAAAATTACAGTGATTATTCTCTCTGTCTTCCCCTCTTCAACACTTTCTGGAATATACAGGGCATTTCTGAGGTGATCAGAAGGATTTGTGATTGGTTGGCAGTTGGACGCCGCTGTGCTACTGCCAATTTGAAAAACATCCCATGTGGAAGTCTCTCCTATCCTGTGATTGCCTAACCCAAATTTGCTTGTGGGCAGAACAGGATGCTTCAAATCACTGCACTATTTTTAGCACATGCTTTTCCTTTCAACAATCCTGAATCTTAGTCTTCTCTCCCTTCTAACTGTATTGTTGATGTATCACACTATCCCAAATACTTCTTTATGAGGAAGATGCCAGCTTCCTCTTCATATTCCACTTTCTTGACTCCTCTTTACACATAGAATTGCTCTGATGTACTCTATCAGAAAGCTGACAAAATAGCTGGTAAAGTAGTTACAACTTTCTCTCTTTCCAACCATCCTTTTCTTATTTGTCGTGGCACTTGTCCCATTAACTAGATCCTCTCTCTTCATTGGAGATACCTTCATTTCCATTTGTTCATCACCTTTCATGTTCTGATAGCTCTTCCTTTTTAAAATACTAATTTGCTTTATTTTTAGAAAAATAAAAATAAATATAAATATATTAGTCTTTACTTAAACTTCATCCTCGCATGGCACTATAACTAGTGCTCCAGTTGTCTTCTTCAATTAATTAATATACTTCTTCAATTAATTAATATACATATACTCACAATCACAGCCTAAAATTGTTTACTAATTTCACCATATACATTTACAACCCGCCATTTGCACTCAACAGAACATGTTCAGATTCAGTGCTCTGTCTCACAGCACTTCACATCTCTCATTTTTAAATCCTTCATTGACATGCCTTGCAGAAGATCCTTCTAATTCCTCTTCCAGCTTTCTGCAACTGTTTCTTCAGATCCCATTCCTGGCCCTCATAATATTTTATCTGATTAATCTCAAAGACATCAATTCTGTCTATATGTTGACAGCAAACAAATCTGCATGTCAGCCAGTTTCTTTACACATAGCTTATTTTAAGATTCTCCCTAACTACTTTCACAACTGAAACTCTTGTCCAAACTCTTATGACATCCTTTTTTTCTGCCCATAAGAAAAGAACTTGCTCTCCTTTTACTCTTTTAGAGTTGTTGCTGGTTCTCCAAGGCTATTTGAGGTGTCTCTTCATATCATTTAGTTCACTTATCCTCTTTTCGTCACATCAAATAGAAGCTACTTCTTTTCATTTTCAAGGATTTGTATTGCCCACCTCTGCCCTTCCTCTTTTTCCATTATTTCTCATTTATTCTTCAAGGACAGACAGCATGTATAAAAGCTACACTAAACACTACTGCTTTACTGGTTTTTGTATTCCCTATCTGACCACATTAATCTGTGGTCTTCTGCATTAAAAGCAGATTTGGGAGGCCTTCTAGTTCTGTATTTTTTGTGGACAAATGGGACGGGATATGAAGAATGATGGGATCTCAGTTTGTTCATTAGGCACCTATAAAACAAATTATAAATGACCAAGCAAACAAAATTAACCACAATTTTTTGCAGAGACACTCCTATCTAGGAATTCTACCTTGACCAAGAACAAGTTGAGGGCATGCTCTGCCTCACTGCTTTGTGGAAACAGAATAATAAAGAGATGTTGAAAACTCTTTAATAGCTTTATAAGTTTAAAAGCTACATTTTAAGGCAGCTATTTAACAAGGAAATTTAATACCTTACCTTTTAAGTTTAGTAGCTGATTTTAGAAGTCAAAGGGAAACCTTTCCCCTAACCAAAACCTTGAGCAAAATTGCTATAAATTATGTTGAACCATGTAAAGTTATGACCGTTGGTGCACCATGTTTCTCTTTTTTTTGTGTCTTCAGCTT
The DNA here is from genome assembly GCA_013399835.1 of Leptocoma aspasia. Taxonomy (NCBI): domain Eukaryota; kingdom Metazoa; phylum Chordata; class Aves; order Passeriformes; family Nectariniidae; genus Leptocoma; species Leptocoma aspasia. Next base: position 359,410 of record VXAX01003529.1, on the reverse strand, counting down.
CACAGAAAAGCACAAGGGAACCCAACTACCTGTAACCAAGGATGGTTCTCCCCCTGAATACTTCTGCTGGGACTGCAGCCTATTGCTCTGTTTTTGCCAAGGAGCTCTGCAGTAAGAGTATAACAGAGTTCTTTCTGTCTTCCTCCTTGTTCAGAACTTTCTCTGAACTTGAAGTACTTCAAATCTAGGGCACCAACACAAAACATTTGTCTCCAGAAACATAAATCAAGGGTACAGCAACTAAAATTAAGGTGGTGCTAAGGGATACATGACACAGAATGAGAGGTCCATGTCTTCTTTAATGGATGTTTATTTTTTTTTTTAAGAAACAACTGTTGACCCTGTGATCTCCATTCTTTCCCAGGATGTTTCCTTTCTGTGAGTGTTTTTATACTCTGAGTGTGAAAGGGAGGAAAATATTGTGTGGAAAGGAAGGGGATCACTTCAGAAGAAAAGGTTTGGAGGCAGATCTTGGGTTCTCTTGCTCCCTGACTTCTCAGCATCTTAATTTCCTCAGCAATGAAATGTATATAGCATTATGTAATAGTGATATTATTGGTGTTAGTGCATGTTTAGATGGCAAGATACAAATCATGGCCACTATTTCTACACAATAAAGCCATGGTTGCCTGCTTTTTGTTTTTACATTTTTTTATTAATGTAGCTATGTACAGATTTTCTTCAAAGACTACCTTTAAATCTACAAACCCACCACAATAAAATCAACTGTTCCATTGACTATGCTTGAACATCTTTCAGGAGAACAAATGAGAACATCACTGACTAAAGTATCTCACCAGTCTTTCCCCCATAAAACATATGAGTTTCTTCCTGTCTTCTATACTAAACACTAAATACAATGTTTTTTATCAGCAGCTTGAAAAAAGCAAAGTGAATGAGCATCTTTTACCACTTTAACAGCATATGAAAAAAGCTGGCAAGGTGAAGAAAGTGAGCCATGTTCAATGTGTGAAGAAATTATTTCAATTCTCTGTTGATCCCTCACTGTGATGAGATCATCTGTTTGGTATTGGAAAAGCCATGGCTGTCTCCATTTCAAATAATTCTAAAGCAGTACATATGTCCTTCGCTGTAGTTGGTTCCAGCATGACCTGAACTTTTTTATTAATCACTTTGCATCACATTGCTTCTTGAAAACTAAATGCAGCGAATATTTGTCTTCTTGCATTGACCTGAAGTACCTGGTCATAAAGAAACCCAAGTGACATTTTTTAATTGTGAAGCTATCTATTCTCGTGCAAAGCTCTTGTATAAAATGGATTCCATCTCCAAATTCCATAATTAAAACACTAGAGAAGTATATCATAAAACTCTAGATACATACAACCAATATATAATGACCCCTTTATCCAGCATTTTTTTTCATCCATGAGCTGAAAGAACAAAATGTAATCATAAACAACAGCTAACATAATATATGCAACCTGCTTATAGAGATAAGCATAAGCTACTCACAAAGTTTTGATTTCAGCATTCCATTGAAGCTCAGCAAGTCATCCAGTTCTATACCAGAAACTTCAGAGTGTCTGCCCCTGCAGTATCCTGGCAACTGTAAATGGATCTACATGTACAATTCTAGAGAGCAAGTTGCAAGTCCTAACTCTGAGTTTCAATCTGTTTATTACTGAGTTTTAAATGGGAAAAAATACTGGTATGTTTTTAAATAAACCTTGCAAACTTCTTATAAACCAATCACAGCTGTTAGTTTCAAATGTAGAGCTGGTGGGTCATACTGCAATTGTGACCTATTTGTTCCTATGAAGAGATATAGATGTGAATGATAGTAAAAATCATCTTGACATGAAGTTTTATACCAGCTATATCATTTGTGTAGATGTCATCTAGGTTTTGTTTGCTTTTTCATTCTTCTCCACCTCCCTCCTCTGTTCCCCCCAGACAGATCTCTATCAGCTCTGATAACCTAGTCAAATTACAGATTATGTAATTAAACTCTGTTTAACAAATTCTTCTTCAGTTGTAGTTCAAAGCTAGAATACAATGTCACTGTGAGCCATTAAATACTTCTACCCCTCCCTAGAAATGGATATACATGAGAGGTGGTTGAAGTGACTCTTCTATGCACAGTTGTTAAAAGATGCAGGATAAAAGGTTCTATATAAATGTAAGACATAATTTTTCATAGTCCAACATTTTAGTGGAAGGTTGTAATTAGTGTAAGCATGGCTTAACATAAAAAAGAGCTTTGCATTTTACATGCAACATCTTGACAAGATGTAGATTATTTTATGCTGAAATAAAAAGCTGCTTGTAGTGAACTATTGTGATGATGGACTGAAGAAACTTTGAAATCAATAGATGACACATTACTGAAATTAGGGAGGCTTGATCTGCTTTTCTAGGAACAGCTAGTACATCAGAAAGACTTGGTTTTATTGGACCTTAAATTTATTGTAATTGTTTTCTTTCTGGTGATTTCTAAATTCCTTAAATGTTAGAAGATTTTATTGGTGTTGCTATTCTGGTTGTTTTTCAAATCAAATTTTGTTTTATACAAGATACAATGAAAATTTAAACCAAAGAGAAATGTTAGAAGAGCAGAAGGTTCTTAGCAATGCTGGAGATTTCAAGCCTGTGATTTATTTGCAATGTGATTAAATTATTAAAAATAGACAGTATTTTTATATCTTTCAATTCTGCTATACACAAAATCACAAAAGCCAGATATTTTCTATTATTGTTTGATAGCATGTGGTTACTGAGGCCATAAAAAAAAAATAAAGGCACTTACAGTCTTAGTGTAAACTATGTTTAATTTTTATTAGGATGATACATTTATATATTATAAACTGATGATTTATTTGTAGATTTTTTTTTCCTGCAAGTTTAGTAGTTTCCTTTGGTGCAGAATGCAGAATTGTATATGAGATATTTGAGTGTCTAAAACGATGTATGATAAATGAAGTAGCATGCTACTTATACGCTTATCATGTTCCTTGACTAGCAACAGGTTCAGCAAAGGGCACAGCCAGTAAATGAAATTTTCCACCAGGACAATATATCATCACAAGAAATGTATGTGCTGGAAACTTACAAGCTTCCTCGAGATGTGGACAAGGTGTGAAATGGCAAAAAATGAAAAGCAGAAACAGCATATAGTAAATTTCCAATTCAGCTGTATTTCCATACTGGCTGAGCATGGTGCTTTAACTGTTTGAAGTAATGTATTTTAGAAAATAATAAAAACATACACATAAATTTAGCTCAGTTTTAATGCTAGGATAAATTTCCTTCATTAGATATCCTGTAACTTCTTTTGAGAAAAGAAACTATAAAGAGAGTAATCTACCAAGACTAGTTTTTTAATCCCCTTCAGAGTAAAAATATAAAACAACACCTTTAAATGCATATTTCTTCCTCAGAGTTACAGGCTGAAAATCTGCTCCAGGAAACATTTATCATAACCTTCAACACTCTGTGGAGAGCACTAATTAAAAATAATAATAAAAAACACAGGGAAAAAAAAGCCACAGTGTCTGTATATTTCCCAGTGGAATTTAGTTTGTTTACAAAAAACATTTCATAATAAGAATCTCTGACATATAACCATTGAATCCTAAAAAACTATAAATACTCCTGTCTTCTTGCAGAAAGGTACACCAAATACCAAGGAGAAACTTCTTGGCATTCTGGTGGTAGATGGAAACATGGCTAAAAATATATTGAAAGTGTCTGTTTTTATGGTTACCAGCTGTACATCCTCACTGAAGAGAGATGAGCCTTGGAAAATGTTGTCAGGTTCTGCAATTCTATCTTAAAGAGGCTTCTGAATTGTCTTGAAATTTAATTGCTGCACTGCAAAAAATCTAGCATAACGACATTGCTTGTGTCTATGTATTATGGTAGTGGCTGTATTTATATGCTGAAACAATTTTGTAAACTGAGTTGTAGATCCCGCTCTTTATGCCCTTACCAGATAAAGTACACCTCTAGAGAAATTTGGCTGATTTAGTTTTACTGTGCACCATAATTTTAAAACCAGCAGAATTTAGTTTGGGCCATAATGTCTTTCTATTCCTATTTTTTTTTAATCAGAAAAGTCCCTCCCTCATATCTTTCTCCATCTTGCTTCCAATTAGCAACCCTCCTCCAACACCCCACTGAAAATAATAGTAAAATACATTTATAGTTACACTCAAATATTTATTTCATAAATGTTCTATTCCTTGCCAATGTATTTTGGGATGGACATCTTGTTTCCACGAGCTGAATTATCACTACACTATTCCAAAGATGTTAGTGACGAAAAGTCACAAAGAGAAACGCAAAAAGGAGCAATATTTCTTTAACAAACAAGAATCATCCCCTCTTCTGGACATAAATTTTCTGTGTTCACTCTCTAAGCTATACAGCCTTTCCTAGTGGCAGACTGATGCAATTTAACCAAGGATTTTAACTGGAGAACAGAACAGACTCTATGATACACCATGCCTCCAGAGACAATATCTCTCACATTCCCAGACTGGCTTCATTTTTCACTCCCTGTGTTTAGGCCTTCTGTTTCATCACCACAGTGGCACAATTTTGACCAGACTGGTATCAAAGGAAATTCTATTCCATCCAATAGGCCCAGGACAGGTCTTCACATTTTTGCTTTATTCCAGTTTTTAATCATTTATGTTCTTTGGCTTTATGATTAATATTTTTGTGCCTCACTGCCTATTGTGCCTCACACTCTATTGGATTTAATGTTTCTCTGTTCATCTCAAATCAAAATTTATTTTTCCTTTTGTGATTTTCTCGAAACTTTTCTCTTTAGAATACTAACTCAGAATCAACATTTTCCTGCTTAGACAGACTGCTGTTTTTTGAAGCACAGTGAATCAGTCTAAAAACACACATACAAAAGGCCATGAGAGCTATTTGTGGTTTAAATAGACAGAATTCAATTAAGTCCATGTTGTCTCTAGTACACAAGACTAGGCTCTGTCTAGCCATAGATCTCTGGAAATTTAGCACCAAATTACCACTTTCAGCAACAAAAGAGAAGTCTGAGCACTCACTCTCTAAGTAAAATTAATCATTTTTTCAACTCAGAGCAAAATGAGACCCTGCAAACAAGACTCACTGCAAGCCTCCAGTTTGTATCCTTTGCCCTCTCTTACAGGTCTCATGATCTTTGCAATGTCTGGAACAAAACACCTAATCTGCATGGTTGATATCAAATGACAAGGTTTTGTGCACTGTCTGGTTAACTTTGTCACTAGGCAATGGCTTTTCTTCCAGTGGAAGGCTCACTGTCATCACTGACAATAAGGAGACCCCATGGGCTCTGTGACCGTTTTCAGAGTGCTGATATTTCCTGTGCCAACTGGTTTTGCCACTGTGCAAGTTCAAAAGCTGAGGTGTTGTAGTGCCTGAAAGCCACTCTAGTTCTGAAAGCCAGGCCCTCACATTTATTCAAAGAGTAGTTTCTTTACCATTATTTCTCTATTCATTTCTTGCTGTATATAATATCTACTTTTTTGGACAACTGGCATATTTTCAGTGCCATTTGTTTCTCCTTGCCTTGTTGGCTTGATTGCAGCTTCTATGAACATTATCTTCCATGCAGTTTCAGTTCTTTCCTCCTATTTTCGTGATTGTTTTCTTGTTCCATAACACTCTGGTATTCTTTTGTTTAACTTACAAAATTGACATTAGCATCTTTGATACATTCTGTATAAATATAGGAAAAAATAGATCTCATTCATTTTCTTTTTGTTTTACAGAGTATAAGCAGACCAGCAGTTAACCTAATATCATCTTGCTACTTGCCACCCTTCTCAGGTGTGTGAATGAAGATAAAGACAGTTGAACTTCATCACTGCTGCCATGGCAAAATGCAACATGAACTACTTAAAATATTCCAATTTTTTTAACATAACATCAGGTATCAAATCTTTTGGAAGAACTGTAGGGACTGTTGAGGATAGTTGATAAACTTTATTTTGTACCATTTTGCTCTGCTACTTCAATATCTTTCTAACAAATTGTTCCTTCTGAGACAAATATTTATCACTATAAAACATACTATTCCATAAATTGTCATGTGGAGAAACAAAGGATCTTAATTAAGGGAGATAGCAATGATTTAACTTCTACATGTGGTTTCAAAAGCTTGGGGACACTTTTGTCTTAGTCAACTGTGGTCTCAAAAGGAGCTACTTAGTACTTATGTGGCTTCTAAAATCCATACTGCTTTCTTCCTTAAAAAGTCACTATTCTTATCTTACTTTGGCACTATGTACACTTGTTTTATGGGCATAATTAGTAAAAAATCCAAGCAAATAAAAAATGCGACATGCCTATGAGAAATAAGTGCTGAAAAAAAGTTTACAAAATAATTCCCTGTTGCAGACTGCAGAAATTAATAAACTGCCCATACAACTGCCATATTTAATCCTGCTTCTACATGCTGTACAGATACTAGTTTTATATTCCAGGTTCTATGTTCAAAGCAACACTGAAGTGCCAACATTTCCAATTTTTTGAAACTTTCATAGATTTTTCTATAAGCAGTTCTCCTTTCTACAGAACAAAAGATGGCTGGGATTTTTGTCAACTAACAGCTTTACTCAGGACTGGACAACTCACACTGACCTTAAGGAGCTGTCTTGTCTGTGTGGAGAGCCATGGGAAAACATCAGAAGCAGCAAATGCAGTTAAGAAAAGATCTATTTTTATGATGTCTTCTAATTCCCTGAAGATATTATGAGGAATCATCAACTAATAGTGTACTACTGTAAGTAACCTGGACTTATGATATTGTAGTATTACACAGTTGTTTCTTTGTTTAAACCAAAGTAGGCCCCAACATGGGGAAGCACTTAATCTCTTTTATAATTTCATTTGATCAAAGACCATGGACTAATTTCCAAAAGTATATTAATAACCCTTTCATTCACAGACTGCAAGACCAAAAGAAATACAGCTCTCCTTACATTTTCCCTTGTGCTTGATGAACATAATCTTGATTTTACTGGAATTCTTCTCTTGTCATTGTGACATCTGTCAACTATAGATTTTAACAATACAAAATTATCCCTAATATTCACCCTTGGAAGACAGCTAGATTATATGTCCAAAATTAATGGATATTACAGGACTCATATAGCTATTTGGAGGGTAGGAGGGATGAAAGAGAGACAGAGGACAGAATAGTAAAAGGATTTAGACCCACTTGCCTCTGTAAAATAAAATTCCCAGGCTTTAAAAGCCTACAGAAATTAAATTTTGCCAATAAAGATTTGGTAGCATTTTAAATTAATTTCAGGAAAAAGAGAGGTCACATAACTAGGGTCAAGAGGAAAGACGATGAAAAAAATTGGGGTTTGTGGTTCATTTAAACACAGCTTCAAAAGTAAAACCTTCTGATGTCAAGTGCTATGGATCTGAGGTTACATGAACTTAATACTAACTTTACAAATCAGGAACTTTATAATGAAATGGATCTCTTCATCAGACAATCTCCAACTACTTTGTGGTCTGTGGAGATGCTATCAGATCCTTCAAGAGATGTATTTGTGGTTTGTAAAAATGGGGACCCTAAAGATCATCAGAGTCAGTCTCTCCCCTGGGGCCTTTTTACTCTGCTGACACTTAGTAAAAATCTACCAGCAGTACAGTCTCAAAAGCAGCAATCATTAACTCATTCAAAGTCACAGACACAAGGGTCTGGGGGTAGCAGCTATTAATTAGTGTAATTATTCCCAGAATGACAATTACCAGCTGCAGAATCCACTTAACATCTATTTCTCAGAACTCGTCATTTTGCAATACTAATGTTTCTAATAGGTTCATTTGCCACCATTAACTGATTACATTCACTATGGTATATTGTTTCAGATGGATAGGATGGAAAGCCAATACCTAATATTGACCTCTATGGTATCCTGTGATTATAAAGGCTGCTCCTACCATGATTAGGCACATAATTCTCTTGAAAATCATATATACTATTTGTGAAGGATTTGTGATATTTCTCCTCTTTTGAATATGCTTATAAAATAAATTTCCTGGAGAAATAACATTGTATGTTTCAAACTATACTCTTCCATAATGCACTTATTTGAACTAAAACACTGCATACATTAGTTGTACAGTCTGGCTTTAATTCTACTTCATCTAACAGTAATATAGACTTGATATAATTTCAGACCTGATTCTCCAGTTTTGATTAGAAAAAAATAACAATGAGAAGAGGGACAAGTTTACAGCCTGTGTTTGCTCAAGAGTGTCCCAACCCTGCGTGTTGCTGAGCCATGTCAAAAACCTGTGCAGTGCAGAGAAACTAGAATGCTTAGCATGCATTCAAATGACATCTATGTATTTCTTAAAGGAGCAGAGAAAAAGAAGTGGTATAAAGATATTTTCACATCTCCTATGAAAAGGAAGATTATATGTCCTGAACAAACAAGACTTTGATAGGACATAGGACATAATTCATTTAATATGAATTATGTCCTATGTCCTATAGAAGAAGGAAGGAAGGAAGGAAGCCTTTGATTGGAAGACTTTTCTCTAGATTTTGAAAATTTGAGAATTTTGACAAAGTCATTAATAAATCTTACTGATTCCAAAGAATATTAATCTTCTGTCAAATTAGAATACTATGTTTCAAACTGTGTAAAGTATGATAAATTAGAGGTTGCCATACATGGAGTCTACAGAAGAAAGAAGATTATCTGGCAGAAGGTAGTACAAGAGTTCCTATTCCCATTACCAGTAAAGTCTGTATTGTTGAAACAGGAGAAAGATTTTCTAGTACAAAAGCATGAGAAGAATGCAGCAAGTATGGCATCATGTTATTCTGACATGTCTCTCTTCATTGTCCAAGAAACTGACAGCAAGAGCAATCAAGGATGTCATATAGTGAATATCACAGTTCAAAATGAACAGAGTAACAGAAGTAGGGCAGTATGTTTTCTGGAAAAACTTTAATTCTTTACTCTTTCTATGCTGATGAGTCATAAATTGAAAGAGAATTTATTTTTATATCTGTGTTAATAGCCTGTGTTTAAGAACGAAAAAGTGCAATTTTAGCATATATTTTAAAGGGTCTCCTGGATAGTGCCTCAACTGTGCAGGAGTAAGTGGAAACAGCCATGTTGATTTTTAATGTGCTGCTAGACTGTTTTTGTGCACATTTGATGTTCTTCTTTAATAGCCTCAAGTAAAAGGCTGAATGAATTCAACAACAGTAGCTGAAAAAAGTGCAATGAGTCATATTACAGGAAAATGGAGAAAAGGATACAGGACTCTCCACTGAACACAATCCTATATTGTAGGCAATCTGTGATAACACCCTTTTCATTTCAGTTCAGTCCCATAAAATTACCACTAACATTACAACTCATGCAGAACACAGATAAATGTAAAAATGTCACAGAATTCTTCCAGATGGGACTTTTAGTTCCACTAGATCACCATCTACTTTTTTTACTTGTCTAATATTTCATTACAACCTTCCATAAGTTAATTTTCTTTCCACTGACCATGTAAATCACAAATCAATTTTCATTTAAAATGCCTGACTACAGATTGCTCCTGAAAGCTCAACGTATATGCTTCAGTAAGCTCTCCAACATTCTTAATGCACATTAGAAAAATGTTGTGGTTTTTTAAAAATCTTTTTAAAGGAATTAATTTTACATTAAAGTCTGACGTGAAACTCAAGTAGTTGTATTGCTCCCTTCCCTCTCCTCCCCTCCACCTCTAAAATGCAGGTGTATTTTTGAAATGTAAATGTATGTAGAGAAAAAAGTCTTTCATGACAATGACATTTGATCTTAGAACAAAAACTCAGACAAAACCATAAACTGCTCTAGATTTGCAGAAAGCAGAGATGATTACTTTATCCCAAACCATTACTGTGATTGCGTACTTGTCTAGGGGAAAGAAGAGAGAAAAGGAAGAAACCATTCACAGTTCAGACATTGGCTGTGTTTTATTTGAGCTATTATTTTTTCTCTTTGTTTGGGCTAAAATATGCAACTGAATGTTGTTAATTTTACTTACAGAAGCAGCCACCTTAAAGCCAATGGGATATACCTGTGAGACAACCAGGACCCAGCCTTTAAAACAATCTATAAGAAATGTTTTATTGGAACCCAGAAAATATCCTGTAACAGTATTCTCTTTAAATACTCTTTCTTAGACTAATTTAAAATTACAAATTTGTAAATATACATTTGCAGACTGGACTTTGGAAACACAGTTTCTATGGCTACTTTTGCTATTGTTCTGCTGAGAAACATAGGGCAGTCACTTCATTACTCTGTGCCTTAGTTTCTCCATTAGTAAACAGAGGATCATCAAAATGACTTTTTTTCCATATTAGACAGGACCACTTCAGTGAGCTGGCGCATGCATTAGCATTTGCTTAATATTAAGAAACAGGAGTGATCTATCAGTCACTTAACTCTTTTTTACAGATAGACTATATTTCCTCTGCGGGAACAGAGTATGACTATTTCCATGCTGTTTAATCTCAGGTTGTTTACACTTGTTCTTGGTACTTGAGCAACCTGCTGTGGTGGGAGAAGGAAACTCTTGGAACACAAAGGAATTATAACCCTTTCTAATAGCATGACCCCAGAAGTTTAATGAATTGAGTATGAGCAAGGGAACAGAGAAGTGTGGGTCCTCCAAGTCTCTTTCCTGATCTGAACCCACAGGTAAGCCTTCCATTCACTCTGCTTTCCTCTGCTTACCTAGAAGATCCATATTTACCATGTCTCCCTTCACCTTTGGGATTGTCCTTCCATCTCAGAAGTTCACTTCTTTGCAGTTTTGAACCACTCTATCACAGCTCTTTGCCAGACAGTATGGCTTTGAATATGAAGTTCTTGAAGTACTCTGACATTGGGATTCTAGCTTGGGGGTGATGGAAAGGGTGTCAGTTTAAATAAAGCTGAGTGCTCATGACAATTGAAAGTAGTTCTGTGTTAAGTGGGGCTTTCTCATAATGGAGTATGTCAGTGCTGACTCAAATGGGGGAAGGGAAAAGCTCTTGAGCAGTCTCTGTAAATAGGGTCCTGTCAAACCATTTGCGGGTTATAGTCAGCCAAACCTTGAGGGTTTTCACATAGGGTTTTTTAAAACGCAAACCCCTAAATGTCAACAGGGCCTCAAGCATCACATCTAAAATGAATCTGCCTCACTAAAACTGAGAGTTGAAGGCCTCTGGATTTGGCTCTGTGCTGGCATATCACAATTACCACTTAGAGCTGACTACTTACTTGTAACAATGATGTAGAATCACTTCAGAAGAAGAGGTGTGTGGAAAAATGTTTACTTCCTGATTAGCAAAAACCCATCATCTAAGAAGGAAACTATTCACAATGCTGAAGTCTGCAAAATCCCATTTATTAAAAGTCACTGGAGTTGTTATCGAGTATGGATTACTACAAAGACAACCTGTCTGGTCTTTTAACTTTCAAAGCTAACTACTTTATCTTCAACTAAATAAACGAGCAGTTGTTTGGGTTATGTGACCAATCAGTAAAAGGTCCACAAAACACATGTAGAATGCCTGTGTGTTGGTTCATTTGAGTAGCTAGCTTACTTTTTTTTTCTCTTTCCAGTTGCCTGGCCAGCTAAGGACCAGAAGGCTGTGCCTTTTGGGTTTTATCTCAATTGTCTCTTTTTTGATTTTTTCACTCCTATTTCTATCCGTGGCTTTTTGTTCCATCAGCAATTGATTGACAAATGCCTCTAATAGTCAAGATGGGAACAACCAAAGAGGAATCTCAATTACAGTGGCCAGGAAATGTGCAGACACTTCAGCATCTTTCTATTAACTAGATCTACCTCTATAAAGTACTGTGTGAAATTCTTCTTAGGAAGTATTTGTACTCCCCAGCCTACTGGACAGAGGCGGCTGGATGAAGGAGCTAGCTGAAGCCTAAAAGGAATGGTAGAAGTACAAATACATTTGCTCATTGGTACATGGAAAACCTGGGACAGGGAAGGGAAGGGAA
>VXAX01003529.1:217554-347352 GCA_013399835.1 Leptocoma aspasia | reverse complement strand
GGAAGGGAAGGGAAGGGAAGGGAAGGGAAGACTTTTCATGAGTATTATGCACTCTCCCGACAGTCTTTTTACCCATCCATGTAGTCCTGTAGTACTTCTGGATGAGGAGACTAACATCTGTACAAAAAACACGACACTTGGAAAGCCTATGTTTTCATTGTTCCCATTTCAGTGCCTATCAATGGATTTATGCACACACAAACATGCAGGCATTCCACTTTCAGCATTCTGTCGTCAGTTACTGAAGAGAACATTATAGCTGCTGCTGGCTAAAATCAGACCTACCAAGCTAATTTTAACTGCAGGTGCTGATGGCAGAGAACTAGTTATTACATAAGCCACACAGTCCTGCAATTTGGGTACTCAGTGCTCTAAGAGAAGCTTCTACCTAAATTATATTGCTCTGAATCATAAGCAATGAGGTTTTGGTTTCATTGCATGTACAATAGCCACAAATTACTTCCTGAAGCATGTCTACATCTATGTTAGCAAGTAATTTCCTGCAATATGAGAAGATGACTTGATGGTAGCAGCTGGACTTGGTTCTAAGTCCCTCTCATTCCCTCTGCTGGTTCAGGGTTTTTTTTTTTGGACAGTATTTACTCTGGTTTGCACTGAATGTGCAGTCTTGAAGCTGTCCAAAGGGCCAGTTGTTGGTTTGGTCCTTTGTATCTCCACTTGGTTCTGAAATGTAGTACGTATGCACTTGTAGTGGAATTTTGAGTTTAGTTTTCTCCAGAAGAAATCTTGTCTGCACAGGTCAAACATGAGAAAAATGGTGAAAACACAAGGATTAATTTCAAGTCTGCTGTACCTGTTTTAAACAAAATACTTCAGTAGATACAGCCAGCTCTACAGTAAGATATATTTTATGAACAATGGTTTACCTCCTGCCTTCTTACACCACTTCAATAAAAACTTTTCCTGTATTAATAACAGTAGGTCTAGGTTTCTCAGCCTCGGTTTCTAATCTCCACCATGCCATTTATGAAATTACCAGATCAAGAGACAAAAAGAATGCAAGGGGAATGGGACTGCGTATAAATTGATCTGTATTGGAAATCTCATCCCATTCTGTTATTTACTTTTTTTCAAGTAAAATAATTATATTTGTATAGGTATAGGTATAGGTATAGATATAGATTAGATGCTACATCACAAAGCCACAAGGGTTCCTGATCATGTTTACATGATGGTTGTCATAGTTTGTTTTTTCGCATGAGCAAGAGCTCATTACTGAGAACCCTTGTCATTCACATCAGAGTATGTCTTCTTAATAGAGCATTTCTGAAATGAATGGCAGGACATATAAATTTCAATTCAAACTGTGCCTTGGACTCTGGCTCCCTCTAAAATCAATTGCACTTCAGGACAAAGAAAGCTTTACAGCTTGGGTTTTTACAAGCATGCCGTAGTCTCTTGTTCAATGTACTTTTAAGAAAGCCCAAAAGTGATTTTCACTTTCAAAAGTGATTCTCCACTTGGTTCTGGAATGTAGTAGGTATGCACTTGTAGTGGAATTTTGAGGTTTTTTTCATGTTACGTCTTCAGGCATTATTCCAGCTGGTCTATTTGACTACCTTCTATAATAGGTTACTTGTACACTTGCAGTCTCCTGGACTCAAAAGATGCTATAGTTCTTTGTAATCCTTGCAGTGCAGTTGGATGCCATGATGCAAATATGCAAGCCATACCCTGTCTCAGTTACCTAGAAAGTGTATAGTTATATAGTTTGCCGTGCAGAAGAGGTGAACTAAAACTAGATTTCACTGCTGGGGAGGGTAATGGCAGCACTGTTTTTGCAGCAATCCCCTGCCAGGCAATACAAAGACTGGTTGCTCTGGAGGGAATCACTTACCCTCCAAGCTAGAGCTAAGATACCAGATAAGCAGTAGCCTGCAAAAGGTGTTTAAAGTAAGAGAGAAAACTAGTGGGAAAGATTAAGATAATTTACCCTTGTATATTGTATCCACCATAAATCCCATTGTCAGTATCTATTGCTCGAGTACCTGACAAACTTTTATTTCTATCCTTTCCATAAAAGCCTCCATCATATGTAAAGTTGCATACCTTTCATGGTTTTATAATAAACTGGAAGTGAGTAACAGTGCGATATCAAAGGAAATAAAACTCCAGTTGCTATTGCTGCTGGGGTTGCCTTCTGAATGTGGCTCATACAATATTTCATCTGTGCTGACACCTTTCACTCTCAATTATTTGGCTGCTGTCAAAACAAATCAATCATATTATAGCACTGTGTCTTATGTTACCATTCCACTGAAAGTTAGCTGCATTAGCTTTGAAATATGTGGAAGTATAAAATTTATCTGTATTATTTATTTAATACAACTTTCTCCCTTGTGAGTTATCTTACAAACACAGGAAACTCAAATTATCTGATGTTGAACATTGAATATATATAAATATCACTAAAAAAATATAAAATAATGGCACTCATGGGAACATAAATGCATAAAGATACACTTAATAAGTCTTACACTTAGAACAAATTATATTATTTTGAGAAATGGAGAAAATAGTATATGTTTTTAATTTTGTTTACAACTGGCCAAGGTGCTCATATTAGATAAATGTATCATGAACAATCACTCTTGCTAAAGCAGAGTAAAACAAATATGCAAAGAACTGATTTGGTTACCAGTAAAATGAAAGGTGTGGAGTTGGGGAACTGAATATTTTTAAAAGATGCTGCAGTGCTGGGGAAGGGGGAGCGGGGGGAATCAAATTCTTCTTTTACAATTCACAAGCACTGCTTTGGGAAAAGGAAACCTAGAATCTTGAACAGAGAATCTGAAAGTTATTGCTCTGTTCAGATGTTAGATTTAACAGTTTTCAGAATACAGGTTCAAAATTTGTTCTTGAGAGGTTTTATCCTTTTAAATATAAGAAAGAAAAAAGAAACAACTTTCAGGGTGCCAATAAGTGAATTTCCTCAAAATGTTCTACTATCAATTCTTTGCTCTTTAGACAGGATTCATGTCCTGTTACAACCACATCTTCTAAAATACAGGGGCCCAATATAACAGTAAAATTACAAGAGTTTCATCACCTCTTCTTCAGTTATTACTGCTGATGCAATAGGAAATCAGCTACACAGCATAGAATGCATTCAGGAATACTTGGGTTGTCACTAGCTTAAGAAACCAAGCTGAAACATAAAGGATGGACAGAGCCAGCTCTGGATGAGGAAAGGCACATTGGAAATTATTTCTTCTATTCTTTATGATGAAGACTTATTTTTAGCATTGCATAATTTACCACATTAAAACACAAATAAGTGAAAAAAGTGTCTCTAAGATATGTCAAGCCTACAGATAATTATGCTTAAAAGCAATATTTATGTTAAAAACAAACAAACAAACAAAACCCCAAAACAAACAAACAAAAAACTATAGCAGGCAATTATCTAAGAGCCCATATGGTGCTGGAACTTATTGACCTGGGTGGAAAACTACAGTCCTTCTATGAGCTGGAAAACATGACTGTAGATCAAAAAAATAAGGAAATTTTACCTGATTTTTGCAGCTGCTGAAAAAAGAGCCTAGAGTCTTTTATGTCTATGGACCAGAACAATAATTAGGAGTTTAGAATATTTAGATCTAGCTATGTGTGAGGAACTCCAGGCATCTAACAGCAGTGATTTAAGCGACTTTGTAGGAAAGCATAACTGCTGTCTACACATTTGTTTACAGGTGGGAAGACTTGCAAAAAATGTACATGAGTTTTCTTCCATCATATGGAACACCTGGGCCAAAGTGCAGAGCAAGAATAGAGGTCTCAGGTCTGTGCTCTCTGCTACATCTGTCAGAGTAATGAGCTTGCAAAGATGGAACATTCAAGGAATAAAGGCAGCTTCAGGAAAATGAAATGGAGACCTGAAGATTTCCATGAGTACAACTTTCTACCCAAAGGATGTAAGATTGCATAGAGGTCTGGAAATCAGAAAACTGAAGGAAGTTTCACTTTTATAATTTCTGATGTTACCAGGTAGGTTCTGTTTCCAGTTTATGAGGCAATCTCAGTGGAAGACAGATTTTTTTTCTCAAATGAAAAACAGAAAAAAAAAAAAGGAACTTTAAAGATCCATAAACTTTAAGATTTTAATGAGAAAGTAATAAGATAACTTCAGAACTTTCCATGACAAAAAAGAATAGGAGGTCTCCATAAAGGGGAAGTGTGGTTCTGTGGTACAGAACCACATAGACATTAAAGGAATTTCACTTAAAAAAATGGGTTCTCAGGCATTTAATTTGTATGTTCCATGCGTTCAAAATTCACACTATCCAGTTGGTCAATAAAGACTTTGTTGCTTTTATGAGTCCCTAAATATATATGTCCTTGATTAGAATCTCACTGACAAATCAGGAACACAAATCTGTGTCCAGGGAGTTTTTAAAACATGAATCATAGTGATTTTATTAATACAAAGACCATGGAAAAACAAAGGAAATTAAACCACAAATAGTATAAATGTCTGACTTAAATCCACTAAGGCAAGGAAATTAAGAGTGAAGGCTGCAAATCCATCGTGGTAATCTTTCTACAACTCTCTCTATTGAAGTAGAGAGTCTTGGACCAGCATGACAACCATATGTGCATGTACCATATAGATGTGCCCATCTGTTTTTATGTGATCTAGACTATTTGCATGTGATTCACTACCACATGTAGCGCATGTGCAAAAATGCAGAGGTGAAGAACAGAGTGACAAACAGTAGCTAGGTTTTTCACTAGCTTTTGAAATTTCTTGGATTTTGCAGGATTACAGTAAGTTGAGTGCTTCACATTATTGGAATGAGTTTTCTCTACATTAATTTAAATTGTCACGGTCTAAATTCAAGAAGAAGCTTAAAGGCTTCTCAAAACAGGTGCAAAGATATACTTTAAATGCAGCATTAAAATGCACCCATGTTCTGGTTGATGGAAATTTCATTTATAATCCTGCACACAGAATATTCCTGCCAGGAGTATATCAGTCTGAGTCAGGGCTCAATAAAGGTGTATATTCCCCAAAATGACCAGGTCTTGCATACCAATCACACCACAACTCCTTGTTTAGTGGCCATGCCTCCCAAGGATAATTAACCAATGGGTTTTTGGTGAAAACTTCAGAGAGGTTGGGGAGGTGCAGACTACTTCTGTCTTTCCCATTTGCTTCTTGGCATAAAAGTCTGGAAATTTAAACTTTGTCAGTACTTGGCCGCAATGTTTAAGTAGATGCAAACACTTTGATTTCAGAATTCGATCTACATCACATCATTACTTCTCACCGATGTTCCATAACCATCAGTAGCAAAAAGAAAAGGCATATCTGTGATCTGTTCTGGGTGGAGGTCAACAATGGAGCACACAAGCATTAAGACTACTGCATTTTAATGCCTCTAGTGGTAGGCTTTTAACTTATGGGGCAGAGAAACCAAACAACAAATAGTTAACACTCTGGGACTGATCAATAAACAGCTAGTAACTAATAAAGACTTGAACCTTTCACATTCCCTCTCTGAAGGCAACAATTTGCCACTGAATAAGATCAGCAATCAACATGGGGCCAATGCATTCACAGAAGCCTTGTGTTATGTGGAAAAAACCCAAACAAATAAACAAACAACTTGCTATACTACCTTCAGAAAAACAGATTTTGCCCTTTCTTCCAAAAGCAAATGTTAGGCCTTCTAAACAAGTACATTTCCTGGGAGACCCAGCATAGACAACTGATCCCATCTTCAGGGATCTCTGCATATTAGTTCAGTTATCCCTACAACAGTTTGGATGGGATACAGCTGATAGCCTGAGGAAACCTGCTGTAGCTGCTGCTAATCCATAGACACTCTGTGCATGCCATAGTGTGCTTACAGATGCTCACATCTGGCTTATTTCTTTCCATGTACTGAGCTAGGGAGGTTTGTCTTGAGTGTTGGCTATCCCCTTCTTTGTGTAAGTGAGCCCTTCACAGTGACTGCATTTTGTGCAGCATTTATACAGTGATAGAAGAGGTATATTTGGTTTGAGGGTTTCACAGAAATTGCTATGAGTACAGCACTTCTTCTTGGTTCTTGTCATTTTTGTTCTAGTAATGTTAGTACACTGCAAAAGTACCTGGGAATAAACTATTCCTCTAAGTGAAACATCATTTTGATTATTACTGACATTGGTGCTCATTAAAATACATAAGTGAAACACTGCCTTTCTGTAGACTCTGAAAGCTATTTCATGTTACTTGAAGGGGAATACAAATGAATAGGGACTGCATCACTTTAGTTAAAAGGGAAAAATGTTCTAAGAAACTGGAATTTGGACTCTAGATCAGCAAGCAATTGAGGTTTGTAGTTTACTTTTCTGTCTCTTTTTTGTTTTTCATCTCTCTCTGATTTCTGATTTTTAAGGTGTGTGTACATGGAGGAATGGAGACAGCATGTTTACTTTATCAGTTGTACAATTAATAATACAAATCTCTGTTCAGAGGAAACAAGATCTAATAAATATAAACAATAGGGTTGGGGTTTTTTTTGTTACTATTGTCTTTACCTAACATTCATTTGGACTGATCTCCATATAAAAAAGCCTTCTTATTTTTTTTACCATTATCTGTGTCAACTGTAACCCAGATCAGTGCATTTTAATAGCTGTCTCTTATCTCTCAAGGTGTTTAACACATTTCCCCTTCCATTGTATTGCTGCTAAAATATGACCTGCTGCTGTTTAAATAATGTAATTTAATGATTTCACATTTTCAGCTATGCAAACTTACTTTCAGCACTGAAGCCTTTCCCCAGTTATTTAGAGAGATAGTTTGTTCTCTTTTCTTTCATGACTCAAGACTGAGAAAATTTGACTTGTAAATAAACTATTGACATCCACTTAAGGAGCAGTACAATGGGTAGTGGAAATAAAATACACAAAGTTTCAGTGCCATGAGGCTACAGTCTCCAGCTTGTTGATTTCTGTCAAGGTTCCAGTGTCGTTCTCTCTCTGTATTGGCACGTGTATCTAAAACACTGGTGAACCATTGCTATGTGATAAAATATATTTGGACCAGCCCTTTGCAGAGACTCCCAGATTGTTATCCGTGGTGAGTGAGCATCCAGCAGTGAGCTGACAGAAAACGTTGTCATTTTCTAATTTCCATCACATATGCTATACTAAAAGAATAGCTAAAATACGTTAACTTTTTAGCTAAAACTGCTTTGGTTGTCATGGAAAAGAGACTAAAAAGAGAAGACAGTGGTTAACAACTGCCCAGGACTGGAATGCTTTCCCATTTTTCAGTTATTTCAACAGGAAATTCACAGGGTTAAAATAACATAAAGAGAACAAGTCAGAACAAACTCAGATCCCCTACCCAAAAGGTTTCTTGTTCAGCTATACAGAAATATTACACTGAGACATAAAAATCAGATGGGCTTAAGGAGAGAATGTCTTTTCATGAGTATCAGCTCCCAGGCATTATTGAATACTCTGAGATTAAGCAACTACTAGTACCTTGGAGAGTCTCTTGAGAAAGATAATTTAAAAAAAAGAACATAGTACTCCCAAAACTGAAAGAAATCTGACCTGGCAAAAGAGACGCAAAACCTAAAACTGTTCAGCCCATAGAAAAGTTTCCTGAAGGCAGAAAGATAAGTACTTACAACCACCAGTTGTTGTATTATTGTATGATGTTTTTGTATGATGTTGTATTATGTATGATGATTAAGAGGGAGCCTATCAGACTACTTTCTGCATTAAGTCAATAAAGACAGGTGAGGAAGCAATGGACTAAGAGCAGAAGACCAGAAACACATTGTCTTGTGGAGTACCTGACTCACTTTTTCCCTTCTCACAATGTCACCATTGTTATTGTGACACCTGCAAAATTTTAGGAAAGCATGGATATATTCCACCTTCATGTCTAAGAAATGATGAGTGGAAAACAGGTGTATAAGTTTCTTGGGACAACATCTTTCATAGTTTTTAAACTTTTCAGTGCTTTTAGTGGATTACACTACAGTTATTGTTGCTGATTTTACTGTTTTCTTCGAAGAACTGTTGGTGGAAACTCAAAATTCCACAGGTGTTATGTTCAGGGACTTCTGTTTTCACTAAGGTAGGTAGTTTTATTCTGCCACCCTCTTCCATCTCAGTAAATTGTATTATTTGCATATTAGTTGTGCATATTAAATTTGCCTACTTGAAGGCAGGGAAAACATGTTTTCCTAAGTTTCACAGCAAGAATTTACATGTTCACCTCTGTTCCTTCTGTTTGCCTACATTTGATGTATTTGCTCAGGGAACAGATACAGTATAGCAGTGTATATGGCAAATGCCAGGCTGTAATGAACAGAAAATAATCAAGTATGTAGAAAAAGAAGAAAAGACATTTTGGAAGAGGTTTGGTCTAAACCTCTTTTCACTTACAGCAATGAAATTCCTATCAATTTCTTGGTGGATCAGGACCTTATAGCAACTGAGCAATTTAACACAAACACATTTTGGGGGAAAAATATTTTTACAGGTAACTGGCAAGTGAAGAATAGGCAATATCACTAAGTTATATTGTGTGAGAAATCATTAATTGCTCCATTTTAAAACAAACTCTTGCTTTCTCATTTTATGTACTTAACGTATCTCCTCTGTGATTCCTATCACTGAGTACTCTTTTCTCTTTTCACAAATAATTTTCATTGTTTTTTCTAGGCACTCTGAGGTCTCATACGTATCACCCTGAACCAGACCTGAAAGTTCCCGAGAAGAAAATCATTTAAACATGTATGTGGAACACAAAAAATATTGTGGAATTACTCCCTTGATCAACATTCAGTATGAATTCAAGTACTCTGTCAGATCAGAACTTTTCTGAATTCATACACTATTCAAAAAGTTTTAAGGGTATCTTTTGAGTTTCCTAGGTGGGGTAGTTTGCCATGAAGAGTTTTAGAAGTTTACTTACAAGAGAAGAAAGACAGGAGAAGACCCAGCTCACAGGAGCTGTGGACATCCACGATTGACCTCACTGAAAGTTCAGGGACAGCAGATGTGACAACAGGAGTATTAAGACAGGTTGGAAAACAGCATGAAAACATGTGTTCCATTATTTAAGTTGACCATGCTACAGTGAGGTTAAGAGATGAAAGCTGATGATTATGGTCTGATTTTGCCAAAAAAGTAGGAATTACCAAATGGTGTTCAAGCATGGACTTGTATGAGTATACCTATAAAAATGTCTACAAAACAGAACACACATTCTATTATTATTTTCAACCAACCACAAAAAACAAAACAAAACAAAACAAAAAAAAACCAAACCAAACCAAAACAAAACAAAACAAAAAAAAACCAACAAGCCAAAACCAGGGACCAGAAGTCAGTCAGGTTCAATGGAACTGATGATACCACACAACTCTCACCTGATTCCTATCTTTATTCATGCATGCATTGGACAGTGGGCTACAGAGCAAGCAATGGCAGTTTACAGCTGTGATTCAGGATGGTAGGAATTATCTTGACCAGGTTACTGTCCTGCCTTGTGTATCAGTTTCACTTCCAAAAACTGAGGGCAGGCAATAGCACTTGCTTAGAAGATCAGGAAGGAAGGGTAGGGAAGACAACAAACAGCAACACAACTAAAAAAATTCATGAGATTTGTTCCTTTCAGATACATTATGGAAGGTGTGATTGTGTTCATAGACAAGCAACTGAACCTGCTGCTCCTGCAAGTCCCTATTTGATCCCAGGCTTCTATCTCCCTGTAAAGATTATAAAGGAAACCTTTTCATCTCCTAAGGTCATTGCTTGCAAAATTTATTTGGCAGTAAAGTTATATCTTTTAGCTAGCAATTAGACATCCTTGGCTAAACTAAAGAGCAAAGGTTACCTGGCTTAATCCCTACCCTCCAGCTTTGCAACACGGGGTGAATAAATGACGTAAGAACTGTACACGCTTATGTTTATTTATAATACTACATACCCAGCAACTCTAACCTGGAGCACTCCAGAGTGGAAGGATACGTTTTTATAATGCCTGTTTCTTCATTAAGATTTCATCATCCACCTACTTCCCCTTCACTTTGTTATATCTGCTTTTACCCGCTCCTGTTCTTGCATTATTTTTTTAATCTCCCGTTCCTACTTTACATGCACTCTCAAATTTTAAACAAGCAAAATTTGTGCATTAGTGTGTCCTTTTCATCTATCATTTATGAATGACAGGTTCTTTGGTACAGCTTAATGGTATGAGAGAGACATTATTTTAAACATTAAAGTGAAAACCATTTACAAGTATGATAAGAGAGGTCTGTTGACATTAAACTTTAAAACATGCACAAGGTAAAGGCAAGTAGTTGCTCCAACAGGTGAGAGTACTATGCATGCACTTTGTAAGGGAGTTTGTTCAACACAAGAGCTATCTCTTTGTTTTCTCTGTTTGACAACCTGTAGGATCTGGTGCTTCAAACAATGCATCTGGTTTCATCAATCAGCAGCCACCAGAGTTTGATGACTAAAAGGTATTTAGGGCACAGTGCAGAGGATTAATTTTTAAAAATTACCATTTTGTTGGAGGAAAATATTTCATACTATTTACATTGGAAAGAAATAACAATAAATAAATAAATCTAATGAGTTAAAGCTTTCTTTTTACACTTCCTGCTCACACCTTTATCACTTTCACACTGGACTATCACTTCCTTTACTGTCCTCTTCCATTAAAACTATACAATTCTGTTGTAAGATACTGGCTAACACTTACCTTGCTATATTTTGTTCCGTTCTGTTCAGCAGCAACTGCATTCTGAGAAGTATCAACATAGTTAGGAATAGTAAATAAATCTGTATTTTATATCATATGTACTTGGACTGAGTACTGTTCTTAATAGTGTTAGACACACTGATTGAACAGGGAAAGAAAGGGACTTATAGAACTGCTTTCAGTCTGATTTTAGACCACACGGAAAATGTAGCAGATCCCTCAGGGTAGAACTATTGCAAGCATGCTACAGCTCAGACAATAGAGAGGATACATACAGAGATTAACTTTTTCCTAGTTACTCTGGAGTCATGCAACTCTCTCAACAACTTGAAAGAGGATGGCAGAACCTTATTGATAAAGCAGATCTCCCACAGCAAGAATGAAAACATCTATCTGGGGCATGGATGACAGATGAGAAAACTCTGATTTTATTGCAAATTAAAAAAAATAAGTTATTTTCATGCAATACTGTATTTTTAGTTGCCTCTATTCATACAGCTGCTTTAATCAGCAGTGGCGAAACAAGTTGTGTGTTGCAGTCAACTTGCTTGGAGGGAACGGATAACAGCATCCAGAGGAACCTTGACAGGTTTGAGATGTGGGCTGAAGCAAACCTCATGAAGTTCAACAAAGCAAAGTGCAGGGTCCTACACCTGGGTCATGGCAATCCCAGATGCACCAATGGGCTGGGTAGAGAAGTGATTGAGAGCAGCCCTGGTAGGAAAGACCTGGGGGTGACAGGTGATGAAAAACTCGACATGAGCCAGCTGTGTGTGCTCACAGCTCAGAAAGCCAATCGAGTCCTGGGCTGCATCACAAGGAGCGTGGCCAGCAGGTCAAAGGAGGTGACCTCTTCTGCCCCTCTACTCTGCTCACATGTGATCCCCTTGGAGTACTGTGCACAGTTCTGGTGTCCTCAACATAAGAAACACATGGAATTATTGGAGCAAGTCCAGGGAAAGGCCATGAAGTTTGTAAGAGGACTGGAACACCTTCCCTATGAACACAGACTGAGAAAGTGGGAGCTGTTCAGCCTGGAGATCACATGGAGACCTTATGGCAAACTTCCAGTATTTGATGGGGTTCTAAAAGAAAGCTAGAGNTAAAAAAAATAAGTTATTTTCATGCAATACTGTATTTTTAGTTGCCTCTATTCATACAGCTGCTTTAATCAGCAGTGGCGAAACAAGTTGTGTGTTGCAGTCAACTTGCTTGGAGGGAACGGATAACAGCATCCAGAGGAACCTTGACAGGTTTGAGATGTGGGCTGAAGCAAACCTCATGAAGTTCAACAAAGCAAAGTGCAGGGTCCTACACCTGGGTCATGGCAATCCCAGATGCACCAAAGGATTGGGTAGAGAAGTGATTGAGAGCAGCCCTGGTAGGAAAGACCTGGGGGTGACAGGTGGTGAAAAACTTGACATGAGCCAGCTGTGTGTGCTCACAGCTCAGAAAGCCAATCGAGTCCTGGGCTGCATCACAAGGAGCGTGGCCAGCAGGTCAAAGGAGGTGACCTCTTCTGCCCCTCTACTCTGCTCACATGTGATCCCCTTGGAGTACTGTGCACAGTTCTGGTGTCCTCAACATAAGAAACACATGGAATTATTGGAGCAAGTCCAGGGAAAGGCCATGAAGTTTGTAAGAGGACTGGAACACCTTCCCTATGAACACAGACTGAGAAAGTGGGAGCTGTTCAGCCTGGAGATCACATGGAGACCTTATGGCAAACTTCCAGTATTTGATGGGGTTCTAAAAGAAAGCTAGAGAGGGACTCCTCATCAGGAACTGTAGCAAGAGGACAAGGAATAATAGGTACAAATTGAAAGAGGGAAGATTTATGTCAGATATTAGGAAGAAATTTTTCAAACAGGTTGCCCAGGGAGGTTGGGGTGCCCCAACCTTGACAGGTTGGATAAGACATTGAGCAGCCTGGTCTAGGGGGAGGTGTCTCTGCCCATGGCAGGTGGGGTTGAAACTAGATGATCTTAAAGTCCATTCCAAACCCTTGATATTCTATGATTCTGTTATTCTGTTAGTTTGACATATCAAAGTGATCTGTGAGTAGAAACATTGATCACTGATGACAGAAAAACCTAATGAGTCATTCAAGTGGTTTGCATTACTTACACAGAATGTAAGACCGAACCTCCAGTATGTTTGTATAAAAAGTCAAATAGCCCTTAAGTATCTCTCAAGCAGTCAAAAACAATCCAGGTATTACTTTTCAATATTCATTGAGAGCAACATTTAATTTGAAAAAGAGATCACTCAGTTTAAAGAAAGAGATGGCATAAAACAGGTGAACGAACCTGTTAGAAAAATTATGAACATGACTTACCTTGTAGATTTTGCAATGGCAAAGTCATGATGCCTCCTGCTGCAGCTGCTGCTACCAGTCCTTGGATGTTGGTGAGATTTGCTGTAGGTAGAGTTAGGACGAGTCCTTGTTGGCCCCCCAGCTGCCCAGCCATGTTGAAAGGAATAAGGATTGGCTGATTCAGGGCTGGAGTGCCTCCTGGCATCACCCCTGCTACTGCTGAGGCTAACTGTTGGGCTGTCAGTAGTGGCTGTAAGAAACCACAGATACAAACCTATTTCAGTGTGTATCGCTCAGTATTACACACTTACAACCTTCTGGCTTGAGATCTCTTTGTGTTCCATTACAGACACACACTGCTAATAGTATCTTAAAGCATACATTTTCACCAACACAGAAAGGTTTGACAAATACGACAGTCTGAAACTGTAAGCTTCAGTCAGACAGCATAGTAGCAATCCCAGCTGAATCTAGACTGGAAAATTCTTTACACGTACACAAAAGATACTTTATGAGTGAAAGAAGACATAATTCAACTTAGTCTACAAGTTGAAATGCCAACATTTCCCAAAAAAATCCTGGTTGTATACTGATTGATAATAGCAGAAAACGCTACAGTGACAACTACCAGAAGCTTTGTGGACCAAGACTGTCCTAGGAAGTGGAAGAATATTGAGTATCTTCTTAGAGTATAGCTGAACTTGGATAAAATTGTGAAATGAGATGGGAAATATTTTAAAATCTTATAAAGTGCAATACTACTATGTCTACACTCTGCTCTAAAGAAAATAAATATCTGGCATAAAAGATAATGAAATACCTTTACTAATACAGGAGCTCTGTGTAACAGACATAACTGTCAGAGACAATAATTCTGCATTAAAATTGCCCAAGCTTTTTAATATTAAATTATTATATTAATTTCAGAAATAATTTACATAAGAAATTAAAATATTTTGACTTTCTAAATATGTAAAACTTCTTAGGTTTTATTTTAGAAAAGCATACAAAATCCAATCCTGCCAAACTTGACTTTTAAAAATACACGATACATATATGTTTCCTTTTTGTAACACTGAATGCAGCCAAAGAGATTCACTTTTTCTACATTACACACATCAAACATGATCAATCACATTTATTTTTCATCAAATTGCACATCTCAATTAGTTAAAAGGAAAGATACTGACCTGAGGCCCAACAGGGAATGCAGGATGGGACTGACTGGGTTGGTGCTGGTCTGCTGGGCTTGTATCAGGCAGCACTGTGTTTCCTCTGGCCTCTGAAATCCAGAGAACAGATTGACTTTAATATCAAGCCTGGGGACTGCCACATTACCTTCTACTCTGATGTCACATAACATGAAGCTGAAAATGATATGTTAAAGTGCTTTATCAATAACTCAAGCACTCAAATCGCTTATCAGCTGCATAAATTATGCTAACATTCATTCAGACCAGCCAGCTCATTCAAAGAGTTACAGAAATCTGACAGCAGTGAAACTGAAGCTATCATCAACCCAGCTAATGTGGGTTGCATTATACATCAATTTACATACAGTACATGAGCACTCTGTGTATGTGGGAACTGCATTTTTTTACGCTTAGGTGAGCATCAGCCATTGCAATTTCTGAAAGCAAAAATTATCTGAAAAATAATCAAGTCACATCTCCTTTCTATCTTAATAAAGTATTTTCTTTTGTCAGTTACTGAGGCTGCAAAGGCTCTACTACTATGCACAATAAAAGGCACTATGAAAACTGAAAACTGGTATGCTTCCATATGACAGCCTGTTTTTTAAATTGCATGTGGAGGATGGGCAAAATTCTGCAAAACCAAGGATTTCCAGCACTTATTGAGATGATCAATATCCAACAATCGAACTGTACTCTGGGCACTAATGACTTGCTAAGCATAGAACAGAGTCCGGCCCTACTAGATTTTGCTGAAGTCTGCAATACAGATTTGAAAGGGAGGAAGAAAAATAAAAACATCCTATCAGTTGTAAGAAAGTACCAAGATGTTTTCAAAACTACATCCCAGTTATCCATTTCCTGTGGGTGAAGGGCTCAACTGATTCCCAACTTTTCAGTGATGATGATCAGGCCCACATTGATTTTTGAGGCTGTAAGAATGACAGCAAGTGTCAAATGTAGCTGCAAGAGTACTGTGGTCTCTTATGAAAAAACCCTTGCAATGGCACCAGGTTTCCTGATTGGTACAATATCTCCTATTTTGTTATTTCTTTTTCTGATGAGTGGTTGAAATTCCATTTTAAGTAAGCCTTAACAAGATGCTCTTTTCAAATGTTTGTCCTATGAATAGCAAGATAATTCAGAAACAGTTTCTTGGCACACTCCTGTGCTGTGAGGAAAAAGATACAATTCTGTCATAAATTTTAAAGAGGGTATTATCAGCTCATTTAAAACAAATTTTTTTATATATTCTCCGAGGGGAACAACTTATAAATAATGGAAATGCAGAAAAAAAACCCACCTTCACCACATTAAAGTTCAAATAAAATTGACTGCTACATATTATTCAATTGACTTTCATCTCTACAGCAAGCTGTCAATCATAACAGCATTTTAGAATTGGATTAAACAATAAATGTGCAGAGTTATTATGCATAAATCTGAAAATCTGATTAATTTGTAATATCTTTGTGTGGTCTCAAAAATTCAGAAATGGACATTGCTCCAGAAATACTTACAAATGGTCTATTGAAATATCTGATTTGGAACTAATGAAAACATACAAACTTGCTGACATTTTATAAAGTGAATTCTACAGAAATACGTTTGCCATTTTAATGATCATTGTCATTTAATAACAAGAATAAGCTGACCCACTATAATCAGTGAGGATTCCAACAATTGCCTAGTAACATGCAAAAAGAGATGCAATCACTAAACTTTTTATCTACAATTTACTCATTCAAGCTAAATGAAAAGAGAAAAATGTAACTAGATATGCAAGATTCCGTGAAAACTGTTTCTTTCAAACAATCCTAGTGTTGATGCCATCCCTAAGAACAAAGACAGGGTTTCCCCAGTATGATTTTCACCTATACAAAATAAAGCGCTATGTTACTAAACATAATTTTTCCTTTGGTAATTTCCACATACTATTATGGTCTTTTTTTTTTAATCTTCACAGCTGCATGTATAAAGTCATGTTAGGTCCAAGGCTCAATACCAATGAAGTTACCACTCCCTATTAAGATCAAATCTTATAAGTCAATGTTGTTTATGCAATTTTAAGGGCTATGAATTTTTTCTCTGTGTGCGATTTAATCAGTATTAAAACAAGCTCCTGATAATCTGTCATATCATTAAATCATCCAATGAAAGCTTTGGGAAAAGAACAAAACCAAAGTCATTAGAATTAGATTTTATTGTAATTTTTATACCTTGAGCTCTCAGAAAATATGTAAGAAGTTTTGAAGTCCTATGCCTGTATTTTAGTATCCTTTTTTCCATGGTGCCCATCCAAAGAACCACTGATTTCCGTTATCTGTACCGTAAGGATTTTTCAATATTTGATCGCGCAATCTTTATGTAACACAAGCTGGTTATACTGGGCCATCAAGCCAAAATTAATTATGCTGCTTTCCTTTTTCATTGTACTAATTGGAATCACTTAGGATTACATTCCTGTCACACAGTTACTCACCACAGATGATTTTTTTTTTTTTCATTTCAGTGAGCAAATGCCCTGTCTGCTGCTCCTAATTTAGTTCCCATAGGATGCAGTCATCTCAGGAAAACAGAATGTTGTCTTGCATGGCATCCTATATAAAATTATCAGTCCTGTATTCTCTGACTGAAATTCTCAGATCCCTCCTCCCCCTTCTAATCTACCTGCTATAACAGACACATAAGAGTCAAGAAAATGTACAGGAAAATCTTCCTGCTGGGCTGGCACTAAATAGAATGAAGCAAGAATTACAGGGTTAAGGTCTGTTGCATCTCACAGTGAAAGCATTTTTTCCTTGCTGTACGCTGCATTCACTGACACACATAGGTCAATACTCAGAAGAAGGCAAGGCAGAGCACAAAACATCACTAGAAGGCTACTTTTTCTTTTCTGCCTTATAATAATATATTTCTGACTGGGGGGATTCCCCTGATTTCAGAGGAGTCAGCGACCTCTGACTACTCCTGATTTCTCTACTATTTCTGCTTCAGAGATTCATTGCTATGAATTTGGAAAAATGTCTTCATTAAGACCAACTGCCCTAAACTGGTAGCACACAATCCCCTACATTGTTTCTGGATGCTGTTTTACTGAGTTTATTTCGGAGTTGATTAACTCCAGATGCTGGAACGACCTCTGCAGGTAAATTATTCCTTTGTCCAAACTCCAGTCCTGACTAATAAAAATGGACTGTCAAAATCTAGCCTAGATTTTCCACTTGTTCAGATCCAGGCCTCCTGTTACGTCCTGTTAGGTTATTCTCCAACTCCACTCAGCCTTCTATCAGTGAGGAGTCTGTCAGCAAGGAACCAGGACTTACAACAATCCCTATGGAATTGGGGAACTACCAGCAGTACCTTCTCTGTTTGCAACTGCATTTTGCAGAAATTCTACTCTCATTACAATCCCAACTGCTGGTGCACAAGGGGCAGGGGGAAGGCAGTAGCAGTGTTACTACTCTGAAAAGAGAGCCAATTCTCCTTAACACTGTTTGCCTAGGCAGGGCTCTTATAACTAACTGAGTACTGACAACACAGCCTAAGTCAATGGGTTTGCTCAATAGTAGCATATGAACAGACAGGAGTGCCATTGCCATGGTTCTGCCACGACTGTAGACAAGACTTTAATATTTAATAAGCAGTATTCATCATATGTGATTCATCATAAATTAATTATAAATTATATAATACATACCTCTCATCGCACCAAGGGACTGGAAGGGCATGACACAAAAAAAAATTGAAGTGCACTGTAAACACTGTAAAATAGCCTTCTTAAAATAAAACATTATTTAAAATAAAGCTAAGTAAAACAAAGGCAACCTTGTTCTCCCCTTATCAAAATGAGAAAAAAAATTCCACAAACCAAGTGAAAAGCCATGTTGTACAATATCTGGTTTAGAAAACAGAAAACAACAAGAGAAGCATCAGAAGAAAAAAAGAAATTCCATATCTCAAGGCCACCAAGCTTCACACAAAATTACAGCTGTAAATGTACTGGTTATAAAAGGCTTTCCATAGTTTGCCTCCATTTTGTTTCTTGCACATTTTCAGCAACACAACAGGTAATTCAGTTCTTAGTGTCTCCCAGTGCCCTGTGAAGGTGAGAATATTCCAATCCCCCACTTTACAACTAATGGGGAAAAGAGACTCCAATATGGATTCTCAAATAAGCACAGTTTAGCTGATCTCCTCAGCTCTAGATCCACTGCTCAGGAAGGCACGGGTCAAAACACAAAACTGCTCTGTGACTCCTTGGCTGCTCCAAGGGTACAGCAGTTCTGACAAGGTGAATCTGCACATGGTCCCCAGCACCCTCACTTGGATGCAACGCCTGTCCCAGCTGCCCCTGTCTCACCTGGTCTCCAATGCTCACAAGGAACCTGCAGCTGACTGAAAAATGGTACAGAACAGCATCACAGGATGGAGTGCATTAAACTTGTACATCCAGCTCTACTCTGGCCCTTCTGTGCATGTGTGCTTGTGCCTGCTCAAAGGCATGATGCATCCCGGCATCTCCTCTCAAACTCTGCACCAAAGCTCACTCAAAGCCTATGCTCATACCAAAGCATAGGACTAATCTCAGCAGATGACCTGGATATGAACAATTTCCAGATGACCTGGATATGGTCTTCATGAATGCATTCAACATATCTCACATTTGTGTCAAAACCAGGGATATGATGGACCACCTCTTCTTAGCACTCAATGCTTTGAAAAATAAGCTGGATCAAATTTAATAATACTAGATTTTCAGTGATCAAAAGAATATATAAATCCTTCTGAGATATAAGAAAATATTTCAAATGCATTAACATTAATAAAAGAACACATTTCAAGCAACAGTTCATATTAAATCTTTAGCTAGTTCCACAATGCGACATTAAATTACTTGTATTTATCTCTCAGTAACCATAACAATAAGATTCAACTGAGAATGAAAAAAATATAACATTCCCCCTTCATTCTGCCACAAACCCACATTTTGGCTCTTAATTTTCACTATTTTCATTTTCCTGTTGCATCAGAATTTGGACATGTCAGGAGGAAGCATGCACAAACTACTACATGGTAAAACCTTAGTAATCAGATTACTACACAAAATTTCACAAACACACCTAAATTTTACAATACTTGCAGGAGACAAAATTGAGAGTTTATGCTGATTCCATTTTACATTGGTATTTTCCTATGGCTATCAGAGGAGATATTCCTGTTACCTAAGCAAAGAAAATCAATCTCATAAATTATATTAGAATAATAATTCTCCCACTGAAAGATATGAATTTAAGCTTAGACCTTTCATATGTAGTTTGTTGTCCCTTTCCAGTCCACAACCAAGATGTGGCACAAAATTCACTCCTTTGGATTGTATAAAATTTCCCTAGGTTTCAGTGTATCGCACAGATGATTAAGCAATTAACCTTTTTCTACTGACCTGTACTTCAGACTTTAAGTTTTTATTTTTAAGCAGTAATTTTACCCTCACAAAGAAACATAAACAAGTGTGTAGAATTCTGGATGTGTGCAGAATTACTACTAGCACTTGTTAACTCTGAGACCTAATAAAATTGCAATGTTGATGTTATGATTCTACTGTTCCATCATTTCGGCACAACTTACAAATGCTGTGCACATCTTCTACAATGTCAGATTGTGTCAACGTACATAGCTCTCATTCTTAATTTTCTCCTACCTATGTACAAAGCCCTTCTAGTTTACCTTTGAAAATGTTTGTGGTGTGATAAGGGAATGGTATATTGATTTACCATATTGACATATATGTCAGCGCAATATCCTATACAGAAGAGCTAAAAATCCTGCATTGAAAATGCACTGAATTAGACAGCAGTTTGAATAGAGCAGATTTGCTTTACTGTGTGTATCATTCAGTACTTAAGTAAGTAAAACACCACCGTTTTATACTTATCTGAAATTGCCTCGCAAGTACTACTGCAAAGCTACTAAAATCATCTGGAGAGACTTTGAAGTCATTCTGCCAGCAGAGTATAGAATACTGTCTTTGCCTGGTCCCTGGGGATATTTCCTCCTAAAGGACCTTCTCCCACAAGGCACATGCAGTAACTGGAATCACTGTCCTCATTACCCCTGTGCACAGAGCTTGGTTTGTATTTATGCACCTGCATCCTTCTGGATTAGGACTGATAACATTAAAACTCCATGACTCTTTATAATGAGAGTCAGACTATCAAAGTGATTCATGTTACAGAGGACTTCTTCTGGGCAATCATGAGTTATAATTACCACCTTAAAAAAGTTTACCATACCAGGGCACAAAATCACAAATAATTCAAAATCCCAGTTCTCCCAAGGGCTTTAAATTTTCTTCTTTCCCATCTTTATTTTTGTTCGTCTTTCATTGTCTTATCTTTTCCTTTTTCTCTTTTCCATATTTGAAATTCTTTTCTTATTGGGGCCTGTATGAATATTCTTCCACTTCAAATACCCCATGTGAAAAAAGAAGTGTTGCCACTGCAAAAAAAGTGAGGGGATATAATTGCAAAAGTATGTTCTTTATTCGAAATAGACTCATTCTACTTTTCTTCACCCACTAAGTACAGTGCATAAAAATCCCTTGTTAGTCGTACATACATTTTTTATGAGCTGGACCCTTCATATTGAGAGTTTTAGTTCCTTTTATACTGTATGCATTAGCACAAATAGTAAGGCCACAAAGACCCTATCAGTATCTGAATTCATACAACATTTCATACTCACTGTTTGCTGCTAGTGCTGGTAAATGCAGTGATGATAAAGGTGACTTACCAGAAGATGGACAGTTGAATGCATTATTATTTCATGTTGGGCAGCTGATCCCTAGCTAAGAAGGGCAGGAGGCTTCTCTAAACTTTCCTTTCTTTCCATCCCTGGAAGTTTACTAAATGCCAAAGAGTGAACACATTAAAAAACATCTATTTTGGAACAACTGTTACAGTTTGCCATCTTTATAGCTATCTTATATTTCTTTAGGATTTTTTACAGTGTTTACCTATGAGTATTGGTTTTGTTTCTAATAGGGAAGAAGGCAAGCTTTCCAAAAAGCCCAACTTGCCAACACTCACCCTCCTCACCTGACTTCTGTGCCCTTCCCTCAAATAAGCCAGACTATGAGGATATCTTATAATGATATATATTGCTGTTTGCCTGGGGAACCCTGCACAGTTACTTAATATGTGTTTGGCTGCTGGCACTACAGCCTACTGAAAGCCAGGCAATACATGTGGATGATCTCTGGTACACAGTAGAAGAAAAGTGGAAGAAAAGTGTAGTATGTCTGACATATTTTGCTTTTTACAAAGTTGATAGACTAATTACTAGTTGATAGACTAATTTCAACAGAGAGGGCACAGGCAGGCAGCCAGGGTGAGAAATTCAACTCACAATTTTGAAAAGGGACTGAAAAGAAAAAGCTGTAAGGTGGGAAGCAGATGAGCCTAGTATTCTATCAGTCCTGAGAGCCTGTTTAAAAATTCAAAACACCTACTTTGGTGAGAGGAGAATATCCAGTTAAGGAAGGAAGTATTCAATTAAACCTAGTAAAAGCACTTCACAGCAGAGTCACTGTTCAGCAAAGTGCATCCCATAATATATGTGAACTCCTACTGGAGCAATCTGACCAGCAAGTATGGTAAAGCAACAGTGGGTTATCACCATTGCTACTGACTTCACTGGTTTCATCTCTGTGGTATATTTAACAATTTTACACTCTCTGCTGTGGTCTTTACATGGCCCTGTGGGGCAGCTCCATCAAGTGTCTCATTACAGGTCGTTCAAGTGTTCAGACTTTATTGAGACTCTTGAAAGAGCCGTCCCACAGAGTGGCATAGTGTAGGAGTCCAGTTGAGATCCAGGAGGAAACCTTAACAGTGCAGGAACCCTGTATGCAGGAGATCTCACACTCTGAGATCCAACTATATCACAAAACTGCTAAGTCTTCATTATAAATCTATTAAGCTGCACGTGCATCTTCAGAAATTCCCAGCTACAAAAATACAACAGCCTTTCAAAACCAACTGGTGCCATTTGGTATCTGCAGCAAGTTCTCACGGTGTGGCTCAGCAGGGTGAGACATTATTTCAAATGAAAATGTTGGCTGGAAGCTGCAGAAACTTACAGTATGCATGCCTCCAGATCTCATAAATCCTGAACTGAATTAACTTCCTTCTCTTTATTATTGTCTGAAATCCGTTGTAGTGGCTGTTTACAATTTTGCCAGGAGCATTTGCCACTTTATGTTTCTAAAGAGCATTCAGTCTTACAACCAGGTCTTGCAAAGTATGTCAAGCCTTACTATCACTAAAGCAAGTTTACACCACACACCAAGAGCTTTTGGTTTGTACCCCTCCCTGCCCCTTCAATCCTTCCCTCTTCCACAGATCAAAAGCTAAAAATACAAAAAGTAGCAAAAAGACAAGTAGCCAACATCATCATAGTGTCTGGTTTTGAGGAGCTATTTGCCAGTCAATGATAATAAACCACTCTGCAGCAGCCACTAAAATAGTCTTTTCTACAGTGAAAATACCCCAAAATAGATCTCCATAGAAATAACCAGGTGGTTGACAAACATTTAGACGCTGTTCCTGTATCATGTTTATCTTGCCTTTATGTGTCCCACTGCATTATAAATGTGTTGGATTAGTTTCCTAGGAAAGGTTTAAGAATATAGCACAGGTTAAAAAAGCTTTACATGTAAGATGCATACATCCCAGGACAGCTGAATTTCATGAAAGATCTCTTGGTTAGAAATGTCTTGTCTTGATGAGATCTCTTTGTAAAAACATGCCACGAAGGAAGCAAAAAAGCAAAAAGAAGCCATACGACTTAGCTTTGCCAAAATAGCAAGAGACAGGCAACTTGCTTCAAATAGGGCACTGCGACACATCCTAACAGGATTAAATGTTATGGAATAAAATATTTCTAATCCATGTGAATACTTGTCTTCATATATATTCATATGCCTCTATATATAGATACATCATTTACACAAATCAGTTTCCTACATTGCTTTCATTTTTTGTATTATTGTTCTGTTTATTTTTTCAGCATTACAGTAACTGAAAAATAAGTACTGGTAAAAGATGCTATTAATTTAAGTGCATTCATACTGTGTTGTGTCACTAACAGACTTGGGTAACGCTATTTCTTTATCCTTTTTACAAAGCATTATTTTATTGTCCTCCTAATTTCCATTATTTTACTTCCACTCAAAGTCAAGTGAGGGCTTTGCAGAATTCTATTATATTATTGCCCTGTCATTATTCTAACTCCATTACACAACAACACAAAACCAGCATCAGCATCCATTTGTCATATTACTTACTTTGAGGATTATGTCAGATCTCAGATTATGTGTACATGCCTACTAAACATAATTTGGAGTTGGGCAAAAAGTAATCACTGATTCCTTCTAAAAATGCATTTAAAGAAAAGATTCTGAAACCATTCTGTAAGAGCTCTAGCATCTTAGACCCATCCAGCCCTTTAGAAGAACCTAGCTATATTTACAAAACATAAAGAAAACATTTAATGGTACATACAGACAAACAGATTAAACTTCTTTGTCTGTACTCCCAGATGAGCTGACAGAAGCCAGTCTTGGTGTGGAAGCCACACAGTTATGCTCACATGGTGCTCTACAAGTGCAAGCTGTGTGCCTCTCTAACACAGCTGTGCTGCTTCTCTGCCCAGAGAAGCTGCCTTATGAAGATAGCCTGGGTTGGTTTGAAATAGCCAACACATCCATTCTCTGTTCCTTACAGCTGTCATAAAGGGAAAAAATCAGGTGTTAATCTGGCAAAAGGAAGACTTAGGCTCATGCCCAAGCATTTCCTGTGGGACCTTCACCAGTTCTTTTCATTTCACATGCAGAGTGTTGTTGGGCTGTCAGAGCATAGAGAAATCCTGGACCAAAGGAGCATGTCAATCGGACTGGCAAGTATTGCCAGCATGCTGCTTCCTCCAGTCATAGAAA
The DNA here is from genome assembly GCA_013399835.1 of Leptocoma aspasia. Taxonomy (NCBI): domain Eukaryota; kingdom Metazoa; phylum Chordata; class Aves; order Passeriformes; family Nectariniidae; genus Leptocoma; species Leptocoma aspasia. Next base: position 323,101 of record VXAX01003529.1, on the reverse strand, counting down.
GCAGGATGCAATAATTTGTATTTCAGTCATTGTGAAGAACACAGCTTGTATGTGCTAATGTGTACCTTGGACATGTATTGTTACAATAGCAGGGGTTTTACTTAACATTATTCTAATGACTTTCCTCCAAAGAGCATTTGTGGATACCACAACTCCCTAAGTGGTAACAATGGATAAACATCAGCTTGAGAAATGCAGGTCTATATTATTTATGAAACTGCAATTCTCCTGTAAATAACCCAGTTGTTTAAATAATACGTATCTATGTAATTGAGTCTTCTGTATACAAATAAATAAGACTTTATTGCAATGTCAGAAGTTAACAAACCAGTCAATAAAATCAATAACTCACTTTTTCTTGCTTATATATCTAACTTTCCTCCACCTTTCCTATGTTCTCTGTTCTGGTTACATATTAGCGCTCTGAAGGCTATATTGTTCTTGTGATACTGTTTAGTAAAGAGCTATCAGAAAACTGAAAAGACACCTCCTTAGTGATTTGATACTCTTCCTACTTGTTGTCTACTGTAACATATATCTCACTGGTATTAATCAGGGAGAAAGAAACTGTCTTGATCTACACATCAGAGTACTATAGATTTTGAATGCGAATGATTATATTAATGTCTAAGTAAATCAAGTTCATATTGATACATTTAGTTAAAAGTTCTCCAGGCCTGGATTACATTATCATATAACCATTTTCAAAACAGCACTGCCAGATTATACCACTGAGCTGTTTATGCCTGTGTGATTAACATTGTGTCAGCATTTCCATTATGCTTCACATTTTTTAAATATTTGTAACTTGGCCATAAAATTTGCTTTGGTCTGAAACTTGGTGAATCAGAAGTACAATTCTACAAATCCTTACTCAAGAAAGTTGTCCATTCTATTTCAGTCAGTGTTGTTGTTAGCTGGGTTCTCCCGGATTACGAGCCAAGGTCAAAAGTTTATGAACCTGGTTGTTTTATTTTCTTAATGAAAAGCATATTTGGTTTCTTTCTTTAAGGAAAAAAATTACATGGAAGGCCTGGGAAACAAGGCTTGATTTTGTAATGTGATTAGGTCCCCAACTCAAAAAATCCCTTGGTTTTAGTACTTCGAAGAAGAGGAAAAATTAACAGCAAAACTGCTGCAGTGTAAAAAGTAGCCGTGGGGCAAATGCACTAAATTTTGTTCCACTAATTACATTTTCTTGTGGTTTTTCATCTGGGATCTAGCATACCTCCTGAACAGTGTAAAATTGGGAGGGCTCCAAATGAGCCATTCTCATCTATCAGGAGTACAAACATGCTCACAAAAGCTATCTTATTATGTATGCTCCATACAGGCTCCTTATTCAAAAATATTTTAACAGATGTCTTGCTGGATAAATATAATGGCTCATCTGAGACTAAGAAACACTTTACGCACAGTAGAAACAAATTTGGGCAGCATTTTTCAAATTGAGTTAAGTCCTTAATGCACACCCACAGGCTTACTTAGACTTATAGATACAATATCTTTTTCTTTCATTCTCCTTAGCTAGCTGAGCACATGCTCTTTTATCAACAAAAATTTTCCTGGTCTGATACTGCTCTCTTGGTTCACCGCTGAAATATATCCTAACTCTTCATTTGCCTTCTGGATGAGATTTCTGTGAAGCACTGGATGCAGAACAAATGCAAACCCTTTCTGCATGGCTCCAGCAGCCTATAGATTACCTGCAGAGAAACACAGGAGGTGCATGTTTTACAACAGCATCCTCAGAATCCTTTCTTTTTGAAAAACGACCACAGACAATGTTTGCCCAAACCGGCAGAGAGTAGCAATACATTCTTACTCTTTGTTAGCCTACACTTGTGAGCAGTCTACTGAAATAAACTTGAGCATGAAGCACTAATGACGCTTCTTTATGCTCCTGGGTAAGATACCCCTGTGGATAGTAGTGTGGTACTCTCAGAGAGGTTGCAAGACTTTGCAAGGCTTCTCAAGGCTTCATAAGAATTTAAGTATTTTCTTTTAGTTTACACAATTTTGTTTGAAAAACAAAATGGTTTTTGTATTGAAAAACCTGGCTTGGCAGCTGCACAGCTGCAAGTAGGTAGTTAATACCAAGTGATATCTATTGTGAACAGCATGAACATTCCTTTCATGGCAGTTACTTTCTTCTCCATAAGTTTCATTTCATGTCATATAGCAACACTGAGACAAATTGTGGCAGTAAGATACAGGCCTGCTGTTTTGTATTAAAGAAGGTTTCCTTAAAGTATTCTGACTTTAACAAAATTTGAGATCTTAAGCACTGGGTTATATGACAGTGCGTGTGTCCTGATATTTCAGAATGGCATAATGGTTGTGTTGTGTCATATGCTGGGGCTGGAGGTTATCACAGTCGTCTGCAAGCAGGAGTGCTGTTGGGAGGGGAGCCTGCACTGCAGCTGGGGTCTCAAAGAACAGTCTTCACCTATACTTCCATGCTGGGACACCTTAGCAGCAGCTCAGGCAGTTCAGCTGTTCTGAAATACCAGTAGGCTAAACAGGAGAGTGCTGCGGTGCTGCTCTGCAGCTACAAAGTGCCAGGCAAGGGATCAGGCAGCACAAATATCAGCTCTCCTAAGCCAGAGGCAGCAGACTTAAAAGTCAGATGGAGAACATGGTGAATGTGAGCTCATCTAACAGCATGCCAGTCAGTGCTTGCTGGTTTTAGCAGGCGCTGATGTTTCTGCCTCAGACTTTCTAGGGACAGCTCCCCAAAATATTAGGCCACCATCAAGTAAGGCAGAGTCACTGCTTGAGTCACTTGTTTGAGCATGCTGTACACTGTACCCCCAGGAGCAGGGCCCACCCTTGGGAGAGTGAAGGCATGGCACTGGCAACCTACAACATTGGGCAGCATGAGGAGTGTGCCCCTCTTCTTGAGCTCCAGGCATTGAAATAATTTCATATCAGAACTTCAGACTGACCCACTATGGGAGACACAACTCACAGAATAGGAAAAAGAAGTGGTTTAGTCACTGCAAAGGATATTGACATTTATGTCTTATATCTAGGTAAAGGAGGTGCTGTTTTAACTTTCGTTCATTTCCTTTTGAAGTACAGAGCTCTAAAGGGTTGGTTTCTCTTTCCTGCTCTGTTTCCCCTTTTTCTGTGCTGTTTTCCTCCTCTTTGGGAAGATCCTTGGACTAAACCCTTGAAACAGTGGCATCAAGATTATTAAAAATATATGGGTTAATTGCTTATGTTTTTAAATACAGCGTGGCTCTTAGGGAAAAAATCTCAAATGCAGAATGTAAGGCAATTTTAAACACTATTTTTTCTCTGGTAATTACTTTGTATTTGGAATAAAAAAATATTTTGCATTATAATGGGAACAGTGGAGGGAGTCAGAATAGATGGTGACAAATCCTGCTAATAATACAAGGGGTTAAAACACATCAGGGCATCCTGCAGGCTGAAGGCCCTATACAAATCACCCTCTCATGAACAGGAAATAGAATTTCCCCATTAGAAGCAGCTCATCTTCCATGAGTACTTTCTTACCCTGCAAAGCCAAATATTTTCAATCCCAATATCATATTCACACTCTACTCTTCTAGTAACCAATGACATAAATACCTAGATATTTCAGAACTATAATATAATGAAATAAGATTCAGCATAATAACATTCATCAGAAAGGACAACTTAAAAGAAAAGCATTGCTTTTGCTGTATGGAACAATATACAATGATCATTGCTGAGGAATGGATCAATCTTGCTCCAGTGGAGCAACTGCATAAGCATTCAAAACAACAATAACTACAAGCTCTGGTGAGGTACTTTTCTTCCCAGTGTCATCTCATTTTATTGTTTCTGAGCAAGGCTGAAAGTCATGCTGAAAAAAAATCTAGAGACAACTTTCTCTCTCTGCACCCATCCCTGAAAAATCTTGATTTTTATAATAGTTCTCTATTGACCAGTAATTTTCAGTTGTAACACATTGAGTCCAATTACAACCACCACAGATCCTGGGTTTTATGGGTTTACAGTGTTTGGGGATTAGGAGCAAACCCTGGGACAAAACAACACGTACATAATTTGCATTTGAAAATAAAAGCTTTTTGTTTCAAAATCTTTTTGCCATTTTAACTTTATACAATTGATGGGAATAATGCAGGTAATTAAAAGTGTTGTCATAATTCTCCTGTTTGAACATACTTTTATATTTTTAAGATTTAATTTATACAGGGAAGGGGAGAAGAGAAGAGAAGAGAAGAGAAGAGAAGAGAAGAGAAGAGAAGAGAAGAGAAGAGAAGAGGAAGAGGAAGAGGAAGAGGAAGAGAGCCAAAACTGAGGGTTTGTATTGGAAGCCAGATCTCACTGAATTGCTCTCTACCAAGAATCAAATAGAGTTTTCCACCATATTTCTACCCCACAGTTTAATAGACAACTTGATTCCAAACCAATACCTGAATTCAAACAACTCTCTGTTTCTTTAATATGTGCCAGTTCGGTGTTATTCTCAAGGGGTATGCTTGAAACAAAATGTCAGGACAGCAGTGCCATATACCAAGACATATATCAGAGCATGCTTAATCAGCTCTCAGTCCTCATGTACCACAGGCTTTTGGTTTCTGAATCCCCAGACTTTTCAGGAGCAGATGTGGATTCATTTATATAAACTCAGGCTAAGTATAATAACTTGTTTTTCATGGGTCCTCAGACTCAAAAACTGGAGGCTAACACCCCTTTCCTACCTTCTTTAGAAAATTCACAGGTTCTGGGTCCATTCATTTTCCTGAACTTATTTGGTAGATTTTACTGATGATGGAACACAAAAATACAGGGCATTACTACTGTAATGCCAATGAACATAAAGAAATTATCATTCTCTTTTAATAAATGACAAGAAATACTAGTGATGTGGTAATAGCAGCTGACAGCATTATTACAATGAGATTTTTTTCTTTTCTATTATCTTAAGGCACAATTTCCCAGAGATAATAAAGGCCAGGAGTGAATTCACATCCCAAACTAAGTAGTCAAAGACAACCCACATTCAGGATTTTTGAAAAAGACTCATCTGACAGACCTGTAAAACCTTCTCCTTCCCATGTGCTACTGGAAACACCTGAGAACACACCAGTAGTGACAGCCGTCATCTTTCCAACTAACAAGGACTGTTTTAAACAGCCAAGCTCCACAGCCTATTTTGTATCAAACTCCTATGCTCTACAGAGGAGTGAATACTGAAGAGGGGGATGCACCAAAGCACCCCTTCTGGCAAGGATTTTCCATAGTCCACGCCCTCATCTGGCAGGACTGTAGCAATGCTCCCAGGTGATAGAGGGAATTTTTTAGATCTCATTGTCACCATAGTAAGTACACCTCAACAGTGCAAAATGCTTAAGCATCACTACCATCCCTTAGGCTCAAAAGCTTCTACAAAACTACTTTGCATGGCATTTTCCCTAAATTAATTTCTTTGGCATTCACTACCATTTATACAGACTCACAACTGTTTGAGCCAATCCCCGTGTCACCAGGCAACCATCTACTTTCACTTGAAATTTCATCACTCTGTTTGACAGATATAAGGGCCCAGTTGCACAGCAGACCCAAGACTGTTGGGTCTGGCTACCTTTAGAGTCATAGGTTTGAATTATTTTCTGCCCAATAAGTGATGAATAAAAATGACAAAACCTAACATTTATCAGAACAAATAAGATTAGCAAAATATGATTATAGCTGTTAGCCATTTCAGCAGCAATGATGGTGCTTAGTGAAGACTTTACAGTAATTTACTATGGTCTAAATTCTCAGAGAAATTTATGTAGCTGTTTCACCTGTAACCAGTATATAATTATTACTTGACTATGTTAATCTGTATTACAGAATAGGAAAAAAATCCCTGCAACTAGTTTTTCTCTCATTGAAGTTCTCAGTAAATATTTGGGGTTTTCTAAATTTTTTCTTTTTTAACAGCCAAGTCCAGGGGTAGTAGATTTCTTCCCAAATTTACATCCACTCGGCCAGGTTCTGCCCTCTGACATTCATGCAGTTCAGCTGAATACAGAAGACTTCCCATGGATCACTCAAAAAGATGAATCCTGTGAAGACCTAACTGTCCTCCAGCTCTGCTGGGAGTTTACACATGTCGTCTTGACATGCGTTATATTAGGCAGGCATGAATCAACATCTTTTAGTCATCAATTTTAAGCGTACACATTTCTGTTTAATTTCAGTATAACCAGTCACACTGCAAACATGTACAGGAACAGGGATTCAGCTAAACAAAACCCCTTCTGCATCCATGTTTTTGTGCTTAAACATCATGAACTCTGCAAAGAACATGAAGATACAACAGCATTTATTTCTGCATGTTTATGCATCTACTACATCATGATGTGCTGGCATCCCTTTCATTGCACCTGCACAATGCCTCAGATGGGGTAACCATTAACACCTGGTAGGGAGAACACAAGAAAAATATTCTTATCAGCAGGGTGGGCTCCCTGATCTGGGTCACCATATGAGTTCATTGCAGAGGGCAGAGCAGGATAAGTGTAGAGTGAGGGGAGCTTAAACAGCTCAGCTTCAGCTTGAACTGAAGGTGTTAATGGCTGCTTCAGAAAGCATTCATCTTTGAGCATCTACTCCTGTGAATGGTCCAAACACATAAAGTGACTTATGACTTGGACCAGTCATTCCTACGATCCTGACCCCAAAACTCAATCCTATGAGACTGTGCCCTGTTAGAAAGAACTGGAAAAAATGTCAAGCAGCTCACCATATCGAAGACCTTGCTTTCAAATTTTTGGACAGGTACCATATAATACAGTTGAAACACCATTGTCCAACACCTTTGGTTTCTCATATATGCATTCCGGAAAGTAGGACAGCTTGACTAAGTGTTATACAAAAACTCCTCTTCTCGTGGACTATTGCCTGCTTCCAAATCACACAGCAATTTGTACAGAGGGGTTGTCTGACTTCTCACATGGAGGAGAGCATGCCTTGCATCAACAGCAAGCAGAGCTGCTATATCCAGACACACAAAAACATGGATTACTCAGGCTGGCAGCATGAAATATTGAGCTTGGAAATTAACCTGGCAACAGGCCAGGAGATAAGATCCAGGCTAGCACATTGTATACTAAAACATGTCTGAATCAATGCTCAAAATAACAGACTCCTTGCAGTCCTCCCTGGCCCTCTGTTTGTTGTCATGTTGCTCAGCTCCAAGTTGTCCAACACATTCACTGTTCTCAGTGTGGATTCTGAGGGAAGTTTTCCCGGTTCTGAATGCTTAACAATTTTTAGACTCTTCAAACTCACTTCTGCTGACTAAAAATGAATGAATGAATGAATTAATTAATTAATTATATACAAAAGGATCTTGATGATTTAATACATGCCTGTTTGGTCAAATTGCAGTTTTGATCCTGAATTAGATACATCTACTCTGCAAAGGGAAATTGCCCTCTCTAGAGATTTGCTCCATCCTGGTATCCAGGGATACTCTATATGGGCAGTGAACGTACTTTTACATCATGTGACACGATCTTAACTGATTTCAATAAAAAGAAATCAATTGATTTCTGTAGGTTTGATACAGCATGTCAACATCATGACACCTTCTAATAAAGACCAGGAGGAACATTTGAAAACATTGCTGTTTGCCAGGGTTCCAGAAAATGCTGAACCACTCCCTTTGTCTCTCCCAAGAGGGATCTGAGTCCCACATCGGACTTAAATATTTCTTTAGACATGGTCTCATCATCCTTGGAACCCAGAAAATCTCTCTTATCATAAATTTATCATGCATTTAAAAGTGTCTTGTTTGTCAGATCTGTACCAGGCACTAGCAGACAATTCAAATGAGAGAAACAACCACTGTTTATATGCAAACAAGATAACATGAAGAAGATAATGAATATACCTTTTCACCACCATTAGCTACAGTGAGAATAACTCAACAAAGTAACTCAAGTGATTGACATTATCAAATTGTACAGATCCCTTTTGCCACACTGGTATATGTACAACATCATTCTGTAACATTCTGTTTGGAAAATTTATTGTGATTTCTGTTGCATGCCTGAGCTGGTGGGAATTGGTACTCATGTATTCTGAAGGCAAAAATCTACGACTGCCTTCTTCCCCAAATCTCCCTCAAATATCTTGCTAACAGGAGGAGGCATTTATTGTTTGTGAAATTTTCAGTGACACTTAATCTTGCAAATCTAGTTAATCACTGAAAACCCACTTCCCGAATGTTGAAAGTCCTCCTGTTAGCTAGTAATAACCCAATTCTAGCTATGATCAGGGAAAGAAAAGGACACAAAACCTTATTTATCTTTGTCTATGTAAGAACTGTGGAAATTCTTCATAGATCTCTGGTGGCCCTCATATTTAGACTCATCCATTTGTCTTATTCCCAAGAGAAGCCAGGCAAAGTTTGAACAAAGAAATGTAAGAACATATAGCAGAACTGTTTCCTCTCTTTAATCTTTCATATACATGTTTCTCCCACCCTGTAATCTACATTTAAAAAGAGGAAAAAAAAGAAAGCAAAAAAGAGGGTTCATAAACATTTTGGAAGTCTAGAAGGTCTGCAGTCAGAGTAAGATACTGTTCACATCCAACTTATTTTCCAAAGACTTACTTCTAGCAACCTGAAACAACAAAAAAGTTTCTCTCACTGCATCTAATTGTTTAGACCAGTAAAAAGATGAAGAAAATGTCTCTCTCACCTACTTCAATGACGGAGAAACTCAGGCACAGGTAGTAGATTGACTGTGATCTTGCCCAAGATTGACCTGTCCAAGATGATACTACAAATCCATGCCAGAATTGGAACAGAATTTGAGCTGTTTTGTGCCCAGACCTGGGCTCAAATGAAAGGAAAAATCAACCACAAAACAATAATAAATGTTTTTGATGTCTGGAAAGGTAGAAAATTGTGGGGACAAAAAGTTGCACATGAGATAAATGCAAGCATTCTTCCCAAGAACCTAAAGAATTTCAAGCTGCAAAAACTCAGAAATTCCACACAAAATGATGAGAAACTGCAAACAAGATATTTTTAGGCTTTTCAAAAGAGGTGATATTTATAGTGTATTCTGAAAGGGCTAAGCGTAACCTGTAGTAAAAGACAGCAATAAGTTATGCTGCCCCTATTTCCCCCCTCAGAAGATGTGAGATGTCTCCCTTCTTGAGCCAAAGAGCATTGATTGGATTTACATTCTTTTCACTTTATCCTCTCTCTGTCTCATCCAGTGAAGTACATGAAGCACTCTAAGCAGTAGACAAGATCATTCTGTCATCCAAGGTATTTGTTAAGGTTCTGTATTTAAATATGCATTGTTTGCAACAAAAGAATAAAGCAATGAGAGGTTACTAGAAAATAAATGCAGCTATAAATTAATTTCTGTAATTACTATTCATTAATATTTAATATATTTATATAAAGGATAAACCTTCTTGATTCCCAAGGTATCCTGCATTTAATAATGTGGAAACAGCTTATCTCCCTCCTGTTGTTGAGACTGGAGTTGTAATAACTAGTAATGTTAAATGTATTTTTTAGATCAATAACAAATAAATACATAAACACTTCCCTTCAGAATGCTCCTGATGTTATTCACAAAATTAAAAAAAAAAAAACTACAGAATGCCAAGGGACTTCATAACCATTTCATTACTACCATCCTAATTGCATGTGGTGGAACTGCATAATCAGTTTATTGAAATTGAAATCTTTGGAACTGATTCTCCCTACAGACATTAACAATAAGCATCCTGTGCAATAACACAGTACTTAATGTAATATAAACATTATATGCACCAAGCTTTAAACATCCCCTGGCTTCACCTGCTGGAATTGGACATTTTTAACACTCTTGTGTTCTGCCACTGAATTGAATCAAATATCTAATTTACAGACCGCAAAATACAATATTCCCATATTACAATAAAGAAAGGAAGATACATTCAGAAAACAGACACACACACACAATTGGTATAAGGATAAGCAAGACTACATTTAATAAAGTGGAAATAAAGCAGACCCTTCTAGAAATCTGAATGGATTTTCATGCACAATATAAAAGAAATTACTTCTGCTTCCCAGTGTGTCCCTGTGCCTCTGTAAATAACTAGGCTGATATCACAGACTCGATCCAACGTACTTCTACTTTACAAGGGGAACTTTACTCTTGTGAGTAGGTCCATTCATACAAACAAAAGTATTTTTCATCCAGTGCATACCCAGATATCAATAGGATAACCTAAAAAGGGTAAACCTAAGATAAACCTCTAAAAAAGAGGTTCATATTTTAGTTTGCAGGATTAACATGGTATCAGTTAATGATATGATATAATAAACATTCACCTGCACATTTTCAAGTCAATATTCCATCAACACAAAGAAACCAAACCCAAGAAAAACATGTACCTTTATTTGTTTTAATTTTCAACAGCAAATCTAAAACATGCTAGGGTTTTTTTATTATTAACAATAAATGTTAATAATAGTATTTCAAAGGTTTTTGTCCCTTTTAAAAATCAGGAAAAGTTCAGGGTGATGGGAGAGGGGAAACCCTGGTCGATGAGTTTTGAAAAGATCTTTGTTTAGGGGCTTCAAACAGCATATTTGGAAAAGTCTTTACCAAACGCAAGTTCAGTATCTCGATTAAAGAGGACATGAAATAATTTCAAGTATTAAAAAAGGAATGGAGAAAGTTGTTTCTTCTTCTCTATAATTCTATCACCATGTGCCAACAATGTCATGTCCATGTCCTAAAATGCGTTTCTCAGTCACCCCATCTTCATAAAGTTTTATAAGACACTGAAAACAAAAATTAAGATTAGGGCTATTAGATATCGGGATTTTTCAGTTCCCTTGTAGCCTTCCCCTACATTCAGCACCGATGGTGCATAATACTGTGGTGTCAAAACCAGTACAGGACTTCACAATCAAAGCCAGCCATCAGAAGAACCAGCTCTGCTTCAGGACAGGGGACTCCAGAGTAGAGCACAGAACTTTGTAACATTACTTTAAACTTTTAAAGAACATAACAGCTTTGCCAAACTGTGTAAGGCATCAAAGAGATCATTTGGAGCCAGCTTCATCCTTGAACAAAGCTTCACAATAACTTGCTTCTACCAAGTGGACATCACATCACGGGCCAAGAGGATGTCTGGTTAGTATCCTAAGAAATGCAATGACAGAATAAATTGAAGATAATTTTAAACACAGGAAGCCCAGTCCTACACCACTCAGTATTTTCTGGTGTCAGCACAACCTATGAGATATAGCATGATCATTTTGGGAAGAACAGAAGGAAACAGACTTGACAGGAGTGGCTGCAGAGGGCATGAGATGGCACAATATCTTGCCCTTGGTGTGCTTCTTTGATTGCCTAAGCCTCAGTCTGGAAAAGCACTTGAAAAACATAAACCCCCCAATGACAGAAGAACTTGGCGTGATGAGTGGAAAGACTCCCATTGGTCTGAAACACGATTGCTGGACAAGGACCTTTTGGCTATATGTGAAGTACTGGTTCATAACAAAAAGATTTACCTGCTACCTTTAAAACATTAGCATGCTAAAAAATAATCAGAAATCAAAAAATAAGGGGAAAATGCAGTCAACCAAATTTAACTACACTTTCTCCTCAATAGGTCCACATCAAGCTCAAACATGAGCAGTGGAGAAGCAATGCACATTTGGACCAGCTGAAAGCCCTCTCAAAACAATCAGAGAAAGAAGCAAACTAAAATGGATGTGACAATCAAAATATCAGAAGAAAACAACACATTAATGCAATCTTAATGCAAAAGGAATACATTTTGTTGCTCAATAGTGTCTTTCTGTATACAGCACAAACCAGTGGAAGCAGTTGGGTGCTTTTAACAAGTCTTATTCAATAAATCTTTTTATTCAATATATTTTTTAAATAATTTATTGTACTACATATGTGTGTATAGATATGTATTTACCCCCTCCTTTCCTTTTTGTCTAGAACTATCCTCAGATCACCTCACATAAATACAAGCAGGCTGATGCCTACACAAGTAAAAATACAATTTCCCTCCTTCTTCCTTTAGTACTAGTTTATTCTTCAGCATCATTCTGAATGATAAAGAATTACAAAATAAATATTCCTCTGAAAGTCAGTTCCCCACCACTGCCTCATCTTCAGGCAAAATTTTGCATCTGAAATTTGCAGTAGTTATGTATACCAATAGTAAAGGTAAGTTGAAGAACTTAAAATACATCAATAGTTTGTTTTAAATACCTATTTACATTCTTTTTACATTCATTTACATCAGTTACCTCAAGAACATGAAACATTTGCAGGATCAAAACAGATTCAAGAAATAAATTGATGATGGAGTTGCAGTTATATTACTTGAATGATTTTTTTCTACCATCTGATAAATACAGAAAGGGCCTCAGTAGCAATCCTGTCTCCTTTTATTTTGATATATCCATCATTTTCCACCCCATCTTTTAAAATCTAATGCTAAAATAGATGTATATCTGGGGTGAGAAAAGATTTTCAGAATTTCACCTCGAACCAATGTGTTTTCAATATACATGTTCTGGATGGATGAGATGCACAGAAAGAATATTTAGCATAAGGAGAATCACATCTATCACTAACATAAAGAGGTGTAATGCACGTGGGTTGATTTTACCATGGCATGGAAAGCCTATAAAAAAATGAAATTCTTATCCTATAGCACTGCATTCTCTTTTTTCATTGAAAATTAGCATTTAGTATTACATGCAGTTTTCAGGACAGCATCTGCAATATTTTTCTGCACATATGCAATATACCCTGCTAGCAAGCAGGGACTCGTAGAGCTTGGAGAAGGGGCTAGCAAGCAGACACATAGCCCTGGTTTAGAGGCATGATGAATTGTGTATTCAGCTGCAGACTGAAAGTACACAAACCTGAGCCTGGAAAATAAAGTCTTTGACCTATTTGCTATGAAGCAAACAGGCAACTGGCTCCTGTTGAGGAATATCAGCTTGTCATGGAGGCAGCCACAGAAGGAAGTCACCCCCAAAAGAGTATCTGTTTGGCTGATGGAAGCAAATCAAATCAGAACCCAACACAAAAAGGCAAAAGAGCTTCTTCTCTTCAGCTTCTCTTTTCCCAGGAGCACAATGAGGCAGGTAGTAATGCTTTCTGACTCACCACAGATTCAGTAAATGCAACTCCCAAAGGAAGCTTGAACTAGATTGGGTCTGCAGCTTGGCAGCAGAGTTGCTAAATAGAACCAACAGCATGCTTTAAATAAAAGCAGCGGTGTGTTAACAATCCCTGTGCAAAGCCTGTTTACCCATCTGATTTCTTCATATTTCTTTCTCTCTCACTTTCTCTCACCACCAAACAAAAGAAAAAAAAAAGGATATTTGAAGGTGGAAGGCAAACCTGAGACTACCAGACTTCAGGAGCTCATAAAACATGTAAGAGTTCTATGGCCACTTCTTTGGCTTGCAATAGCGTAACTTTCTATCAAGCCTTGGTCAAGCCCCATGCTTGCACAGACCTGGGTCTTTAGTGATGGATTTGTACCCAAAAATGGTAATTTGCAGGGCAAGCAGGTTATTCATAATACCATAAGAAGATTTTAAGCAAGAATACAAAAGCAAACAGGCCTTCCCATTACTACCATGCTTGAACTAATTTCAAATAAGGCCAGGTAGAGAAGCTCTAGCAGATGTCTCTAGGAACAGTATCAAACCCCACACCTTACAAACTCAAAAGCATACTTTACTTGAGAAGCACTTTCTTGAGGCTGATGTAGTCCAGACATAACAAGGAAAACTATAGCTTTTCAGAGCTGTAAAGCAAAGCTGGTTCATAAAAACATTTTCCTCTGGAAGACCCTAATCTAAATTCCTTTAAGTATGGTACATTGTATTTCCTTTGTACAGGCTCAGTTCTCCTTTGTATCCTTCTTAGTCAGCATGCCCAAATTCTCAGAGAGAGTGCCAGCACTAAGGCAGGAAAGGCCACTAAAACTTCTTACAATTACTTACTAACTACTACGTGATGTGCAGCTACAAGACTTGTTTTTCCTATTCACTCTCTCTCCTACAAAAAACACAAGGAAGGAGAGAGGAAACTTGGATCAGGACTTGATACATGGGAAATGCCATTTTCCTAAGGAACTGATTACTTTTATTATTATTTCTACTATTGTCTTCAATAAGATACCATAAGATACAGAAGCGTCTCTCAGATCTCTGAGATGCAGACACACACAGCAAGCCCTGAATGAGAGGGCACACTACGTGGAAGAGAGGAAGAGGACACAAGGTTACCTCAGTCAGGAGGATGCATAAGGCATTTGGGGATGTGAAAGGAGCCACCTGCAAGCAGTGGCACCTAGGCCCAACGCGCAGAGCAGGCGCGGTTGCCTGTGACACGCTTATGCAGTGTCTGAAACAATGCTCAGCTTTGGCCTCCAGCTACCACAGTGGTACAAATACTACAAAGCAAAATAATTCCAACAGTCTGAAAAGGATATTCATGGACCAGAATAACAGGGACAGCAGATTTTCTGCATATACAAAATTTTAAAACCACTCAAATTGTCCAGTACATGACATCAGACCTGTAATACAGGTAAAGTACAAAGTATCTCTCTGATTACAGTATCAGGTACGGAAAGCAAGAAAAGAAAGTCAGGAGTGCTTTGTCCATCTCTTGAATTGGTATTTTTTGACTACCAGTCTCTATGCTTCAATCACTAATCCTTGCATCCAAAAGCTAAGGAAGCTCCATGCATGTAACACCAATCTTATCTTGAAGTTAGGAGAAAAACAGATCAATACAGTACTCATAAGCTGATGTATGACTAAAATATTGATACAATATTTCTCATGTGTATCAATGCCTTGCTATTTCTATTTTGTTTGTTTTTCTATGTATGCAAAACACACCATGTTTCTTGCTGTTGTATACTCTGCTCTTCTCATTTCTGTAAGAATAAATAAAACGAAGAAAAGGCTTCAACAACGCTTCTGCTCATCTATATCAGGGTTGCTTCAGCATTATAGGGTTCCATTCTACCAGACACTGAGCTATATTGTAGTTTATGAAAATTTGGAACATTATGGCACATCTTGAAATTAATTAGGGTCTTGTAGAAACAGTGCCCAAAATTCTTTACCTTTCATTTCCGCTATTTAATTTAATGTTCTCACCCTCCTTATATCTTCCCTATTTTCCAAAAATTCTGTAACGTCTGGGTATAGCTCCATCCTTTTGTCCTGTATTTATACAGCACCTAGTGCCATGAAATCCCTTGAACAAAATAAGGAATTACAAAGAGATAATACAACAATCAACATTCCAATTTGACCAAAAGGAGTAAACTAGCAATATGTAGTTGTTTTTCTACTAAAAAAAAGTCATCCTCTTATGTTATTAAATTCCCAATACTGTATAAACTAACTAAAGTTAAATTTACAAACTTATTTATTTTTTTAAGACATCAGAATTTTGCTTATTTAATTTTCCCTGCTTGGCAACAGGGACTGCTGAAAAGCCTGTGTTTCAAGATAGGAATGATTTTACCTGTAGACCCAGGTAGAAAATTTCTGATTCTATGCTATTTTATCTTTACTGGAAAATGTCAAAATAGCTAAAACAAGTTAATTGAATTTCACCAAAACTCCATTTTCAGAAGAGGAAGAGTACACCTAATTTATAGCAGAACACTCATTTCTAACATCAGGAATACAGTTTCAGACTGCAACCAGAACTGGAAGTGGAAAGAAAGGGACTAGGCTTCCTAAGAACAGACAGCACCCCAGTGCTTTCCATACTTGATCGAGTCTGGGGGCACTAAGATCTGATTCAGGACACAAAACTGAGTCTCTCACAGGATAACACCCCACAGCACAGCACCTATGTGAAGAACTTGTGTTCTCTAAGACACATGTTCTTCTCCATCTTCTTTTAGTGAAATAGCTCCATTGGTTTTCCTCAACTGCAAGAAAGCCAGGCACGAACATTTGTTGTCTTACTGAAGCAGGATTCACATCTGGGTCAGCCAGTAGCCTTCAGCCCTCCCAGAGCCTAGTGCCAGCCCATACAGGCTTGATCTATCTATGTTTCTGTGTCTTGAACACAGTGTCAGCACACAAGGCACATACTTGCAGAACTCAGAAATTCAGGCCCAATTTTCAGCTGCAGAGGAAAGGAACTGCTTGCTAGGTCTCAGGTGAGGCTAGATGTGGCTCACATGTAGACAAACAGGACCAAGATAAACCAGGATCACTGTCCCATATTGCTTCTATTTAAAAAAACCCCACCCAATCAATCAAAACTTAGCATTTAATTGTGAAAATTAACTGGTGTTAGTTTTACTCAGAAAATGCAAGAAATTGAGAAATATCTAAGTTTTCAATGCTGTTAATACTGTCAAACACCTACCTGGTAGTTCTTCAAAAACTATTGATTTTACACCATGCATTAAAAAATTTGAGTAGATGTATAACTGTGGATATTCTCAGCCAGTTGGAGAAAGGAATAGAAATAATTTAGTCTAGGAACTGAGGAAAGGAATTACAAACAACTGTTACTATCTCTTTCAGTAGCTAGTGTTTGGGATAGTTATCCTTGGACTGTGTTATTCTTAATTTACCAATGAAGTCAGAGGTATTTTGCATAAGACCAATGAGGTCTTACCTTAGCACATCATGTTATAAAAGGCACGAGTTATTTTCAATAAAGCCCTTCTCTTTTCACCTTCTGGAGAGTGGAGGTCTGTGTCTTATTCCTAGCTCAATAGTGATATATAACTATTTTAGATAAATATTTTTACATAAAGAAATTTCTTTCATCATCAGTTATCTAGTTCTGTGAAATGTTTATTTTAAGAAAGGGATCTTTCCCACATCTTCAGCAGAAGGAAACCTAATTCTTTGTCTACTGCCTCCCAAGCTCTGAGAGGGTGGCACAGAGTTGCTGCAGGGATGATTGATCATGTGGCCTCTAGGACTGAACCAGTGCATCATCCCTGCTCTTAAAACTGGACATAAGTGCCTTGCAGGTACACAGTCAGGGAACACTGTATTGTGTGGGGTTCTGAACATCTTTCTGGAGGAACAGTGTACTGTAGTTACCTATTTGGTTAAACCTAAGAACCTGGGTACAGTTCCTCTGTATGTTAGGAAAATTAATAATTTGATGCTGAAGGTTGCCTTCCTCTCCAAAGAGATTTCAATCAAAAGGGAAGAATAGCACTAATATTAATTGCTGGGAAGACTGACTCCTGGACATACACGAAAACATCTTTATTCTTTATTCAGGACATGAATTCTCTCTTTAATGCTGCATGTGCAGACATAGCTGCTGCCACTCCTATATGAAATCACACATGTCCCACAGACAGACCACGCAATACACAACATATCATCTGCCAACAGGCATTTCCCTAAGTTTGCTTTCATT
The DNA here is from genome assembly GCA_013399835.1 of Leptocoma aspasia. Taxonomy (NCBI): domain Eukaryota; kingdom Metazoa; phylum Chordata; class Aves; order Passeriformes; family Nectariniidae; genus Leptocoma; species Leptocoma aspasia. The sequence continues at coordinate 305,651 of VXAX01003529.1, read as the reverse complement.
ATACTTTCCTTGTATTTATTACAGTCATCGTGATACATATTTTCTTCACTCTTCTGACCAGCTTTCCAGTGCTTATAAACACACTGTAAAAAAAGAAGCAATCCTTCTTGGTTTTTTTAGAAAGCATTGCATTTCAAATAATATAGAACTACAAAATTTAGGTGGATACTTTATCCATATGATGTTGCAAGGCATGACATGCATCTGTCATTCAAAACTTGCCATGTCACATAGAAATATCTCATTAATGCATCTCACATGGATTTTTTTTAACCTTTAATCCCCTGATTAGCTGACCGACTCAATGGGAAATTATTTGATTCCAGTCCCTCAGCTCCAGCAACATGTTCTCTTTTATCACTCTGCAAAAACATGAAGCTTCTATCAAAGTTAAATTAGCTCAGGATATAGAATGAGTATCTTGATTTAATGGTAGGCTTAAGGTGAAAGCCTTTCACCACACTCTTATATAAAAATTACAGAATGTTACTCTAAAAGGGAAAGTCTCAGCTTCCCAAAGTAGCACATTTTCTACACTAGCAAGTCTCCACTGAAACACTTCAATGTCATTACAATTTTATGTAGTGAAAAGATATTTTAAGTGGCTTTCTTATTTTTTCCAGAAGATTTTGTGGATCTCTCTAAGCCTTGTTCAGTTCAGCCTGATCCAAATACACCTGAGAATCAAAAAAACAACTGCAGCAAAATAAATACTGAGCAGCCACCAGTTCTGATTCTGAAGGTACGTTTGCATGTACTCTCTTTTATCCTGGAACTGATACAGTGGATGGAGCCATTGCACAGTGGTAAGGAGGCACCAGACCCAACTAGGGATTGTTCACACCTTACATAATGCAAATGCCAGAAAAATCTAACTTCCCATGCCCACTCTGTCCCTGCACTTCAATGAACCAGGGCAGGGGAGCTGTCTTCCCATCAGTGAAATTACATCAGTAAGGTTATGGACACAGAAATATTTATCAAACCAAGAAGCCATGGCACAAACATGCACATTCACTGCACAGACACTGTGGCACATGGCTAATTAAAAGTTCTCCAGTCCAATTGGCCCATTCATATTTTACCATGTCAACAGATTTAAAGACTCACTGGACAAAGAACAATATGAGTGAGAAATACAGCTGAGGCGATTAAGTACAATATTTCTAAACTAGTCTTGGCAGATCATCATAGCTTTATCTTATACAGTCTGTCATGCCAAGCTCCTCAGACTTCCACTTGAAGGATTAAGACTTTTCCCTGAGACATGTCAAGCTAGGCTCCCATGAATTCGAATTGCATGCTGGGGTCTGCATGGGACTTGGCTTAATTTATTATGAAACTGGCTTCACAGATCTTTGATAATTTATTACAGATACCTCAACTCCACTTAAAGAGCTGTCCTTGACCAGCCAATTGTCTAAATTAAGGGAAAAAATTCAATCCTAGGCTGCATAAGTAAGCTATAATAAGAACTGAACACTTCATGGACACAAAGAGATAAAGACAGCACAGAAACCTCATGCAGCTAGCTGCACTGTTTAAAATGTCTCCAGTGACCACAAAACATCACTGCAATTCTATCAAGGATATTTAGTTTTGATGCTCTGTTAGAGTGTTAAACAATAATGAAAGTGATGAAATAATCTTAATGTGAAAGTTACACATAGTTATTTAACTAGCCCCTCGTTTATTCTAGTGAATAGGAACACATTCAGGGTATAGTTTGCCATTGTTTCTGCATCCTATGAAGCCTAACAAAAGTTAATTGACACAAATTTTGAGCAGCTGTTAGAGGGAATTTCTATTTGCTGATGATTAAAATTTCAAAGTCAAGCATGGCAAATACAGACTTGTAGCTCTAAGTACTAGATTTGGGGATTTCAACAAAAATCTCTGCTCCTTTGGAATTTAGAAGATAAAAGATAACTGAAGTCCTTAACTTTATCTTCTAAATGCAAAGGAGTGTCAAGTAAACATTAAGAGATTCAAATTTTTTATACATTTTATTTGCAGTCGATGAAATAGCATTAGCATTTCTGGGTTTTCTCTAATAAGGCAGTATGAAAATTATATTGAGATAAATACATGTAGTCTGCTCACCTTAAATAGTTTTTAATTTCTTTTGGTTAAAAATCACATTAGAGGTAAGGTTTCTTAAAAAAAGATTGCAACTCAATGTCTGATAAAAAAAACTCAAATTCCCTTCTTCAAGTACATGCAGTCTCTCCAAAATTACAGGCACTATTCAGATGTGGATACAGTCCGAAATGATGGAAATTTATTTCACATAATTTCTTCTTGTTTCAACAGATTTCAAAGGTTCTATAAGCATCTAAACCAACCATGCACAATTGCTGAAGAACTTTCATAAAAGTTATTCAAACCACTGCCTAGAAAGATGAGAGGAATAAAGTCTTTGTGTGTGCACTCTCTTTATGTTGCCATCATAGCGCAGTATGATGTTTGACATTGACACATTCTTCACATCCTTCATCAGGCCATTTCATGAAACTATCACCAAGCTGTAGGTCTTTTAGATCACTTTAAGAAAAGGGAAGGGGTACAACTGAGGGAGAAGGATGAAGACAGCATTTATATGAAGGAAGGCCACATCACATTGCTGCCTTCTTGGAAGTGTGATCTTTCTTGATAGAGTTCAAAGATCTAGCCACAGCTATTTCTTTCAAGCTACAGGAGCTGTGTCCTATTCTTTTCCCAAGATGTACAGGTTACCACTTCTGTAGTGCAATTATGTCTCCCTCCTGACATACCATCTGTCAGTAGGGTTCTTTAACCCTTGGAATGAGCTTTTAGTTTTCACACTGAGACTTCAAATGTATAAGTCTAACAGGAATGGTCATGATGGGCAATTAGCTTTCGACTTCAGTACAGAGTAATATTTTCCAAGCATTTCACATTTCCAGTTCAGATGTGTATGCTACTGATACATGCACTAGTGCTTCGTGATTAGGATGTGGAGAAGGTTGGTTAGCACTATCACGTTTCACAGAACTTCAGACTGCAAGAACGCAAATCCTGTGCACAGGAATCTTTGCTCCTTTTCTGCTGGGGGAATATCTTTCTGCTAATATTCTCGGGAAAAAATCATATTCCACTCAGAAGAAACCTGTCTGCGTCTGTAATGCTGCAAGAAGTGCAAGTAAGCAGCCCATGTCTTTTCTGACTCTCTCCCCACTGTGACTATGTTACTGTGTGCATTAAAGTTTTTTCCCCCCTCCCTCATTCACTACATCTTTGTAAGGCTTGTGAATTAAAGGAAGGAGCCGTGGAGGTGTGATAACCTGCCTCCGAGTCCCTAGGCTGCATACAGCACAGCAAATCTTGCCATCACGGCTGCCACAGGCAACAACAATCCACCAGCAATATCTAAACCGAACTTGGCTGCAAAGCTTTATTATACAATTGTAACATCAGAAAAAAAATATGAACAAAAGCCCCACTTCTTTGTCTCCCCCAGAACTGAGATGTGAGGCAGCCTTTTGCTGCTGCACACCCTGGGGTGCTTGGGCTGTCCAGGAACACCGCACGCCATGACAGCGTGTGCAGGAGCACAGCCTGCCAACACCATTGCCGGCAGATAAACAAAGAAGCAATACCCACTATCAAAGTGTCAAGTATCTATAACCTCTAGCACAGCACAAAGATTACAGCAAACAAAAGAGACGTCTAAGAGGCAAGAAGCCGTAGGAGAGGAGGAGAGAAGTGATTGTGAGTCTGGAGCAGGTGAGAATGCCTATCCTGACTCTGCGGATGGTGCAGAAATGCAGGGCTGACATGTTGTGACTAGAGTTACCATTAAGACATGCTTTTTACAAACCCAGGCTCCTTTCTCTTGAGGTACTTTAGAAAACATTATCAGGTTTGCAATCAGCTTAAAAGCAAAGCACGACTGTAGGTCAGATCAGAGAACTCAGGAGCATTATAAGAACATGTTTCCCCTGCAAATACTCTGGAGCAATTTGCTCAGATCTTTCAGGTGCTTGTTAGAAATTTGTTTCCAGCTTGTATGGCAATTATTCCAGCTAGCTGAAGATTTCATAATGCAAAATCTTTTGGTTTCTGGCACACCAAGGAAAGGGCAACAGCTAAACTACAGATGCAAAGCTTGAGCTCAATTAAACTGATTCTGAAATACAGACTAGTTTCAAGTGATATTAGCAAAGAACCTCTTAATTGCTATCTTTATTGGTATTTTTACCCTCTGAACCACTACCTGAATACAGGCTATACCCTGCACAATCCAGATATGTTGTGCACCAGAAGAGATGGACCTAATTCTGCTTTCCAGGTACATACCCTGTTTTAAAAGCAGTAATATTCTGTATTCCACCATCTGTGTCTGCCTGCTGGCAACACTGCCTGCAGCTGATCCAGATTACCATGTCCCTGACCTGTGGAAGCTTCCCAGTTCTTGGAGTAACTTTTGTAAACATTCCCCTATGTACAGATTGGGAAAAGAGACTCAGTGGTCTGATCCAAGAGATAATTGGCACAGTGGGTGGGGCTATATGTCAGGTTTCTGACAATGAAGAGGTTAAAGTTCTGCAAGTGTTTTCTAGAGTGAAGAGTATTGTGGTAAAAAAAAAAAAAAAAGTTAGAAGCAGATAGAGCGAAAAATTTTCCAACCTTTGCTATGTAAACACACTCAAAAGGCTTCAGGCGACTTTTACCCTGGACTCTGTTTTTGTCAGATCAATGACAAGTCACGTTAACAGTGGTGTTTAATTCTATCAATATGTGACCAATTGTGTTAGATTGTTTGGCCATTGATTTCACTCAGTGCTACAGTTCAGCTCTGAAAGGAACTGCTTTCCCCTGCATTACCACACATGGTGACAAATGCCCAGCGCTGACTTTCAGTACAGCATGCAAAGAAGCTCTGACCACTTATATGCTGGGGGAATACAGCAGGATAGTCATGTAAGTGTTATTCTTTATTTATTTTCCAAATTGCCAGGCCATGCCATGCAATTCTATTTAGGTTTGAAAGAGGTTGTTTACAGAAACAGCTGAGTAGACAATAAAACAGATGACAATTTGTCCACATGAAAATGATAAGGCAAACCTGGAAAGTGGCATAGTGAAGGAAAACAAAACTGAAAAGACTAATTCCTTCCATATTTACTGTGACTAGGCCACACCCTGAAATGCCTGCCTCAGTATCCAGAAACATGTGCTAAGGCAAATGCACATCGTGTACGAGAGTTTTGAACAGCAGTGATCCAACAACAGTGGTCTTCAGTGTATCATGTTTGCAATGAAAACCCTCTGCACCAAATTTCAGGCAGGGATTTATACAGGGTTCATACATCCACCACAACAGATGCAGCTGTCAGACTGTGGTTTAAAGAAATTCAAGATTGGCTATCCTTTCTCCTGACAAGGAATAAGTTATTTATAAAATACTTATTAAACTAAGTTTATTTGCAAAAAAATAATAAAATCAGAAAAAAAATCATAAAACCCATAGTTTGAAGTGTTAATTCTTCCTCTTATAATTTCATGGCAGCCTACCCAAACCTGCTCCCATGATCAGCACACTTGTAAGAAGGAGCTGTGTAAGAAAAAGCCTTGTTCTTCATAGGAACATAGCGACAATGCTTAATTTTGAATAATCCCACCTGCATCTCTCTCCTGAGTCATCTTAGTGATTAATAAAACTGCTTTGAACTCTTAAACCCTGATACCTATGCTTTTTATTTAACTAGTTTTATTTTTTCATGTAGAGATAAAATAACTTAAATGGCTTTTGTAACTTCCACATGCCCATTCACCATCTTCAGAGGTATTCCTGATACACAAGTGATGGGACATCCTGAGGCTCCATGAGGAGCTCACAGGCCTTTGCACAGAGATTTCAGCCAGGCAGGGTGCTGGGCTGAAGGCTGCTCTGTTTACTGCTAACCGTGTCTTGATGGTATTCTGCTTAGGGAATGCCACCAAGTGTGTGATATACAAATCCATTAATTGTTCTCCTGATTTACAGGTTTGCATGTGCATGGCGCATCTTAGAGCTGCCATCAAGATTGTCAAAACAGATGTTCCCAAAGACCAGGAGTTAGGATGGAAATCTTGGAGAGATAACAAATTACACAGTTTATATGAAAATACTGAATGATTTATTATTTTTTCACATAATTTAGTCACTGTTTTCTATCATGTCTCCCCAGAAATAGAAACATATTGTTATATTCCTTATGATTTTTTTTTCTGAATCTAAGGAATGCAGCTACATAGCAAAAACAAAATGAAAGCAAACCTCAGTTAAGATCTGCAATAATGTGACTCTCATTTAACTCTAAGTAGTGTATCTTGCTCTGTCCAAAACTATGCTACAGAATATTTATGACATTTACTGGCCACCTTGAGGAAAAAATATTTGTTGATTATCATCACAGTAACTCTGCCAGAAAAATCAACAGAAGAGAAATTCATTGGGGTTTTGGGCTTTGGTTTGTGCATTTTTGGTTTGTGCAGAACAAACCAAAAATATTTATTCCAATCACCTATTATTTGCTTCAATTATGCTCCAAATAAGATTATGCCAAACACTCTGAAAACTGAAGCTGAAGAAAGAGTAGATTTTTAAATCACAGAATTCACATAGAGGGGTTTTTGACTTATCTCAGAAATCCAGGATCAAACCCAAAGAACAGTCATGCACTTAAAACACAGTGCAGCTGCCTTAATTGGAAACAAAATACAAATACATATGATTCCAAAAGGACTCTGCTCTCTCACTGACCTGCATGCTATTGTTAATGGCAGGGGAAACAGCTCTCCAAACTGACCCTCCAATGAGCTGGCAGGGAAAGTTTTCATTGATTTCAACCCTGTTTAACAAGTTTCTGATCTAACAGTGTCTGTTTCTAAATCTAGAAGGGAGGAAAGGTGCACTTATTCACATCCATTGCACCACTGCCATGAGAGAGATATAGTGGAGAGTTTAATTTGAGTGTGTTTCCCATCGTTTCCCTCCTCCTGAACCACACTCTGTTAAAGGAGGCTGGAGGACAGCACCTACTGTCCACTCTTAATCAAGCTGGTCAAGAGGTGTGTGTGTATTAAAATAGCACAGTCAGTGGGCTGTTTTGGGCAGCTTCCTAAAGCCTTTAGCCCTTGTACGCCTTTACAGCATTCAACTTATCAATTTACTTGCAAATGGCTCCCTGAAGTATTAACCCGGGTTAATTATTCGTCAAATATGATTATGCAGTGGTAATGTAAAAAATCGGAAATGCAGGATGGAATTTTTCACTCCAGCGGTTTGGCAATTGTGGCAGCTGGTGGAGAAGCTGGAGTAATTACCAGCCCATTCCAGCTGGTGGATCAGCGCTCTGGTTCAGGGCGGGTGGGGGGAAGAAAAAAGCAATAAAGAACCAGAGGAGCGGGAATATGAGCTGTGCCAATCGACGTGGGGAAAATTTCACAGCTGCTGGTGGTGATAAATGAGAGACTGTGGCCCTACTTCTAATCAATACATGTAAATGCTACTCATTACAGCTTTTATACACACTTCTCAATTAGCCTTTCCTCCCACTGGTAACAAGGAATGTCATGCTTTCTGGACTGTGAAAGTGGTTCGGCAGCAAGTTCACCTGCATCGGTGAGACGCAGGAACAACGCTCACAGCTCAGCCTGGCAGCAGGTGGTAGCAGTGGAAGTCTAAATTCCTCCTGTAATGTGAATTAAATGAAATCCCAAGTGCTGTCATTTAATTAAATGGGTTTTTTTAAATACCATTTCCTCTTTCTTGGAGCTAGAATAGCCTGTTCCCAGACACACACACTCCTTTGCCTACACCCAAGTCCTTCAAATGTGGGGTGGAGGGACACTAGCTGAGATAAAGATGTAGACCTGTAAAACCAACTAAGTTCACTCTCTGAAAAACAGAAAAATAAAAAGAGGTCAAACCTGCGCCCTAATAAAGAAATTATCCTTTTATTTAGAGTTAAAAGGTTTCTGTTGCATTTCCTCTCTATAAAATTGGCTTTTTACCCCCGCACCCCTGTGCTGTTTGTAAAAGGAAACCAAGTGGGATGACCCCATGCAGCAATACCTCCTTTCTTTGCAGGGTTAAAAATTGTCACTGCCCACTATTTTCTGGGAGTTCAGCCCAGCTGAAGCACATTCACTCCACAGGCTCACCACAGCCATCCTCCTGCAGTTCCTGGTGCCAAGCTAAATAACTCCCCAAAGGTTGCCTTGTATCTGTCTCTTGACACAGGACAGCAAAGAACTCAACTCAAAATGGAAATACATCACTATGTCCCAATGCAGGATATATCTTTCATCACAAGCCTTACACTCTTTGAGGACTCACGAGGTCTGCTTCTTTATTAATCCTAGAAGTTATAGCCCAAATAACAAAAAAGGGACCAACACATCTGATCATTTTTTTACAAGGTCCTCTGTTTAGTGATTACATGTAGCCTTAACAGTCACTTTGCTTGACTGAGACTTTAGGTATTCAATGCTCTTTTAAAGATCTTGTTGTGGCAATCAAGTGAATACAGATTGGTTTTCTCTCTTCTCCAAGTTCATCCACACCAAACAAAAAGAAAAAAAAAAATCTCATCCTTTCATAGTTTTCAAGAATAAAAACATGAGTACAAGGACCATGAAGCCTCAAAACCCAACCAATGCACCAAGAAATGGGAAAATACTGTTTAAAATAATTAAAACCCTATGATTTTTATATTCATAATTTTGGGAGCTAATGTTCTTAAAGTGATTCAACTCTAAACACCCTGCTCATTAGAACAAATACGGTTATTTTGGAATATTTTCTTAAGGGTGCACAGTCACTATGTATTTCTGAAAACGTGGCCGCACATTTTCTATTTCAACTTAAGGAGCAAAATACCCCAATTTCACCACCTAAGGCCTGATTCATTTATCATCATCAACTGGATTCTTCATGCACATCCAAGAGCAGTATCTGGTCCTGCAATTTAACTCATACATGTAACCTTTCCACTTGAAAAACTACCATTGCACTTTGGGGGAACAATGTACAAAAAAGGCTACAGGACAGGATTTTTGGTAGGTTCTTAGTAGACAGTTAATTTTTTTTTACTTTACAGAGAAATTGGAGGTGAAAATAAAATTTTCTAAGCATCACTAAATAATATTAATCCATAATTGTAATTAGTTTTGAGACATCTGATTTGTAGATTTTTTCTGAGAGTCACAGACACACAGTGTAACAATGTTTAGAGCTTAAGTACTCAGGCTGCCTATGCATTCAATCAGAGATGCAAGACACGTGGCTGAGTGCTTTCTTGCCTTACCCTTGAGCACAACATACTGTAGAAACACCATGCAGCTGTGTAAAACTGAGTTTTTCCAAGCAAACAGTGGAAAATTATGATTAGAAGTATATCACAAAACACAGTGCTGGTGTGCTTCTCCTACTACTAGAGATGTGCCTGGTTGAACTAACATGTGATGGGTGGGGTGTATATGTGATACTAGCTGCATTTTTAAATGCATACAAATGCACTCTGCATACATATGTAATTCTAACTTCTTTAATCATAAATGAATTAACTGGCTTATTTAAATTTAGTTTAAATGGGTGAATATGGCTAAATAATACTGAATAACCCCCATCCACAGGGTTATTTTGGCCCTTCACACTAGTTCAACCAGAGAGACTTTTCAAAGCTGTGCTAGAAGTGGGACATGCATAATCCCACACTCAGGCAAGCCCTGAGGCAACTTGCTATTAGGAGGCAGCAGCTCCCTGGCAAGAGGTCAGTGATTGCAATAAGGACACTTTCTCAAAGCAGGGAGTTCCGATAAGCCATCGGTGTGAAGTTGTTATCTAGAGAAGACACTGGCTACTCTGGCGCTCTGTAAAATAGCTGCCTCAGCTAATGCTGAGCCCTTCTCCTACTCCACCCATTGTTGTTTTCAGAGAGATCATTATGTTTAGTGTGACAGTTTTACAAGGTGAAAACACTAATTCTTTGAGGCAAAACTTAATCCAAGTCTATGTGCTCACACTAGAAGCTTGCTCCCTTTAGAAACACATACTTTTACTGAGATACAGCCTTTCAAAGTGTTTGGATTGATGAGGATTTGCCATATCTTCTGTCCATAGAATGCATCAATATTTACTTACTAGTATTTCATCTTAACACAGCATATTTCTAATACACACACATTTAATGAAATTATATACACATTTGATGCAAAATTCTTTTTAAAACACACTGTTACTGATACTCTGGATTATATATAGTCTATCTTTTTCACCATGTGATCATATTTATAATTATATATAATCTTATCTGTTTCCCTAAGCATATTATCATGGACCTGTATCCACTTTTGTTCTATAAACAATACTTCCATTATTTATTAAATATATATATGTGTATTCTTTTTACATGTTGACATGTTCCATAATGATAGAAAAATGAGTGAGGAGCAATAGGTGTCAAAGGAAGGAGCACTGCAAATAGAAACAACAAGCTGTTTTGCATAATGTTTCACGTGTTTCTAAATACAGTTTTCTTCTAAAATACATTGTCATACTGACAATATATTGGTTCTTTTTACTGAATACTAAACCATATATTTACTATGTGGATAGGAGAACCCACACACACTTCAATACTTTCCTCAGCGATCCTATTCTGCCCTAAACCCACAAGATCCTGGGTTTATCTCTCTGCCTGCTACGCACTACTTCTTGTCACTACAAGTCACCCAGCTCTATGCTGCTAAGCTGTCAGTGACATTGTTTCAACTAATCTACTTCAAAGGCCCAGGATTTGCACTCATGTCAACTTCCACGTTAAAAAGAGAAAAAAAAAAGGAATTTAAAAAGTTAATCAAAATGAAAGCTTGCATCTTAAAATAACTGTGTCAAATCTTATAGCTTTTCATTAACTCATGCACTTAGACTGTAAGCTCTAAAAATAAATGTATCACAGTTTTTCCCATTATGTTACCCATATCTGATGCTATTTCCTTCCTGCACTAATAAAAACTTCCCATGGCAATTGCACTCCAATGAGTCTCATAAACAGTCAGAAGCTAAACTAGGGAAAGAACTTAAATGACAACTACTTGCAACTTTGCTGCCTTGACTAAGACACACTTAACACTCCATCTCTGAGGTTTTGCTTCTTTTAGAATCAGGACTTTTTTACTGAAGGGTGATCTGTTTTCCCATTGGACTTTCCAAACTTTTCATTCTGCCGTCAGCAAATACCCACAGAATATTATATACTCTCTGTTCCAAGGAAACCTCTTCTTTATTACCACTGAAGTTGTTGAATACTTTCAGTTTCACTGAGCTGAAGGAGGGTGGATAAAAGCACCCTTACAAATTACTCAGAGATGGCCTATGAGCCTGTGTAATGGTATACTTTTCTCGGTCTTTGAACCTACCCTGTTGTGCTCAGATCCAAGATGGAAGATACAGAAGAGATGGAAGCACCACAGGTACGTACCAACAAACTCATCACAACACAGACATCAACATTGCTTCTGATTTGGGACACCCTTTCAGGTTCATCAACTATGTTAGAATTACTAGACCACATTTGGACAGTTCTAGTTCTTCCCTCTCTCAAAGGTTTGAGTGATGAGAAACACCAATATGCTCTGGACCTATTCTACTATTTTCCTATTCAACACAAATGCTCCATCTGGAAATGGAAAATCCAAGCTTTTGTTTCTTTTTCAACGGATTTGTTTTTCTAACAAAAATGATTTTTAAAAAAAGCCCAGCTTTCAGGACTGCTAACCCATGCTGGAAAAATAAATACACCTGTACAAATTAAAGCAAGACTTTTCCACTGATTTTGAAGATACCACAGCTGGCTACAGTTTAGTAGTGCTTACCAAACTACACATACAGAAACCCAACCTAACACCACTAAAGTTATTTAAGTTTCGTTGCCTGTGTTTGACAGGCATAACTGTTCTTGTTGTTCCACACGTCTTAAAGATTTTGAGAACTTTCCCTTAATTTTCCAATTATTTTCTTGAATTTTCACCTTTCTGTTCCCCCATTAGCAATCCTGATATTTCCTAAATTTCCTGGGAATCTTTCCTTTTTATGTACTTCCTGCTCTTGAATAAATTTCCACTGGGCTTTCACGAAGCAAATAAATGCTTGAGTTTTCTGAAGTTATTCTGAAATATGGACATGAATCGTTCTGCCCCAAGGTAAGTTTAAACATACTGTCTGTTTTCCCCAGGTATCTAAGACACTGCATTTATTATGCCTGCAACTATTTTATTTTAGAACTTCTCCAAGGGCTGAATTCTTGCTTGCATGAACACAGATCGTGGCAATATAGCAGACGTGAAGACATGGTGCATGCTGGTTTTTGCACAAGCTGTTAATGAGCTGTACCAAAACGGTTGCTGTCACTTTGCATTGGATCAGGGCAATCTGTACAATGTAAGGAAATTAAAAGCTCCCAGTGGCAATGGATCCTGTTTCAGTCATTAGCTACTAGGGAGTGACAGAGACCATTCAGAGGACCAGCCCCCTGTGAGATTCTTTGGTCCTCGGGGGATTCTCTGCTAATGCTGTTTTATGCCCCACTTCTTTGTGATGCAGAGTGAGCACAAATGAATTACTATTTAATTTATTTATTTAGGTGCAGCTAACATTGCAGGGGAAACAAAAAAATATCCAGGGGAGGAAAAGCCCACAAAACATGGATGCATTGATCTAACAATCAAGATGGCCACACAAGTGATTTGGTGGAGGCCTATAAAGTACCTATGTAGATGTGTGTACACTAGATTCATTATAATACAATGAATACCAAATATATTTCCCAGTCCTTTACTATTTTCCTTTGAAGTAGATCCACTGAGACTGAATTAGAAAAGCAAAACCTCCATTAAATCTTATTTCAGTATAAGACATAGGACAGAAATATCTATCCAGCTATCTATCTATATTTTAACAGAGTCTGAGAATATTTGCTTCAATCTTTGTGTTTCAAAAGAGAATGAATCAGGCAGAAGGACAGAAGGTTACAGATTAGTCCTGGTCATTGCTCAAAGAGTGTGGGTTATAAATAATAAAGGAGAAAAGGGTGAAGGACACTAAAATATAACTTGAGACCCACAATGGAATAATCAAAGCAATGAATCTAATTTCAGCTTAAAAATACCAAGCAACTTCGGATTGAATGTCTCTGTGCTGCTCTCTTCTGAAATATAGGAACTGATACACTAACACACATTTTTAACAAGTTCGATCAGGAGGACAAACTAAAATTTCTTGCTTTTTAATGCACCACAGATAATGGGAATGTTTGTACTCATGCATCTATATGTATTTATACATGTATGCATATATACTTACAGTCTATATGTATTCCTTTAAAGTTTCATGATAAGCAGAACATGGTAAATTGTATTGCTATTTAATGTAACATAGATGACAGCCTACACACACCTGGTTTGTATTTATGTATATATGCATATATTACATATATACACATTACATACGTGTATATATATGCAAATATATGTGTATAGATGTAAATATTACATATATACACACCTACACATAAATGCACAAATTGTTGTCATTGCTAGAGAACTGGTTTTAAAGTGCAAAAGTTGGGGCTAATCCTGCACACATGCTTCATGACGGTGACATACTTGCAAGATGAGGCATATTAGGTGAAATGTGGCAAGGTGCTGAGAGGTAAAGATCTTCAATACACAGCCCTTTTCCCTGGTGGTGAGACCACTCTGCACTGCTAAAGAAGCAGATACCCTCTGGCAGGATCACCATTGGAAGGGTCTTTTCCAACACTGGTTTTTAGCCAGATAACTCAATGCCAAAATGAGGCAAGGAAGAAGTGAATCACTCAGTAAACACCTTTAAAATTATGAAAAGGTCCAAAAGACAATTTTTTCCAGCCTCTTAGTTCAGATGTTTCTATGCCTGTCCCCTATATGTGACTCAGTAACGGAAAATCCCACTCTTCCATCAGGAGCAGGATCAAGCCATCTGTTTATCCAAAGTATAGGCTTTCCTAAACTTTGGTTGTCCTAAGACAACCACTAATTGCAGGAGATGAAATGATGAAATTTACAACAAACCCTGTGGATAAGGTGATTTTCCTTCTTTAGACATCTCATGAAAATATGTTTAGTGTTTCATGTGCCCAAGCAACGTGAAGAGCCACAATCTCACTCAGATCACTTTATCAAAAGAAAAATGAGCTTATAGTCAAGCATATGGAAATAAGGACTTACTAACATTAAGTTTGTCTTGGTCTTAGACGTGCCGTCTCATAGCCTTGATGTGATCAAAGCTGGAATTTTAATGTCCTAACACAAAAAAAACAACTAAAATAGACTAAGGTCTAATAGACTGGGACTTCTTACATATGCAGGTCAAGTGAGAAGGCAGCAGGGATCCTCTGAGCAGCCAGTCACTCCCATGTGGGTAAGATATATTTTTCTAGTGGACTTTGAAATTATTAATTCCCCAGAGTAGTTCCTGAACTGAAGGAAGAAGTAATTTTCTTCAGTGGTGTCCTGGGAGCAGGGAAAGGGCGGAGGGAAGGGGCAGAGCTTAGTGCTATGTGGGCACGGCTAGGCTGCTATTCCATAGCACTAATGGCTTTGGCAGCAAGAGAAGGTGAGTGCATCCCAGCAGTGCACCATTTTTGTTTCCCTCTCTTCCATGGAGAGGCTGCTGGGGCCAGTTCAATGGACCATGCCTTCTCTTGTCACTGCCTATCCCTTCTCGTCCCTTGGGACAGTGTGGCAGAGAACACAACTCAGTCCAGTGGAGAGGAGCAGACTGCTCAAAAGTGGTGCTGTAGGGAACCAAGCCCCAGTGGAGTGGCCTGGTCAACAGTGGTGGCCTCAGCGCAGGAAGAAAGTGGGGAACAAAGTGGCAGCATGGCACAACACTGACAGTCTAGCTTTTGGGAGTTTGTCCATAATTTTTTTCCATTGTCTCGGCCTTGGGGACAGGGAGAGCATGTGGGGAGCACCTGTCATCTTGTCTTTGTGGCCACAGAACTAAGTTGAGGTGGTGAACACATTTTTTTGTGTAAAGCACCTTCTCTTTTTATATACTCTTCTTGTTAATATTGCTGCTGTTACTGAGTGTTTCTTTTTCTGTTGCTTTTGGCTCAACCCATATCCCTCTCTAAACTTTAGACACAGCACTTTTTTGCAGAAGTCTAGATCCAGAATCGTGGGTGAGCAGTGGCAATTGTCCTGTTCAGTTTTGATGCGTCTGAGATGAGTCCCATGAGTAGGCACAAGCTGGACTCCTCCAGTAATTTAACTGCCAGTGAATAACAAGCCTGAGTGTGAAAAAGGTGATTTCCTAATAATGATAAAAGAGCTGAATTTGAAAGCTTTGAGAGAACATCACCCTGCCAAATTTTGTTCCAGTATACACTAGACAAAGCACAAATAAACTAACAATGCTGGGCAATAAGTATTTCCCTGCTGTTACTTCAGAAAATGATTGAGTCATTGTGGAGACCCTGAGAGGCATTCCCTAGGTTAGGGAGACACAAGAAGCTTAAGATACCCAGCTCTGTTTAACCCCATGTGTTCCCTCCCCTTGTTCCTGTTCCAGTCGGCCACTCCCTCCCTTTTCCCCCATTGGCCCCTGACCTTTAGACTGCCCCGTTGCCTTGGGTCAGCCCTGGCCTCTCAATAGAAAAACACCTCGTCTCTCCCCATGAGCAGGGGCTCTTGGACTCTGAACATCTAATCATGCGGCAGAATTAAACGTCTGTGGATACTTTGGAAATGCCTCTCTTGCTTCCTTACCCTGAACCTTATTAGCAGCTAACCCAGATGGCAACAAGTCATCACTGTTACAGGCAAATCTTACCCTCAGAAATCATGTAACACAAAAAATTTTAGTCTGAAGTTCAAAAACTTAGGACTGGAGCTTAATAAAATCATACATTTCTACAAACATGCTGGAAAATACGAGGCAAGCCTAGCTATATGAGTTTCTCCCAGTTCTTATGACATAAAAAATGTTTCAGGACATATCTTAGGCAAATTTTCTACTCAGATCACAACACAAGGGTACCTCTACATCCATTACTATAACAAGAAGAATTTTGTACCCATGCTGCAAATTCTAATTGCATGCCATAGTAGTTAATGGGAAGCTAATTTAGTACATGCACCCACACACACAATTTAAAACAAAGTCTGAAAGAGAAAATTGTCAGATTTTTGTCTTTGATAAATGTGAAATTGTACAAATGTCAGTACATGTAACTGTAAATAAAAAAAATCTCAAAATAAAGGTCAGTGAAAGCTGAAAGTCTCCCTCCTAGACATAATACAGTATATAAAGTTATTACCAGGCCTTCCAGGCCTTGCACAACTTTGCCCCCTTCTACATCTCATCTCTAGTTGCTCGTGACCTCTGCTTTGCCAGTTCAACTTACCTTTAGACTATCTAAGATGTTTATATAACCCCCATTACTATGGTACTGGAAAAAAATCTTGCAATCTTTTAATGTTTTTTATCACTGTGAGACAGGGCCAAACTATTATCCCTACTTTATACACAGGGAACCTGGATGAAACGAAGGTAAGGCACATTTTTTTAGGTGCTTAGAGTCTAGCATTAAGTTAAGGTGCTTGGAAACTTTTAGGAAAAAGTCCATATAAACACCTCAAACTGCCTTATTTTATGCCCCTCCTCTTTTATTTGATCCTCCTGAGCTATTCTGAGAGTCTCTTGTTCTATAGACATTTTCAAAAGTGACTACCATAGACAGTTCCAGTAAGAGTGGAAATTAAGGCAAGCTAATTTTTAAAATTCCATTAACCAGATTTTTAAAGATGTTTAAATACCTAGCTCTCACACTTGAATAAGTTAGACCTAAGGCACTCCCCAAAAAAACCACCTGAGATCTTGCCATGCCCAAAAGGGCGCAGTTTTAATACTTGTAAAATCTGGGTTGTACCCAGTGGTGTCACAAGAAGTATGAAAAGTAAGGAGAAGCTGCAGCTTGAGCCATCCATTCTTGAATCCTTCAGAAAGACCTTCTTTGAGACCATCTTTTTTCTCTGTTATCTAACACAAATGAATTCTCTTCACCAAAGCAACACCCAAAATCTTGGAGCTCACACATTCATTCCTCTGCCAAAACCACTCTATATACTAACTTCTGGTTAGCTGATTACTACTGTCTCTGGAACTTTACTTTTCATTCAAATGAAATCATGATTTTTCCTTTATTAAAAATTGGAGGATGTATGCTAATTACTAACTTATATCTTGTCTATGGAAAGAACTTGCTGTTTTACCTTAGATAATATGGCTTCCTCCCTAGTTGAGTCTGCTTGGTCCAAGTTCTGAAGCAGGAGTCTCAACTCTGCTGTAATCCCAAGGAAGTGCCAAAAATCCCCAAAATATGCTTGCTGGTTCTGTTTTAATTTAAGTATCATCATCAAGATTCAAAGATTATCTAAAAGCCAATTCCACATCCTCTAGTTGAGGCTATGCAGATTCACAAACCTGAGGTAGATGTCAGTGCATCGCTTTATTCTCTGTTTAGATTAAAGGTTTACTTTGAGTCTAGAAGAGGTTAAGGTCTTTCACTTTTTAATATTTTATAGAAGCTCAGACCTGTTATTCACTGAGAAAAACACTAATAGGACGCCAAACACGCCTAACAACATGGCAGTTTTAATAGTAAGTATTAAAAGTCAAGAAAAAAAACCCTAAGCCCTTCCTCAGTGCTTACCACAGTATTTTCAAATGTAAAAGAACAGAATTTTACATGTAGGTCTTCCATTAGTTTCTTAACATAGGAAAGAAAGGAATCTTTTCTTTCTAATGACAGAGCAAGGAAATGTGATAAGAAAAGTTGCCCTCATATTTACACTAACAACTAAAAATCCCTTTCCACTTTTAACTAAACATGATGTTTTTCAGTCCCTGTCCTGAGCTACTTTCTAAAATTGTAAGCTACTGAGCACAGTGAGTGTTGCAGATGTAAATCAGGCAAGAAAAGTGTGCAACCTACATGAAAATGTATAACGATTGTACTTCATGGTGAAAAATTCAATGTCTGTAAAATATGACTGACGTTGAAAATAAGAAACACTAAATTAAGATCTCACTTTATGGCTTGCAAATTTTAAGGTAAAACATTCCACACAATTAATAAATTAATGAAATTGAGATTAAATGAGGAGGCAACAATAAAAGGAATATAAAAAGGTTGCTTTTAAGATGCTCCTAGATCAAAACAATAATCAAAGTGCCTTCCGGTTAGCCTGTTAAGTATATCTAGTTCCCCAAAAAGGATTTAAATGAAATATTGCCATTAATCTATTCTGTCTGAAAGTCCACATCACCCCCAACATATGGGGATGTTATATCTGAAACACAGTTGATTAGGAAATGTAGCCTGCTGCTTGGTTTATTTTTTAAAAAAAGAAGCATGAAATACTAATACAGTATATTGGGTGTAGAGAGGCTTTATTAGAATAATCTCTCCCTAAAGATGCTTTAAGACTAACCCGTTCACTGACCCATGAAGGGTAAATGCTAAATTCTTACAGTCAAATATATTCATTGTAACTCTTAGAAAAAGACAGATGAGCTGTGACTCCTCTTTAAATTACTGTGAGATGGATAAGTACTTACTATCACCTGGAAGGTGATCACCATCACTAGAAGCATCACCTCCTAGCTGTTAAAGATGACTGAATTCTGACAAAGGTGGTTTGTTTACACAGCCATAAAACTGCTATAGTATTTCACACTCTTTCTGTGTCTCCCTGTACATTTTTATAACACTGCTCTCATAAAAAGGTAAATTTCAGATACTGCAAAGGCAACTTGAAAGTAGACTTTTATTAAACAATCTTATTTTTTAAGAAGGCAATATAATCTAATAATTTACAAACCTCTAATCTTAAATCAGAAAAGAATTTATTAAAGCAGCAACTGTGCACACTTTGCAGCATGAGGCTTTTTGAAGACCTGCTGAAGGCTAAACAATGAGTTTCCTTAAGCTCAGCCAGTCACAGTTCCGTAGCACATGGTATCAGGACTTGGCCCGGGCAGCAAGTGGCTAAATACCTGTACGTATCACAGAAGACCGGTGAGAATTTTGATCTCAGGATCTCACCCAGGGACTTGAACTCCACAAACTGAGAGTCCTCACAATGCTTGGAGCTTCATTTGAACCTGAAGGAGTCAGAGACTAATCCTTAGTGCATTGTAACTTTGCCATAGGGGTTATCAGGGTATAGGTATAGAGAACCCACCATGACAGAGGAAACCACATGGTCCAGTTCTCCCACATTCATGCTCAGAGGGAAGCTGGGAGCCAAAACCTACTACCTCTCAAAAGCACAAGATCCAGGCAAAATTGCATGTTAGCTTCTGGCTCCATCTGCCAGCTGCCTACAAAAAAGATCAGATGCTGACACTGAATTTGGCTGGAACCAAGAACCATGCATCAGCATGATCTATCCTGCCTGAAAAAAATAAAAATAAATCACCTTCCTACCACCACCATTGCATCATAAGAAGCTCAGAATAGTGCAGAAAAGTGCAGAATAGAGTTACTTGGTGAATATTTACCAAGCTTGTGGGTTAACAGTTCATGAGCTGTACTTCTCTGGCCCAACACTGCATTTAGTATTCAAGGCTCAGAACTCAGACACATGCTTCCTGGACCAACGACAACACTAGGTACAAAGGATCTTCCTCAGACATGGGAGAAGTATCCCATACAAAGCTTATCTAAACAAATGTACTCTTGCTCCAGAAGCTATCATTTCCTAAGTATCATTTCAGTATGATTGGTACTGTGGAGTGCACTAGTCATAGGATTGTCCCTCTCTTGCTGCCTTGAACACTATGCATCTTTCAGGGGTTAACAACCCCAAATTTCTAACTCCTGGGACCACTGCTTCAACAGGCTGCTCTGACATTGTGGACCACATTTTTCTAGTGAGGTACCCTGCATCTTGAAAAACTGGAAAACAATGCTGGATTGGAGAGAGGTGTGGGGGATGTTTGTGGGTTTGTGTCTATTTGTTTTCTTGTTTGTTTGTTTGCTGTAGTTTTGTTTGTTTGGATTTTTAAGGTTTTGAGACAGATTTAAACCATACAACTACAGTACTTAAGCCTCAGTATTAAAAGTTGATACCCTATTAGAAATGTAGGCCATATCATGTTTCTACTGTTGTACACCAAAAAATTACCAAGCACATTAATGATAGAGAGTTGCCTTTAATTGATGAGCACATGAACACAAGAACCAGAATGAAAACCACAGTTGTTTGATAAATCCATCAACTCTTGGTACATATTCCAAAAGTACAAAGTTCATTAACAGCATAAAGAAGTAAGTAACTATAATCTAATGAGTCAGAGCAGACAACTCCCAGACACATAATTTTTCAAGTCCTGCCTGTTCTCTGCAATGCTTGCGATATCTACCAAAGTCACCAAAATGGTTTAAATCTAATTTAATTCCCTCATGTAATACTAGGGGAATTGTTTGTAAAGTATGATAAAAATAATCAGAGTAATTAAATCTCATACTCAAGCAACTGGGGTATGAACATACTCAAGCCACATGTGAGAACTTTTTACTAGTTTTCTTGGTTTTCAAGGCCCATCTCTCTAACTATGTAAAGTAAAATGATACTCAATGATGTTCTGAAGCTTATTTTTTAAAAAGAGCTTCAAAATTTAGAAATAGGATGTACTACAAATGAGAAAAGGTTCTCATTATTTAAATCTAAAATACTGGTGGCAAGTCTAGCATGATTCAGAATGAACACAATATCATCAATTCAAATAAATTTTAAGAATAAAAAATTAACTGCTTTAAAATTGAAAATATTTGAGTTTCATAGTCAATTCCCCACATCACAACACTCTCAATTAAGAAAAAAAGAAGAGTAGTAGTCACTGGTGACTCCATTTTAGAAAGAATGGAGGGCCTACTGGACCTGACCTGCAGGGAGGTGTGTTGCCTCCCTGTGAACTGGGTCAAGGGCATTACCAATAAACTTCCCAACTCGGTACTGCCCACTGATTATTAGCCATTACTGGTTTTCCAAATGGATACTGATGAAGTCCCAACAAGAAGGCTGTGAATGACCAAGAAAGACCTCTGTACCTAGGGACAACTGATCAAGGGATTTGGAACACAAGTTGTGTTCTGTTCAGTCCTGCCAGTTGCAGGGAATGTTGGGGCAAGAAACATGAAAATCATGCAGATGAACACTTGGCTTTGAGACTGGTGTTATCAGCAGAATTTTGGATGCTTTGATGGTGGATCAGTTTATATGACAGAGAGCCCACTAGCAACAAAAAGGGTCCACCTGTCTCTAAGTGGGAAAAGAATCTTAGCTTGGGACTTAGCAGGGCTTTTTGAGGGAGCTTCACACTAGAGTTGAAGAGGGATATGGATACCAGGGTTGACAAAGATAAGGTGTGGTATAGGGAGGACTATTGCAATCACCCAAATAGCAAAAGAAGGCTCAAAAGGGATATCTCCAGCAAGAACAAACATCCAAAGAAATAACCACAAGACAGGACTATGGGGCAGTCCTTCCCATCCCCAACTGGATATTGACTTGATCATAAAATGCCTACACATCAACACATGCAGTATGGGGAAAAAAAACAGGAGGAACTAGGGGTCTGTGTGCTGTCACAGGGCTTTGATCTCATTGCAGTTAAAGACATGGTAGTATAGTTTGCATGACAGAATTATAGAATATCCTGAGTTGGAAGCGACCCACAAGGGTCATTGCAGTCATGACTGAGTGTGGCTATTGACAGCTACAGGCTATTCAGAAGAGAGAGGGAAGAAGGGAGAGGTGGGGGCATCCACCACAAGAGGTAGATTGAGTGTGAAGAGCTGTCTTTGAAGAACAGCTGCAAGCAGGTTGAAAGCCTGTGGGTAAGAATCAGAAACAGAGGAAACAAAGGGAAGCTTGTGTTGGTTTCTACTACAGCTGGCCTGATCAAGGGGATCCTATTGATGGAACCTTCTTGCTCCAACTGCTGGAGTCATCACACTTGCAGGCTCTTACCCTTCTGGAAGACTTCAACCACCCTGACATCTGCTGGAAAAGTAGCACAGCAAGCTGTAGGCAATCCAGAAGACTCCTAGAATGCATGGAGTATAACTTCTTGACCCAGATAATAGAAAGCCTTACAAGAAGAGATGTGTTATTGGATCTGTTGGTCACTAACACAAGTGAGCTTATTTGGGATGTCAAAATTTGAAGAAGCCTGGGCTGCAGTGATCATGCACTGGTGGAGTTCACTGTCCTGAGGAATATGGGTCAGGTAAGGAGTAAGACTAGGCTTCTGAACTGCAGGAAAGTAGACTTCCAGCCTTTCAGGGAGATAGTGGGATCCCACAGGGACAAAGAGGTGGAACAGAGCTGGCAAATCTTTAAGGAAGCCTTCCATTGAAGGCAAGAGCCAGCAATCCCCAGGAGCAAGAAATCAGACAAAGAAGGCAAGAGACTGCTGGTCAAACTGAAGGGAAAGAAGCAAATGCATGGACAGCTGAGGCTGGGATAGGTGACCCAGGGAGAGTATAGACACAAAGTATGGTTGTGTAGTGACGGGAGGAGAAAGGCCATGGTGGAGATGGAACTGAACCTGGAAAGGAATGCAAAGAATAACAGGAAGGGCTTTTATGGGTATGTTAACCAGAAAAGGAAGGTCAAAGAGGGTGTACACCCTCTGATAAACAGTGCTGGAAAACTGGTAACAAAGGATGAGGAGAAAGTTGAGGTACTCAACTACTTTTTTGCCTCATTCTTTAATGACAACCTCTCCACAGCTCTCAAGAGGGTTGAGAGCAGGAAGGAGACTGGGGAAGCAAAGTTCCTCTTAAAGCAAGGACCTATGGAAGATGTGATTGCTCAGTCCAAGTATAATTTTTTCTCCTGATAATTGGGGATGATAATGAAATAAAAACAGATGGGTACAGACTAGACATGAATGTTTCTAGCTGATAATTAGAAGGGCCTAACTATCACAGTACAAGGCTTGGAATGAGGTTTCCAGTAAGATTAGCAATATGTACATACATATATGACAGCACAAGAGTTAAAAAAAACCATTTTGCCTCAAGATGAGATAGTTCTGAAGGGCTACATAGTGTAGGAAAGACAGACCAGGAACGTGCAGTGGTAGAGTTGCTCTCTATGTAAGGCAACACTTGGAATGTATTAGTCTCTTTCTTGCGGGGGAGGACAAGCAAGTCAAATGCTTATGGATTAGGATAAAACAGCAGACTAGTAAGGGTGACATTGTTGTGGGTGTTTGCTACAGGTAGCCTGGGCAGGAGGAGTAAGTGTATGATGCCTACAGGCAGTTTGAAGCAGTCTCGAAGTCACAGGCGCTGGTTCCTGTGGGGGCCTTTAACTACCCTGACATCTGCTGGAGAAGCAACACATTGAAGTACAAACAGCCCAGAAGGTTCCGGGAAAGCAGTGATGGCAACTTCCTGACACAGGTAGTGAGAACCCCAGAATGAATTATGTCCTTCCTGACCTCATACTAACAAACAGGGAAGGCCTTGCTGGAGATGTGAAGGTTGGGAGCAGCCTTGGCTCTAGTGACTATGAGACTGTGGAGTTCATTATCAAGGAAGGAGGCAAGGAGGAAGCAGGGCAGCAAATAAGATTGTAACCATGGACTTCAGGAGAGCTAATGTTAGCCTCTTTAGGGATTTTCTTTGAAGAATCCAATGGGAACAGGTCCTGAGGGAAGAGAAATCTAAGAGCTGGTTGATATTCAAGGATCACATCCTCCAGGTTCAAGAACAGTGCATCCCAATGAGCAAGAAATTGGGCAAAGTGTCAAAGAGAGATCTTCATGTATGAATAAAGAAATTCTATCAATACTCAAGCAGAAGCAGAAAATACACAGGAGATGGAAACAGGGTCAGGTCACTTGGGCTGAATATAAAGAGGTTGCCAGTGTAAGTAGAAATGAGACAAGGAAGGTCAAAGCCCATCTGGAATTACATCTGGCCAAGAATGTCAAGGACAACAAGAAGGTTTCTTCAAATATATCAATAACAAAAGGAAAATAAAGAAAAATATGGGCCTGTTACTAGATGGAGGGGGGATCCTGTTAAAAAAGGATGCAGAGAAGGCAGAGTAACTGGATGCATTCATTGCATCTGTCTTCACTGACGTGGCCAACTGTCAGGAATCTTTGACCCAGGAGACCAGGGTCAAGGAACATTGGAAAGAAAACTTTCCCTCTCTTAAGGAGGGTTCAGTTAGAGAACACCTAGGCAGATTTAATGGGTGGTCCATGGGTCCTGATGGGATGCACCCACGAGTGCTGAGAGAGCTGGTGGACACCACAGCAGGGCGTTTAATGGTCATCTTTGAAATGTTGCAGAGATCGGGAGAGGTGCCTGAGCACTGGAAGAGAGTAAATGTCACTTCAGTCTTCAAAAGGGGCAAGGAGGACCCAGGGAAATACCAGCAGTCAGCCTAACTCAATTCTGGAAAGGTGTGTCATTCTGGAGGCCATCTCTATCCATGTGGATTACAAGAAGGGGATCAGGAATAGTCAGCATGGATTCACTAAAGGCAAATCATGCTTGACGAACCTGATGGCCTTCCATGATGGGAGAACTACCTGGATGGATGAGGGGAGAGCAGTGTGTATTGTCTACCTCTATTGCAACAAGGCTTTTGACACTGCCTCTCACAATGTGCTCATAGGTAAACTCAGGAAGTGTGGACTGGATAAGTGGACAGCAAGGTGGATTGAGAACTGGCTGAATGGCACATGACAGAGGGATGACATCAGTAAAAGAGGGTCTAGCTGAAGGCTTGTCACTAGTGGTGTCTGCCAAGGGTCAGTACTGGGCCCAGTATTGTTTAACTTGTTCATCAGTGAGTTGGGAGAAGGGGCAGATGCTCCTCAGCAAGTTCACTGGTGACACAAAGCTGGGAGGAGTGGCAGATATCACAGAGGGCTGTGCAGCCCTTCAGAAAGACCTCAGCAGGTTGGAGAGACAGGCAGAAAGAACTGTCTGAAGTCCACCAAAGGCAATTGCAGAGTCCTACACCTGGGGAAGAATAACCCCCTGCACCAGTATAGGCTGGAGGCCAAACTGCTGGAAAGCAGCTCTGTAGAGAAGGACCTCTGTAGAGAAGGACCTGTGGGTCCTGGTGGACAACAAGCTGTCCATGAGACTGCAGTGAGCCCTTGTGGCCAAGGCAGTCAATGGTCTCCTTGGGTGCATTCAGAAGAGTATTGCCACCAGGAGGTTATCCTGCCCCTCTACTCAGCCCAGGTGAGGCCACATCTGGAGTGATGTATCCAGTTCTGGGCTCTTCAGTACAAGAGTGACACAGAATTCCTGGAGTGGGTTCAGCAAAGGGCAACAGAGATGATTGGGGGACGAGTATCTCTTACAAGGAAAGAGAAAGCTGGGTCTGCTCAGCCTTGAGAAGAGACAACTGAGAGGTGACCTCATTAATGTGTATAAATATCTAAAGGGGGGTGCCAAGAGGATGGAGCCCGGCTCTTCTCAACACTTCCAAGCAATAGGACAAGAGGCAAGAGGCAGAGACTGATGCAAGAAAGTTCCACATGAATATAAGAAAGAACTGCTTTACTATGAGGGTGACTGAGCACAGGAGTCTAGGAGAGAGACTATTGCAGAGTCTCTCTCACTGGAGATAATCAAGAACCATCTGGACCCAATCCTGTGCCATGTGCTCTAGGATGACTCTACACGGGGAGGTTGGACCAGCTAACCTCTGTGATAACCTCAGCTAGTATGTTTACAGCTGCACTGTCAACCACAAGTCTGTTTTCTCTGTTTTTCTCTTCTGAGTACTACCTTGATTTGACCTCCATGCTCTGTGACACTTTTTGTTTTCCTTATTTTAAATATAGAAAATCTAGAGTACATTTACTGCTTTATCCTTACCATCTCATTTTGTTCTCTCTTCCATATGACCTGTGAGTGTATATGTAATAGTAACTCTGTTTCAACTTCTATTACCCTTAGTGCAGCTGTGGGAATCTAGAAGTCAAAACCTATGATATCAATACCTACTGCATTCTTAATGAGAAGAAAGAAGCCCAAAGAGCTAAATACATGAGGAGACTAGCATACTTTACTATCTCCATCTTGATAAATAAAGGCAACTTTTCTCTCATCACAAAGTGAGAGGACCCATGTAAAGACATGCACAAGGAAAACAGTGCACTCTTCTTCAAAACCTAAGCATTTGGGTCAGAAGCTGTCTTTTGGGCGTGTCCTCAGAGATCAAATTTAACTTTTCCCCTGGAAAATGTAATTATTTCCCTTATTCTTCTGTAAATATTGTATAATAGTTACAGTTTAATAAATTTCGTTCATCAGTTTATACCACTGATCTTATTCATTCGCAATTTATTAAAATAGGAGGTTTTTCACAAGTAGCAAAAGAGATGCAACTCCTAAAGATGTATCACTGCTTTAGTTTACATTTCCCACAGCATGGCTCACTAGGTCTGTAATGTATTTTTCGCTCTCTGGTGTTTGCTCAAAGACTCTCAAACACAATATAAATTCCTCTGTTAAACCACACAATTATTTTTACTAATCCATTGAAAATGGCAAAGCTGAAGTGTTTGAACTGAGGCAGCCTGGTACAATAATCTAACAGTTCATTCAAGCAGGTGTAGGAAGTATTATGCAAATTTTGACTAACTTCTTTTTTATGCATGAGCACTTCACATTAATATTCCTCAGGCATAAAATTCATTCCTTTGACAGTCACCACTAACTCGCTATAGTCAGTTATACAGGGTGGTATCAACCTGTACATGCTACAAATGGAACATGTTTTCCTAACTACTTTAGTTTAAAGGATATAAGCTGTACAAGATGACCTGGGTTTAATGCACAGAAGCAATCAAAAGTAGCAGGGTGGTGTCCCACAGCCACCACCAGCAGAGATTCTTGGAGAGTTGGACCTGCATTTGAAAGCTGTATATTGAAAATTTTCTTCTAAGATAAGCTTGAATGGCCTTCCAAAAAAACTCCACTGAGAACTCGTAGAGTATGAAGATCATAATTAAATTTTGTGAGGGAAAGTGTACTTCTTGTTTGCAGTTCATTCTTATTTCATTGAAAATAAACATTAGAAAGTTTTGCCAGAATAAAACCCTGCTAATTACAGAAGCTATCAAGCCTTCATTTAAATCTATAAGACCTGTTTTTTAGAAAAGGTTCCAGCACATATAATGCAATCAGTCTTCACAAGCTCGTAAAGCTGAGGAAGCAGGATCTGAAAAGATGGCTTTCCTTGCTGCTTAAGGTTGTGGGGAGGAAAAACCCTCCCACACATCAAACTTCATAGAATCAACCAGTATGGAGAAGTTCACAGAGCATCTTCCCTTAAATCTTGGTCACACATATTATGAAAATAGCTGGAATTCCGGGCTGGAATAAACTTTATATATACGTAGCTACTGAGCATCACTGATCTGAGTAGACCAATAGAACCTGCCACACAGGTGTCTTATCTACATACCACATACACTTAATTACAGAGCTCCTGTTAAGTTGCTTTTTGCTGGGTTACAAATATGCTTCAGCTCTAGCTGCCAGCGAGAATTCAGTGCTGTATAGAGGCATGAGTGCACCAACAGGTCTTAACATCCTGAATCTGATGATCTGGGGCTTTCTCCTACAAGCCTTGCCCATTGGACAGGGGGTCCTTAGCATTCAAACCTTAAATTACATTAAATTACATTTCAGTCACACCAGCCTCCGTCCCTTGTCTCTTGTCCTGTCTCCTGGATGTGCTTGGATTTACACTGTAGATAGCTTGTCTCCTGAGCCAAACTCTTGTATGTATGTTGTAGGCTTGCCTCTAGTCCTATTTTTGACATTATTTCCAGATATTCCCATTTGAGACCCCTGGGTAGGGGTTGGATCTGGTTTCAGTCCCCTCTGTATCCCCTTTCCATCACTGGGGGTCATCTTCCACTTCTGACTCATCTCATCTTCGGAAACAGCAAGCCTCACTGCTCCCTGACAGGAAGACAGACACTGAATAGTCCTGAGACAGATCTCTTGTCCTCACAAATTGTTCTTTCTAGCCTATCTGCAGTATAAGACTCCAGCAGGAAGCCTAAAACTCATCTCAATACTGAATAAGAGCTGTACCCCACTGTTGTACCCCAACCAACCTTCCCACCACCATAGACATCACATACCATTCTTCAAAGGGGTGGACAGAACCTTTCACTGATCTGCATTGGACTGAACATCACCAGCAGAGTCATGCCACTGTCTGAGCTAACAAAAAGTCTTATAATGCTCACTAAGTCCAACATCCACCTTCCAAATTGCCTACTTACACTCCAGAGACAACAAAAAAGTAGGACAACGGCATCTACTGCACTCTACCTCCCCAAGCAGCCCCCTCTGGCCTAGACTCCAATATAGCTCCTAGAGACCAAACTACTATCACAACATATGTTTTCTACCTCTTAGTTATGCATTTGATACTTCTTGAAGCATATAAATTAAATCCAAACTCAGAAATACGTTCTTTAAAAGGTGACTTGGAAGATGAATCAGAGAAAATTTCCTATGCATAATAGCATGTAAAATGAAAGTATATATGTGAACATATATCAATGTGCTTATCATTAAGACATTTTGAACAATTTTTAATTTACTAAACCATAGTTTTTATTTCAGCAGTGAATGTAATGAACTGTATTAAACTCAACACTAGCAAGAACAAAGGTTTATTAGCTAGTTTACAAAATCTCACAAAACAGGTCAATTGAGAGTAAAGATTGTCAGCTGAAACTGTGGCTTACAGCAATACATCATTATAATAAAATGGGTTAATGTGTTTTATATTTCTGTGCTGCATTTGAGATAAAAATATAATCCAAAAGTAGAAAAGTCTTTCCTGCCTTGCACCATGGGTAGATCTGTGTTAAATAGGCATAACACATTCCCATTCTGCCAAGACAGCATTTTACATGTACTGAGTTTGGGTGTAAATGACCTTAATTAAGTTAGGTAGAAATCAGGCCCTAAATGCATTATTAAATTAATAAAATAAATATTCCTTCTGGAAACTGGAGCTAGTTCTATCCTATATGAGTAAATGATTTAACAGCAGAGATGAGTCATCCCCCAGGTTTACATTGGAATCCTCTCCATCCCAGTCCTCCCCAAGGAGAGAAGGATCATGTCCCAAAGAAATGAATGTCTTTAAAAGTTGTAAATACTTCTTCAGCTGTACAGTCACTGTGCTTTACTAGACACACAGTCTCCAGATATGCAAACCCTTGTATGAGTTTCCTTCAGCTTTGTCATCCCAGCATATCTGAAGGGGCTGCTTGGTGCCCAGAACAGGGCCTGAAAGGATTATCTCAGTACTTCTCCTGGAGTCATTACATATTGCCACAGTCCTAAGCAAGCTTCCCTTAATTTCCCTTGACAGTTCATCATATCCTGACAGCAAAACTCCTCTCAATTTGCAGGCATTTTGTCTTCATCATACAGCCTGGACTAGAAGTTTCCATTATTGAAATGCAAGTATTCTAGCATTTCATGCTACTTAGGTTTGATTTTATTGCTTAAAATTCTATTTAAGATTTTTAAGTAATGAAGCATAGCATTGGTATGATGATTAAGTTGAGATATTTTGGTGGTGTTTTTGCTCTTTGCTTTGTCTAAAATGAATGAACACTATTTCAATTAAAATTACATTATAGAGAAGTAAAGCATAGTAAAAAAGCATGGTTCATGCAAGCCAGCATGCTTCTTGTGGTCAAAATATGCATCATTGGCAGCAGCTAAGATGCATCTCAGAAGTCTCCTCTTTGGACATTAGCATTCCAGTAAAAAATTACAAAAATTATTAATAAATGACCATTGATTGTTTTAAAGTACTGCATTTATAAGTTAGATATGTTCTATCAGAAACCACTGTCATTTGTCACTTCTCATTAAACAAGCAGATTTGGCTCTTATCTGAACTTGCATGACAATTGTCTCTAAGAAAAGGCAGGTTTGACTGAAAATATTGGAAAGTTTTTAGAGAACCAATATCACAGCATGTGAATAAGAAAGACTACTGCATGTGTTTCCAGTGTTGCAACAGGTTTCCCCATATATTCTGTGTATTTTATGACATACCAAGTAGTTCAACCAATTTGTCTTTCTGGACAATTGACAAATAGCCAGTCATTACTGTTTCTGCCTTTATACACAATTTATTTTTCAATTAAAGGAATAAAACAGACGAGTACTAAAACTTCCTCCTCCCTGCATCTGATATACCTACATTCAAAGAGCCACAAATTCCATTATCCCATTATTTTATACCAGCACCTAAGCTTCACTGCAGGTGAGAGACAGTGAGTCTCTAGGCTACCATGTCTCCCTCTAATTCATGTTGGAACCAAAAGGACTATTCAAAAACAGTTGGAGAAATAGTTGCAACCATGTTAAAGAACTTTGGTTTGTCTGACCAATTCCAGCCTCATAAACCTTTACTTCCTATACACTGACTTTTTTTATAGGTCTACCTAGTGTCCCTTGTTTTTATTGAATTTTAACTGACTTTATTTTAACATATTCTGAAACATTTAAGGGGGTAGGATGCTCTCTGAAGTCACTTCTGTATTGGATTACATGCTTCAAATCTATAGGCTCTATCATATTGAACATATTCAACATGGACTGGCCACTATCAAAAAAGCACCTTTCCTCCCATCTTCTAGAAATTGTGATATGACTTCCTGCACACAAGAGTGTAGCAGAAATGCAATATTATTAAATAATTCCAGCATTCACTGAAATTATTCAAAATTTGCATTTTGCCTGACTAATATCAGCACTTTTTTCCTACATTCAGAGCTGTTAAGCTTCCTCAGGGAAACTGAACAGTCCAGTACCCATGTTTTTCAGGATTTATGGCTTAAATTCTGGTGTCAGAGCCTGGCTTTTAGCAAGCAAAGGATGCAATAGCAGAAGGATTTGCAAAAATAACTCCTGTTTCTTTTTTAGCTTACTGCTGCTACTACCTCTGAGAGAAAAGCTGGTGAAAATCTTTTTGGGGGAGAGTGAGATACACTTAAGAAATATGGTAATGATTTTTAAAAATGAAAAAATATTATTTCATAGCTATAGGCTTCATTATTTCTTTAGTAGCTCATCCAGTAATTCTTCTAGCCCTGAACAACAGCTCCACTTCAAAAGAAAACCCACAAAAGCATTCAGAAAAACAGTAAATGCAACATTTTGTGCATGTGCTTGTCAGGGACTGATATCTTGTGTTATCCAGCGTTTGTTTAACAGAATCTTATCAATGATTTAATGAGCTGTTTGTTGGGTAGGAATTTTCTAAGAGGAAATGCCACAGTCAAAGACACAGTTTAAAAGAAAAACTGTTGAATGGTAACACAAAAAGTTTGAATAGTATCTTCAGAAACACATTTATACATGCTTGTTCACTTCCACTTACCCATAAAACAGTGCACAGCGAATTCATGTAAGCGCTAGCCCCAAAGCATACAGAATTACTCAGTAACATTGTGCAAGAGCCTAAACAGACACTCGCTTTACATAAGTGCATGCTCCTCCCAGCCTCTTTGCATATTAGTCCAAGTTTTGGGGAAGACCTTTCATGTACACTGAAAATGTACAACTGATGTCAAATTTGCCACTCCAGCTTTTTCAGTTTGTCTTTCAAATTAACAAAACTTACATTTGTAATACTTGTGCTTTAGAAACAGTATACTCATGCATAGCAAATGCAGTCCTGCTTTTCACAACTTTACATGTGAACTTTTTATCACAATAATTCTCCTCTAAAGCACCAGGCAATTCTTCTAAAAACAGCTTAGATAGTGGCATGGAAAGCAGTTGGGTCACAGCACAGAGTAAATCAATATATTAACTTTAGCAGAAGCTACTAACTATCCCTGTTGCTTACAGGAGGATAGGTAGAAAGATAAAAGACATCCATAATGCCTTAAATATAGTGCCTCTTCTATCTTCATTTACGGGTGTTCATTTTCATTTCCTGGATCCTACTGTGAATGCTTCCAGTGGACTGCACAATAGCTACAGTTTAAATATTTCTTAAACCAAGTTTTTGCTCAGTGTGGGGACACTTGGTTTATTCCCTGGCACTGAACACCTGCATTAGCTTCCCTGCATGTGTCCCTACACCTTCCACAGTTTGGGATCTAAGAGTGGATGGAAAACAATTTACAGACCTTTAACAGCACTTGTTATTAGTGTCTGTCTTCTGCACACTCATGCTTGAGAAGTGTACTGCCAGGAGACCATCCCCAGGCACAGGGAAGAAAGTCTCCTAGAGCACCTAGGAAGGGACTGAGTAAGGAAGACAGACAAGCAAGCTAGGACAGATTCAAGCATAGATGAATTTCTATTTGCACTCACTCTTTTCTCCCCTCCCCATGTACTACAGCATTTCAGGATCTGACCTTCAGTGAATGTAAATACTGGACAACAACATCACTAAGATAATGATACACACATAGCAACCATAGTTGATATAAGCCCATATGCTTCTATTGAAAAAGATGACAATGAAACAGCTCTGAGCTGGTTCACAGACATGATAAAAACTTATCAAATAAATCCTGTCCTATTAGAAACCAAATTCTGTTCAGAATACAAGCCCTTTAGAGTGACCATTTGCTCTCTTTGGTGGTACTATGGATCTTGCACAACTACATTCATGCTGCCTTTTGGTCATATTTGCCCTTCAATCTTAGTCACTCCTTAATATTTTGTGAATGAATCTCCTTGTCTCCCTGCACTGTTTCAGAGGATGCTGGTTTTCCACTGTACCGTGTGGAGCAGACCAAAACTTGGATGCACAGAGGTTCACACTGATGTGGAAACAGCCACAGGTTCTCCTTCAGAATAATTCAGCAGAAAGAACACAAATTTCTGAATATAGATAGGCCTTGTGTATAAAGCAGGAAAGCATTTCAGTGAGAACAAAAAATGCTTTTTATTCTGGGCATAACAGTGATTTTAAACATCTACAGCTGTTTAAATGAACCTTATAATTTCCCTAGAAATACTGCAACTACATTGCTACATACATGAAGGCATTTGCATGTGTAGAAGAGCAAATGCCTTTGAGAAGTCACTCTCCATTGCAGCATAAATACCATACCACTGAGGTGGAAGTTGTTAGTGTTTCCTACCAGTAGGTCAGTCAGCAATTCCATCTGTCTTTTTTGACAATTTGTTCACAGCTTCCCAATTCCCCTGCGGTTTCTTGTCCGGTGAAAACCCCTTGGAATGCACCGTGATTGCAGGTTTCCTTTTTTTTTTCCTGTGTTGTGCAAAGGCAAGCTACAGAGCAGAGGGGTTTTTTTACACAAGGCCAAATGCACATTCCTTCACAGTTCCTTCCTATCACAGCTGATAAATTCCTGATTCAAGATTGAGAGCAGCTCCAGCCAAGTTCCTCAGCTGTGGCTCCATTTTAGGAGGGGTTAAACTGCCTCACATCGCGTTGGTTTTAATGGGAGACAGAGAAGCCTGGCTTCTCCATGTAACGTAGTCCATGTATGGTTTGTATATTGGAGCCAGTTTCATGTACAAGACAGCACTATCCAGTCTTTTTATTTTTAAATCAAAGTATTCAGAAATGAGGAAAACTGTTTTACTCCATCCTCTGTTTGTGTACCCTGTCAGATCCTCCCATTCCTTGTTAGCAAAAATAAGTGTGTAATGCCAAGACGAGAGGTGCTGAGATCCAGGTTTTAAAATTATTCCCTTTATATTGATATGCTGATATTAGCATCCTAAATCTTTATCCAAATAAAAATTCCAAGAATAAAATGACCAGTGAATGAAATCCTAAGGGGTATGAGTGGGCCAACATTTTACCCTTAGAGCTCCTGAATATTCCACTCTCAAAGAGGAAAGGGAAGGCAAATGCATTTTAAGGTATATTAAAATAATGCCATTTAGAATAGATCCCTGTTCAAAATATTTGCTAAATAATAGAGTGTGTGTTGTTTTAAGCAAACCTCATTTTTTGCTTTAAAAAATATTTTTAATACTTCAACAGTGTGTTACTAAATAAACTGACAAAACATCTCAGAACTAGCATAAACGTTCAATTTTAATGCCTTCTAATCACACAAATCAGCACAAGATTTTTGTACTTGTGCATGACCTTCTTCAAATTATCCCTCCATTTTGGCTGAATGAGAATGAGCATGGGCTATTTGATAAAAAACACTAAGTGTGTGAAATGAGGGGCCCTCATCGTTTCTGCCAGACTCCTCTTGACAGAACGATGATAGAAGCATCACATCCCTGGGAGAGTAAATGCAAACTGACAGGAGATGAGCCTTTAGATGTTGAATATAATCTTGAATTGTGCTTGAAGTGTCTTATTATCTTGTCTTTTGATGTCTGAAGGGGTGGCTTATTGTTAGAAAAAGGAAAGCCCTTGCACATCTTTGCCATCTTTAAAAATTGTTTGGCCTTTAACAACTGCTTTTCCAACTAATGTCCATTTCTTCTGACAATAAATATAGCAGGTCGTCAGCAAGTGACAAACAATTTACTTTACATGCCAAGCTTTTATGCCTTTTGAGAGCTCATGTGGAAGCATATTTTAAAAAGCCAGGAAATTAGCACCATTACAAATGTTAAAATGGCTGCATGTGTGTAGCATGCTGCATGGTTATTCATTACTGCTACGTTTCTGTTTTAAAATCCTGTCTTTCCTGTAATCAGACTGCTGTTAAAGTTCTTTATTTATCATTGACTAAAAATAGTCAATGAAAAATAAAGAACAAGAGGCAATTTTCTTCTGCTCTAAGAAAAGAAGTATTATAGATAAAGTACATGGGTAATGCATAAAATCATATTTATTAATCATAACAAATCAATATTAGTAGCAGTATGGCATAGTGTACCTGTATTGCAGATCCTCACAATCACATCACTGTTTTTCCACCTTCAAGCAGCTTTTCTTTTCTTTTTTTTTCGTTTCTTTTTTTTTTCCAACTTAAAAGTTTAATGACGAATCAGATCAATATGATTCCTTAGCAACTAAATCACAGCCACACTAGTTTTTCCTGTCACAGCACCAGTTTTGCAAAAGCAGTCAAGTTCTTTTTTCAGGCCTCCGTCACTCTGAGAATCCATAAGAATTCTCAAATGGATCATAAACTGTTACAGGGTTCAGGTTATTGTATCATTATAAAAACATATTGATATAGTACAGATGACAAGGCATGCAGCTCTTGCGCTAGTCTATTACAACCATCTGAATACCATAAGAAATATCAGATATAAACAAAATAAAACAGTCAGCAGTACACTGTCTTTTAGGGAACCCATTGGTTTTTTTTTTTTTTTACTGTTTTAAGCTGGTTTGAAATACCACAGTTATATGAACCCACAGAAAAGAGAATACAAAACCAGAAGAATGTTTTATTAAAAATAAATAACCAAAAACATGACCAGACCCCAGAGATTTTTTTTCTTTTTGAGAGAAAAGGCCTGATTTTTCTCCTTAGGATGAATGTTTCACGCCTGAGTTTTCAGTCAGAGTATAAAGTAAAACTCTCCTTCATCTCCCTTCCAATAGAGCCCCAGACAGCCCAACTGCCACTGCATGGGAGAATGCACCCTGTATTCTAGCACACCAGCTTTTACACCAGTCAGGCTCTGCTGACACAAGCAAGCCTGAAATTTTTAAAGTGCTATTCAAAATGCACCAGCATCGTTTTACACAAATGAGACAATGGCAATGTGAGAAAGACTTGACCCACAGACTCAATCCCTTTGAAGTCCACGGCCACAAGCCAGAGTCCCGCAAATCCAAAGTTGCTCACTGACTAGCACATCTCATCTGAGTAAACCTTTGCATCATCCGGTCCCTCTTTTATTCATTGCTTCATAAAAGCAAAGTGGTGTGGGGGCTGGGGAGAGTGGGAGCAAGCCAGACCAGCTGATTGAAAGATTTTTTTTTTCTTGTCAGCAGCTGTTATGAGAAGGTTCACTGTGCTATATCCACACAGTTAAAATGAGAAGACTCTGCAAACAATGCATCAAATCCCAGCAAGAGAGCCATGCAAGTTTTCCCTCACATTCTTCATAACAGGGAGAAAAAAGCACATCAACTCAAACAACTTATGCAGATGCTTTTCTTGCTGAATATTATCACTAAGTTTACTGTGTTTATGACAGTAAAGTATATTAAATTAGTAGTAAAAATATTTTTATATGTTTTCATTTCCTGTTTTCTTTTAGCTGTAAATTCCATTTTTCCTTCATAAATATTTGTGACTCGCAGTCCAAATATTTATGATTTCAGGCAAGGAAGTACAAGAAAGGAGGAGAAATATAAAACCTTTACCTTTACAATCACCGTTGAGCCCAAATATATCTACCTAATTTCCTTCCCCTCCCTTTAATCTCTGCTGATTTCTCTAGTGGTTTTTGTTTTAGTAATAATTGCCATTTATGTTCCTTATTATTTTCTTTTAAATTATGATAATACACTCTACTTAAAAACTTTTCCACCTTAATGGAAGCTTTACTTACATTCCGACACTGACCTCCCCATGACAGCAGAGATGGAGTGAAGGGGTTTGGTGAGGGCCAGGGTGCCATAAGCTTTTACTGGTCTCTTCATATTCGAATAGCTCAGCTACTCGGATAGTATAAAAATTAACCGGAGGTTCTCGTGGCAGTGTTTGAAACAGAAAGGGTTTACTAAGAAACAAAATAACAATCTCTTTTATAGAGAAAAGCCGTGCCAGGTGCAAGAGGTCTTTGCCCTGCTAAGACACACTACAAAAGCGATTAAGTCTTTTGCTCTAACCTTTTTCTACCTGATGGCCCAGGCGGCCCCTCTTGGCCCTAGTCCAATAGAGTAGCCCCAAGTTTGTGGCACAGTTCTAAAGGTCCTATGAGGTGTCCCGTGTACTAAATTTGGAGACAACTTTCTAAAGTCTTTGCCTTATTTAGCAGACAAAAAGTATTTGCAAATTCTCTTGTAATCTAGTCACCCCATCAACAGAGAGCACACTACTACAGTGGAGTTGCAGAGCCTTAGGGATACTCATGGATACACCTGCACAGCAAAGCAGAAACCTAAAGTAACCCCAGGACTGGTTCCATAATTCATCATTTGTTAAATATGAATGCAGCATAAATATAGAGTGGTTGCTCCTTTCTGTCAATATGTTTCCTTGGCTGATTTTAGCTCTACAACACAAGAAACAGCTGTAGGCAAGTGACTGAGACAAGTGGAGGCCCCAAACTGGTTTGCAAGTATTGATATGATGAATATCCTGTTGAAATCTATGGTCTTCTGTGTATGTGATAGACAGTCACCCAAGACCTGTCAGAATCCGGCCTCATGTTTATTCAAGTCACTGAGGAAACATAACATCTCTACACCGTGTGAATAAATCCTAATTGTATGCAAAAGAAAATACAAAAACTACCCCATATAGTATTTGCTCAAGAGATTAGATTGAATTCAAATTATTTTCTTCCTCTTCAGTTAATACTGTCCTATCTCAAGAAATAATTACACATACCTAATAGTATAATATATTAAAGTATGCTTTAAGGTATGTTAACTGAAAAGTAATTCTGGCTTCTTGATTAAACACAGGTTTTTGATCATCCTTTTCAAGGAAAAAACTCCTCCAAACATTAAGCTTCAAACAAATCACAGAAACCTAAAAACCTTGACAGATGGAAGCAAAATGCATTTTGCAACTGCCCATGACACAGCTGGATGTGTTTCCAGCTGTGTGCACACACCAAAGAGTAGAAGAGAGGGGAACAGCTCCAAGCCTGGCTTTAAGGAAGAAGGGAAGACAGGAAAGATGCCGCTTTTGTTTTTACCGATGTTCTACTTTACAAGCCTTGCTGTTTGTGGGAAGAGTAACAGGCTAGGCTCTGTGTCAAATGTGCTCTGGGAGATAACTTCCTTTCAAGTCTTCTGGAAGGCAACTGACTGCTAGTAATTCTTTATTCAACAACTTAAAATCAAGATTTTAAAATGTGGGACTTTGTCAGATAGGAAACTGAGCTAGAAAATGGTTTAATAGAATCTCTAATGATCACCAAACCATACGACCACCATCTGAACTGAAAAGCACAAAGATGTTCCTAAAAGCCAATATTATAAAAGTTAGTGTTACTGCCATTCTGTAAACTCTATGCTAGTTTTGAAAGAAGGAATCTAATGATAAACTGCTGTAGAAAATGCTGTTCTTAATGCAAAAAAGTCTTTATTACTTATTTGTGTAACATTCAAATCTTCAGTGTAACATGAAATTGTTTTAGGACTCTGATTTTTTTATTGTATTAAAATAATGGATGTCATATTTCAGACACACTGACTGTTCATTTATATATATTACAAATATATATATTTTTAACTTTTGTAATCACTTTCAAGTAGTGTGATTACTCTGTTTTGTGAAATGTAACATTTCTTTAAGACGACATCAAACTGTTCAGAATTTAAAATGATGGTTTACCCTTCTGAAAAAAACAGGACATCTGAGAAAAAAACCAGAACTCCCACTTTCCTAACAACCCTGCTTGTTTATTCTAAAATAAAACCAGAAATCCAAATTTCTTTTAGGCATAGGCAAGCAGTAGTTTAGTGTTTAAAAACATGCTTTTGAGTGCAGGGGTGTGCATTGTTCATTGATTTGGTAGATACAGAGATCCCTGAAATCTAGAGAACAAACCCAATTTTAATCTCTCTGAAAACAGCAGATTCTACTTAGCCAGACAGGATGAGGTACTATTCTTCTTTAGATTACCTCTGCTTTCAAAGTAAAAGGGCTTCTGAGAGCATCAAAGCAGTATCACAAAATAAAGCAGGATATGTCACAATACAAATCTTTCTTTGTTTCATACTGATATTGATTTTGATTTTTAGATGGTGGAAAAAGAGAAAAGCAAGACTTTCTGTTTAAAAACATCAAGCCATTTACATGAAAAAATAATATTCCTGTTGAAACCTGCAAATTATGACACATTTAATTTTATACTGGTTTTGTCCCTGTTTAGCATTAATTTTCTCATTTCATCATTTGAATGTAGCTGCTACCTCTGAGTCTGTCAGAAATTTTTTTGTAACTCACAAAACAATGTTACGTTGTAAGTACTAATGCTAGTACTAGTGGTAGTCTTGTAAAAAGTCAGAAAATAAACCATTTGTGGAAGAAACCATAATATATTGAATATGCGATTAAATCAAAGTATAAAAACCCATAAAGCTGGTGTTCCCATCCTTTGACCATCTCTCCCTTAAAAAAGGGACCAAAGGGACCATGATGGATCTAACAGAAGAAACAGTTTCACAAGGAAAAAGAATTAAAACAAATCAGAACCTACAAATGACAAGGAAAAAAACCTAGGAAGACAACACAAGGATAACCAAGTGCTACACAGGATATTAAAGAGAAAAATGATCCACAGGAGAATGGCAACTGTTACTATGAGCTTCCTACGGCTACCTCTGCCTTTGGATATTTTTAAAAAATTTATTAACCTGACAGCAGGAAACTTTATACAGATTGCCCCCTGACAGGGTGCCAGTTTGGTATAAGCACTTGCTGCCTCTTTGTTTAGCATAAGGAAATCAAGAGAGGTGTTAAGTGGTTCCATGTGTACATTTGGGCAAATCTAACTTTGCCTCCATCTGCCTCACCTGCACATTCCTACGGAGAACGTGATTAATCATGTGAAGTCCAATAGAAACACCATTATCCTTCCTTTTCTTTTTACATTTGCTTCCTTTTCAAATGTGCAAGTGTCTGATCTATTATTAATCTCAAAACACAAACTGGCAAGGATCTCAATCAAAGAATCTAACAGTTCTTTCACAAATTACCTGTTTACTGTCTAGTAGCCAGCACATCGCCTTTGAAACAGCCAGCCATTTATGTTGCTTTTAAACAAGTGTGTTGCTATTTTTGTAACTTCAAGGACAGAGAGAAGAAAGATTAATTAAAAATGAACCATTTGTCATTCAGTCATATGAATAACATACTAGGATTTAATTCTTTTTTCCTTCCCTCTCTAATTTTAGTTGTTCTATGTATAAATACAGAAAATCAGACTTCAAGCCTCACTTAAGAAACGCATAGCATACACTTAAAAAAAACCACTATTAATTTATACTCAAACCAAATTTTGTTTTCTCTTTGCTTTTTTTAAAATGGTCTGTCTTTGCCACAACTCAGGGACAGCTACAAGATTCTTCTTTATTTATCTAACTATACAAGCAGGAGGATTTGTTAGTGGGGCTGCAATACATGTCCTTCATCAGCGCAATATTGCTTTCATCAAAGGCTAAGGGACTAAAACTCTGGTCTCCTCAGAGCTGGAACATATGTGCTAGCACCAGTACCACCACAGCCTGAGCTACCTGTAATACCTAAGCACAGCAGGAAAGCTGAGATGAGGATGGATTTTCTATTTTACCATTGCATAATGCTTTATGTTTAAATAGTCCTAACATCTGTTTTGGTTTTAATGGGCATTTACTCCCCATTCACAAGTACGTGCCCCACTGACAGAGTAAAAATTCTGCCAAGAAATCAGACAATAGCATTATTCAGAGTGATTCAAGTCCCTGTTTGCAAATACCTATTTTAAAATGCTCATTTCAAATATATCCTTCAGAAATAACAATCAATCACATAGCCAGATCTCTGGGTTCTTGAAGAACTTACTCATTATTTAAGCAAGACATCACTAAATTTTAGAAAATGGATTTATAAGCCTGTATGATGACTCAGTCCTGTAAAAATGTCACCCATTAATGTTTCTCATTGACACAGTCTTTGTAATTAAATAGGGTTCCTAATCCACAGATTATTTTCTTTAAGGAAAGTATCATACATTCAAGCACTAGCAGGATCAGTTCTATGGCATGGATAACTGACAGTGTCTTAGAACAAAGCATCCACAACATGAAAATTACTGTATAAAATTATGTGAAGAGACAAGAACCTTTATATGCAGATTACACATATTTCAGATGTTATGTCTGTAGTATCTAAAAGAAGGCACTGATATCAATATAGAGACTATTTGGGTCATGAACCTTCTTATCAGAACATAAATATTCACTAGAGCTTTAAAATGCATCAAGAGCAACAAAGCAAACATTGCTTTCTTCCACTGAAATTATCAAATCTAAGCAAAGTGTTCCTGATGGGCAGAGATCTTATAGGCCTTTAAAATTTGAGGATATAACCAAACCACTGAGAATCATCCTTAAATACACTGATGAAAGGAAAGCTCATAGTCTGAAGTCCCTCACAGGCTAGATATACTGTTAAGGATGATAATGTGAGCTTCCTCACAGCAACCTGGCAATGACCTCTGCTCTGACCTGCAGAGACCACTGTCTCAAGAGGTAAAAGATAATTTAGTCCTTTATCCTTTGTAACTGAAATTATTCCAGTACCATAAATTCTAATCAAGGCAACTCCAATTTAAAAAAAAAATATATATGTAACATATGTTTCTTTAAAGGGTAATACAAGGGATCTACTAGCAAAACATAATCAACCAGAAACAACTTCTACCTCGTTTCTCTGCAGCATATACAGGTATGGTTATATAGAAGGATGCACACAGTTCTGAAACATGGATAACAATGTGGAAAAGGAAAATAAAATCCCAAAGCCAATGCAGAGGTTTGAAAATAAAACTTGTTTATTTAAATGTGTGCAGATTCATTTAACTCCCATATTCCCACTCCATATTTGAAGCATACACAGCATTATGAAAAGATCAAAAACCCACTAATGAACCAAAGAAAACCACAGTCATCAGATCCACCACAAGAAACTTAAGATTTAATTTCACTAGAACAAAACCTTGCCAGCAGTAAAATTAAAAATAGTTAGCAGTCAATTTTTTTCTGTCCTGCAATAATTAAATAGGAAAGACTTCTGCTCCAAAATTAGAGGCTTGGTATTGCCCTCGCTATATACTTACAGTTGGTTTTTTGTTTTTTATTTTTGATTTGTAGAACTACAGACTGAATCTCAGAGAATAACTTTTTATCATACAGTAAAATTACCTTAATATGCAAGCGCATGCACTCCCAGCTTTTTTTTCCCATCCTCTAATTATGTCACAAATTGCCTTCAATTGAGCATTAATTAAGGATTAGATCTAACTCCAGGAAAGTCAGCCTCAGTCCACAGGGGGTTTTGATGCTTGGATCAGCCACTTCATTCTTGGGAATTTTTTACCATACTGAGAATTTTATATATGACATACGCTTGGTGCATATACCAACTTTTGAATCTCAACAGCTTACTACACATCTAAACATGACAGGTGCTTTTTTTCTTCTAAGATTTTTTTTTTCAGAGCAATACTTCATAATTTATATTAGAATTGTTTGAAAATATAGTAAAAAATTACAACTAGGATTAGTTAAGTTAGGATCAAATCCCAATGTGTTTATTCAAGTGAAATTGCTACTTAACAGTAACAAAAGCTTTCTCTAGTTAAGACCGGTGGCATTTGGCCTGAGCTAGTATTTTGAAGGATATTGCAGAGTAAGACAAGTTGATCTGAAAATGACACTGCCAGAAAAGTCAAGAGCCATATTGAGTTTCTATGTTACTTAAATAGATCCTATGGTTAAAATAGGAAATATTACTTCACAAATATTTTTTAAAATAAGTAACTCACCACAAGATCTCTTACAAAGCAACTTCACCTTATACTGGGATTTCTGTAACCAAAACCCTGTATGTGCTAACCCACATTTCAAAACTGTATTTTTGAGGTAATGAGTTTGAGGACAGATTCCTTTACCAACATTTTGCACCTAATTTTTGACCACTTTTTCTACCTTTTTCTGGTTTCATATAACTTCAGTATCAAAAGTCTTTAGCATGCAGGTATGCAAATTAAAAAGAGTCCACTGGTATAAAAGCACAGGATTACAGACTCCTGGACTATGGGACAGCATTTTCTTTCAAAGAGAAACAAATTTTAAAAATGAAAAAAAAATCAGCACCACCAGGAGAAAACAAGCCAGCAAACAACAATAAGGTGCAATCCCTCTAATCACAGCTGCTTCTATCCTCATCCACAGGGAACAGCTGCACCACAGTGACAAAGTGCCTCTTTCTAGACACCTGTACACCAATTTCAGGTGGAAGCTATTTCAGATCGTCAGGAACTTATACTTAATGCTGGTATCTCTGAGACTTAAAATGCTGCAGCATTCTGTTTCGTTACTGATAGCAAAACACCCATAAGAGAAACAAAAGTTTAGTGTATCTCTCAAAAAATAAGTGCAATTAATTGTGCTCCTGCCATTTCCTCAGTGGCAGCAGGGACTGTTACTGAAGAGGTCCCATTCTGAGCGGTAACAAAAACCAAATACCTACTGTTTCTATGGCATGCAGTGAAATAACAAAATAAGGAAATTTGAGAATAAGTAGGTGAATTTTAGGAAAAGGTACAGGTGAGAAAGGCAGGCCTTTACAGAAATAAACTCATCCATCAAAAGAAGCTAAGCAGAATGTGTCCGGTAAAAGAAAAGAAAGCTCTTCGTATCTCATCATTCAACTCTGTTCATCTATATGAAAATAGGACTCATGAAATATTGCTAACATCAACAAGACACACAAATGCTGGTCATTCATTCCAACTAAATCAGTACATGATTTTCACAAATCCTTAAAAAAAATGAAAAGCAGCAGTGGAGAAAAACTTTGTTCTCTAGGGACCTCTCTCCTCTTGACTTTTCTAAAATTCTCCTCCCCCACCTGCTTAAGAGATTTGGGGAAAATTTTCACACAGCATGTATTAATTTTTATATTTTAAAAAGATATTTATTATCTCTGATTACATGAAAGAAGGCTGAAGGTGAAAGTTGTTATTCTCTATGTCAACACCTGTCAATATATTCACAATAATTTAACTTCAGACACTGCAAAGAAAAGTACAAAGTATGCATTCCTACCATGCTATTCATAACATTAAACAAAGAGAAAAAGCTATAGGGTGGTGATGTTCCATGTTTATGTATCAGAGCTTTAAACACAACTACACTTAATAATTTCTAGTGTTTACTGCAAATCTATCATAAGGGGTGCATATGTGATAGAACATCTAATCATCTTTATTTTACATTTGCTCAATTTGATCTTCAAATGTATCAAAATTGCCCCACTATCCTTTTTTTTTTGTTGTTATAAAAGTTACTAAAATTAATTGACAAGGGCTGTTGCTAATAGATCTGTAGCATCTGTCATAATTCTAACAAAACCGCAATAAACGGTACATAAGTTCATACTGA
Organism: Leptocoma aspasia; assembly: GCA_013399835.1. Lineage (NCBI taxonomy): Eukaryota > Metazoa > Chordata > Aves > Passeriformes > Nectariniidae > Leptocoma > Leptocoma aspasia. The sequence continues at coordinate 261,239 of VXAX01003529.1, read as the reverse complement.
GGCAATTGGACTATTTCACCTACTTTTGTTTACTTGGGAACATCTCTTTAGCAGTATAAGGATCAGACTAGCAAACATCTTACACTCACCAATAGAAAAAGCACAATATATGAATTTTTAGCTTTTTCGCTAGTGCTTTTAGTGAGATAAATTATATTTTCAGCCCAGAAGGACCAAGATACGGTTACACATCATTTCTATATCACACACGACAACTCTAATGAAAGTGTCTGTGTATATTTCACTACCACTATAGAACATCCAAATGACAAGGGCTCAAAAAAATATCCTGCCATCTATTAGAAGACTTGCCTGATCTAAAAACAAACAGACATTTCACTATCCTCAAATTAAAAGCTTATTTTTTGCTTTCTATATGCCTTGCTGTATTTAATAGATGGACCCTAAACATTTGAGCAAATAAATCATATAAACACAGCTGAAGATGTTTATATTACTCTGGATAACTGGTAGCTCTTTGAATTTTAGACATTATAATTCTTTCCCAGATAAAATGGGGTAAAATAATTATTATATGCTTTTTGAACATTCAAACTGCTAATGGTAATTATGCTTTCCATGGAAACAAAGATTACTAAGAGGGTGCTTAAAATTGGATGTGATATTCAGTAACGGTCATTACTGCAATCCAGAAATTAAAATTTAAGGGGGGGTGTAATTATTATTTTTCCCACATCTGTAGTGAAGTTATTTAGTAAAACATTCTGTGCTGTATCTTTCAGTAATGTGTAAAAAATATTATCATATACAATTGCATGCATTCTTTTGTTTTTAAAAAAATCTTGCAGCTCCTGTTGTAGGTGGAATACTGAAAACTGAACACTGCTACAGATTATGAAATCAAAAGTTGAATCTTAGAAAATGGGCTCTCACCCCCTCTCCCTTAAAGCTGCATTCTCTTTAAACAAGATCTTTTTCCCTTTGACTTCCACCTATAGAATAATAAAAAAAAAGTAAATGCTTCATTTTTATTAAGGTTTGTCTCAGGTCACAAATAGAAATAATTAAAAGGGACTTCTTCAGGAGTGCAGTCCTTCTAAACCCAAAATGTCACAATGTACCATAGCTCAGACACCTATCAACATCTATCACTCAAGCACGCGCCTCAACAGCTCTGCTCCCTTTTCTGATTAGAGATCAGAGTTGCTTGAGTTGGCTTACAGGGTGTCATCCATTTGAATGACAGATGTCTGTGTTGGAGTGCCACTCTCACTGCTTTTGTTTTGATTGCGAAATGTTACACTTATCTGGCACAATTTAGACTATTACAAAATGAATAAAAATTCAAAAGGTAATTTCTCTTTCCACGGGCTTGAGGAGAAATATTTCATTTCTAATTTAAATTCCAAAAACATTAGCTCCACGTGCAATACCCTTGCTAGGTTTTGTTTACTCAGTATGAAGTGTTTTCTACAAGAATCTTTCAGTTCTCTTCAGACAGATTTATATTTAACATAAAAAAATTATAACTTTTCAGTTTAATCAAGCCTCAGAAAAAGCTGGTAGCATGTGCAACACACCAGCACCTACCACAATAATTATTAAAGTACTCCAAGAAAGTGGTACACACACACACACGCACACACACACATATTATTTTATGTTAGAATCCATGGTTCTAAAAAAATCATAAAACATCTGAAACTTGCACTAAATACGTCCACTGTTAACAAAAGTTTTCAGGACTGATACTGTCATTCTGGTAACGCATTGCAATAGGAGCAGAGGACTCTGTGCCTGCATGCTCCAAGCTACTCTTTCCTACTTACAAGAAAATTGAGTGAACGAAAAAAAAAAAAAAAAAAAAAAAAAAAAAAAAAGGGGGAGATTGCTCTTCTGGACAACATGGTAGCAGTGAAATGAAATACCTAGACAGACTTACCGAAGAGCTTGCTGGGAGTGTCCTCGCTGTCATTTGATTCCACAGGCGCAAGCAAGGGCTCATTCAGCTCGTTGTCTGAAGTAGCTGCCTTGTCCTCACCTCTCAACTCAGCATTCATTTCACTCCGCAGTGACAGCAAGGGCTTACTGACTTGTCCAGCTATCATTGGATCCTAGGATGGGGGGAAAAATAGAGTGAGGGGGGAAAAAAGTGGCAGCTTTGGTGTGCGTATACTCTCTCTTCCACTCCCTCTCTCTCTCACACACAACACATACACACACACACTCTCTCTCTCTCTTATCTCTGGCTGCTCCTGCTGTTATTGCTGGCTGCAGTCAAGTGAAGAGCTATTACAGATCCAATGAGTTTTCCATTACTCCCCACCCTATTAAAGCTCAACTAGCATGTGAGAGATTCAGGATGCTTTGGAGAAAAACTTCTATGAAAGCAACATAACCAACACAGCTTTAATTGTGGGATGTGCTTTTTTTGTGTGTATGTTTTTACACCTTACCCTGTCCTTAGCATAGTAAGAGAAGAAATTCCTATATGCACCAATACCACAGAAGAGGAGCCCCCTGTGAGTGCTCCATAGTGATTTAAAGAGGCATCCTCAGCTGTATAATATTAACAAAATCAAATACACAGTTCCTAGCATTACAGCATTTCTATGAAAATACACAGCATCAAATAGCCATTTCATTACATACTTTTAAAAGAGATACAGTTTTCTTCTAACTCTTCCTGTTGTTGGGATACTATGCTCCAAAAGTCCATAAAGACACAAACGCTCATTTTTCTTTTAAAAATAAAAACCACAGAAAACATTTTCTAAAAGATAAAATTAGGGAAGATACTTACACATACAGTTTGCAATTATTCTTGTGTTTGCAACATTATATCCCCCATAAAACATTATATGTACCGAAAACATTACACACATGGAAATTTTTTCTCGATGATCAGAATCTGTTTTATCTTCTGCTCATTGAGGACGTTTGGGGGTCAGGCATTATTTCCAAGCACACTCAGTTATTCCGTTTGCAAAATAATAAGCATAATATCATGACAGTACAGAAAGCAGAGTAAAAAACATCTAAAGAAAAGGAAAAGTGACCTTGTTGCTCTTTCTAGCAGCTATTTATTGCAAAGTTCATGCCTAAATGGTTCTTATGCAGAGAACAGGTGACCAGCGAGCAAGTAGGTTGGCTAGCATGTTCCCTCTGTTCCGTCCTCACATTGGTCGATGTTTGCCTGTGGGTTTTTTAATGTATTCATGTCTGAAAAGTGAATTTGATATGACACATGATAATCTATGAAAATGTTAATCAATACAAATAGTTTAAGCTGTCATCAAATGCTCTTCTTTAGTCAATACTCATATTGCTGAAAACAATGTCACTGTCACCAGGGCTCAATTTGCACAGCACTTAAATATTGGACTCTGTGCATCAATGCACTTCTCTTCAAATACTGTAGGTAAACACATTTTCTCCCTATTTAAGGCTGAAGCACTCAGCACGCATTTAGTTGAGTCGAATCCTCCCTTTTGAATACCTTGATAGGTCCACTGGAGGGCAAAATTAATACTTAATTGAATCTCACAGTCATCAAAATAATCAATACTTTTTTATTATTTATTCTTTACAGTCTGTTGACTGTTTCAAACCTCTGAGGGAATGGTGGAAAGGATTCATGGCTTTGAAACACTGTCATTTAACAAGGTAATTTTCAGTGGGGCATTAGGGGTTGTGAAACATATAATAAAACAAAAATGGTGGCTTATAATAGGAAGAAAGAAAAGAATTATATTTCTGCCATCTAACAAAACAGGATAAATAAAAAAAAAGCAAGTGCAAGCAGGAGAGGGAGAAAGGAGGGGGCGAGGGAAAGAAAGACTGGCTTTTGAAGGGTTTTATCATATCAAGAGCAGAGCTGAGCTTTCATAATGCTGACATTTCTCATTCTGACAATCCTAAACAAGTGGAAAGGATGAGATCGCAGATATCATCTTTCATCACATTCCCCAGCTTAAGAACCAACATGACAGCTTCTCTTCCCTTTACACTGTTAATTACTAAATAAAATACTGCTCTCTGTCAGCATTAGATTATTGCAGATAGCAACCACAAACATTACTCCATTGTTTTGTTTTGCCTTTTTTTAAACCAGTGATACCTACCTTGAACTCTTCAGAAAATAAATTAGGCTTGTGTCTACATATTGTAAATATATGAAACATAATCAATTTAATCAATTTGGTCAATCCATGTTATTGTCAGGCTAAATTGCTGGCAATATATTAACATTTCATTTACTGTATTTATTAGGCAGCAACAATCTGAACATTTCTTAGATGTTTATGGAGAGGAAACAAAAACCAACAGATTTATCTTGCAGACACTGTAAAAACTCTGAGTTGTTCTGCCTCATACTCATAGTGCACTATGGACAGTCATTTACTGAGGCAAAAAAAATTGTTTGCTTTCATATACTAAATAATGTATTTTAGCGGGTTTTCCAGCTAAAGGTCATTGTGAACACAAACAGCATTGTTTCAGTCTGTGCTGCTTCTCTCAGTTTCAGCTATTCAAAACTAACATCAAGATTTGTTACTAACATCCATAACAAATGTGAATCAGAACAAAATTTGACCTTTTCATGAAAGTAGTTTGGGGAGGGAACTAATCATGTCCACAGAGTAAAACTCCTGATCTGAGGACTAACAGCAATTTAATGGATTTAATGGAATCTGTAGGATTCTAGATTAAGTCTAAGTTGCCAAATTCTGAAGTTGAATGTAAGAAAAATGGGAGGAAGAATAATGTGGGAAATGTGACAGCACTGGGAGAAACCTTAGCCCTTCGATGACAGTGAATTCACAGCAACTTCAAGAGAGCCAGGATTTTATTTATGTATATCAGTAATTAGGCCTCATCTGAGTACTTTGTTCATTTCTATTTAGCCCGTCTAAGAAAGATACATCAGAAAAAGGTGCAGTAAGAATGATAAACTGATCGAAAGGACTGGGAGTGCTTACAGAAAAGTGTGACTAAGAATGAGCATGATCAAAGGATACCAGAAAACAAACAGCAGAGAGAGAAAATGTAGATCAGAAACTATTCACCCTAACTCATCTGATGAGAAAAGGTGTCTCCACTGAAATGGGAAAAATTCATAAATCTAATAATAATAAATTATATTTTTCCAAAGAGTAGGTGGTGGAAAACCTGTGGAACTCATTGCTGCAAGCTATCATGGAGACCTGCACTGCAGTAAACATCAACATAGTCATTCACATGGCTGGGCATACTCTTAGCAGTGAATTTAAAACAGCTTTGCAAACACATAGGCAAGGACTATAAAAAGTGAATTAACATAAACTGCTGCCCCTTCCTCAGGCAGCACAAGAACCTGTAGTTAACCCCCAGGGCAGCTCTCTCAGTCAGGTGGTAAATGAATGACAACTTCCTCTATAAACAGACAGACTGTCCAAATTTCTAGTCTACATGAAGACTAAATAAATCACTTAAATGATGAGTTAAGGAAAGCTATGTTTCCTTGAAAACCATATTAAAAATTGGGCATTTTTAAACTCCAGGTTATCTCCAGGCCTTCAACTGCTTTCTGTGCTTGAAAACATGTCTGTTTTGAAGTGAATTATGCATGATTAAAGACTATTGTTTTTGTAAACCACATAATAAATTGTAATTCTAGTGCACAGCAAGTGGCCTAGTCTGCAAAATCCTTTGGTGATCAAAGGGGTTTTTCCTGTATTTCCTAAAGTCCTCCCTAAAAAAAAATCTGGAGTAGTTGCTATGACAGCTGCAGGCCCAGCAGCCCTCCTCCTCTTCTGCTCAGCTACAAGTCCATCCCAGAGAGGACCCACAGCACTGGAGAGGATGAATTGAGGCAAGGAATTGCAAATGCATCTTTAGTAGCTAATACTGTCAGGATCTGTTCTTCTGCACTGGATATCTGTGGGCTTGACGCTCAGCATTTGCTTTTTGGAAGGTGCCATAGGTCAGATTACACTTTGCACTGTAACACAGGCTCTTCTGTTCACTGACAACCACACAAAAGTTTCAGTTTTTCATATGCAAAACTGAAAAGTCTAAGAATGCATAAAACCAGTGAGATGAACTTTGTCAAAAGGGTTTATATGCTTTAAGTAAGAGGCAAGGACACATAATGCTTCAGAATTTCAGGATTCAAGTTATGAGAGAACTAAGGAATCACAATCCCCTTATTCAAAAGGTAATTGTATATACCAGACATGAAGTGACAAATTATACACACATCTCTTGCAGATACTCATATAACTTGTCATCTATTTCTTGTCCAACTAGCACTAGTACTTCCAGACTTGCCAGTTTCCTATGAGATTTCCCTCATCTTTGTGCTGCAAGTGGTCCTCCCTGCTGTGTGTCTCCCTTAAGGGGTGGCTTATACCTCCAGTAATTCAGTTACAGTATTTGCTACACCACTTTTCAGCTCTACCACTCCCTGATGGTTTAACTGGCTGTTGGGCTTAATTTAATAGTAAATTTAATTTACTATGTTGGGCTTAATTTAATAGTAAAAATCCTGTGGATGTGCAAATGCAAATTACAGTTCTGGTAACACACCCTCTTCTAAAAGCTAAGACCTTTATTTTTTTCTTATCTGAAGTACTGTACAAAGTACAGGAGAACATTTATCACTGTGTTAAAAGCTTTGCCTTTGCACTTTAAGGATAAAGGTGCAGTTTCTAAGCCAAACTATTTAGTAATCAAAGACAGCTTTTAAAGGAAACTGTATAGGGTTTGTGTCAAACATGCCCTAGGCAGAAGTCTAAAAATTAATTACTTTCTTCCTTAATGCAGGACTTGGGTGATAATAGAGCTTCGTAAAGGCTTCATGTACTGATTTAGCCACTGGTCTAAATTTTGTACTTACTGCACCATAAATATTGTTGCTCTGAATGTAATTATTTTCTAAATTCTAGTTCAGAGAAAAAGTAAGATCCTCTGTTTTGCTTTTTATTCTGTCCTCAGTTTGAAGTTAATTTGCACAGACTTTTTCTCCCCCTACCATAGAAGTATTAGAAATCAATTTTCTGCTTTTCTTCAAAACATGAATAAATCCTGCCCAAGCCCACCCCCAATCATGATATTGCACAGACTTCTGTTTGGGACAAACACAATGAATTTATGTGGGAGCAAACACAAAAATTCTACTAATAAACATAAAATTTATACTTTGTAATTACTTATTATTCCAATGACTGCACTAAAAATTTATTCAAATCGTAACTTTTTAATTTTTTTACTCAAGGTAGAGAACGATCACAAACTTGGATAAAGCTGTTCTAAAATGTACCTCAGCTTAGTTTTTGTGTGAGGAACACATTAGAAATACTCTACTGGAAAAGGATTGGATTTCTTTTTTTTTTTTGTAAATACCAGTGAAATTTAGGATTACCTTCTCCCTTGGTCTTCTTACGAAAAAGTTTTCTTCCTTCATCTTATTGTTTCTAGAGGTATTCAATTTTTTCCACAAATAAAGATCTCTTACAGACAACCTTCTTTGATTGTTTCTTCTTTTAACGTTGTTTTATCTGCTGTCACTAATGTTCTGGTATTTCCATCCCAATCTATCCACAGACTGGTTTATGCAAACTACTTTGAATCAACCTTTTGTCCCCTGCTAGCCTCTGACCATTTCTACCTGCTGGCTCTTATTTCTCTGGTAAAGTTACAGGGAAAAACTCATTTTCTTCACAGCCACTTGTGCCACCACCTTTGGATGGATGTTTATAAGTAAAACAAACAAACTGATACATGATCATTGATCTCTCATCACTACTTTGATTTTGAACTTCTATTTATATTATTTATGTCTCTTACCTATATTACTCATATTCAGCTTACTAAAAACTTCTGTATTACCACTCCTTCCTCTTACAGCAAAAAGCTGATATGTCATCAGCTCATCTCACTCAATATGAATATTATCACCCAAAACAGTATCTGCTTTTCTTCAGCTAGAATTGTATTTATTCTCCTCAATAAATTCTCTGTAGTGTAAAAAGAAAGTTCTTCTTTTCTCCCTTTTCTCAATACTAGTGTGGCTTTGGACATTTTGTTTTTCCAGTGATATTAATTTTCACATATAATGTCTAAGTTGCAGTTAAAAAATAGTTTTCTATTTAAAAATAATGTAGCTAATTAACAAATCAGTGCTGCATTACATGTATTTTATTAATTATACTGAACTATAAAAATTTAATTTGGAAAGTCAGAAAAACTATCACTGCCCATGGTTCTTTCTTTCACAGAAATATTCTTCTCAAGTTAAGCAGTAATGTTAGAATTGTCTCCTTCATTTATTTATTTACATTCTGAGGAAATTGCAATGGTTACTGCTAATTAGAATAACAAAGATCTGACTGAAAAAATAAGGTTTACAGAAACTTATGGAGCTTTTAATTGTTGCTTCAAGAATCTTAAAATATAATCCATTTTATTTCTTTTTCAAATTAAATTGTAAGTGGCAATGTGCCTTGAATTGCTGTGCCTTGAGATTGAGGTACTACAATGTGTTTTCAAATCATGCCAAAAAAGTCCCTCACTAAACTCTTTTTTCCCCCTATTTCACTATTTTCCCTAATGATACTATTGCACATATTTCTTATACCTATTAAGATCAAGCTGAAAGGTTCACAAGAGAATTTCAATTTCCTAATCAGGCTAGCTAGAGGCTGCAGGGAATAGGCACACACAAGTTGCCCTGTAGTAAATAGCTAGGTGACCATTTATTTTACAATCAGTTTGGTTTATTGCTCTAAGTGTACTCCAGCAGTCACACTGCAATCTTCAAAAAAGGAAAGAAAGTCAAAGAATGTTGGTTTCACCATAGAAAAAGGAACAATAATTCATTGTAGGATGCATCTGCACCTCTGGTCCAGAAAAGCCATTTCTTAATCCTGCTGGCAAAGAAATATGTGCACTAACGAATCCATACCACGTGTTTTTCCTGACACACATGACACTTAGGGATCACTAATGCCAGAGTACACACAGCACAGAAGCTTTACTCTAAATGTTCCTTTAAAGTCTTAAAAGTTGACCTTAATGCTTCTGATACAATTATTAGTCTGATTTAAGGATCATACTGCTCTTCTTGTTACAAGAACTCTTGTTTAGAGTTTTGTACCAGGGTGAAGCTATTCAAAACTTTCCTCTATTAATTAGATAACAAGAGTTTTAATTTTGGCCTTGGCCTAATTATAATGATTCCGCATTTAAATGACATACTGCCTTACTGGAAAGGAGCTTGTCAATCTGTGGACATGTAGGAAAAATTTGTATGCATACACAAGTCAAGAGACAAGAGAAGCTACTGTTCTGGGAAGCTACCACACTCCTCAAAACACATGATAGACAATAGCACACAGCCACTAGTAGAAATAACAAGTCCTGAGAGTGGTGAGAGAAACCAGCCTTCTTCTAGTTAAAGATTCTTGGAGTTACACAAAACCTGACCCATTTTTGTGAAAGCAGACAATCAGGCCCTAGAGATCAGGATAGGGCAAAGGCAAAACAGGTGATTTTGACTGGGAACAACATGGTGGAATAAGCCTTCAATAAGCCTTCAATAGAGCTTCCCACTCATTTCACAGAATCATTTAGGTTGGAAAGGACCTTTAAGATCATCAAACCAAGAGATTTCCTACTCTTCTTTCATCTGGTTTCCTGAAAGAAGGAGATGCTTTTGGAGAGCAATTAAATCTGAAATTAGAAGATGGTCCTATCAGGAGTAAGATTTAGACTCTTTCTTCATATGAGTAATGGATGATTCCCAATGCTCTGTCAATTCTATTCTGAAGGAGCCATGTAAAGCATAAGAAAACATCCAGAAAATTTCAAGCCTGAAAGAATAAGGAAAATTTTTATCCTGTGGGGCCAACTTACCAGAAGACTTGGAAAAAATCTAGTAAGAAGAGGAAAGCATTGTCTTCCATTAAAAAAAAACAAAACAAAACAAAACAAAACAAAACAAAACAAAGTTCTATAAAGGTATTCATTCATTACTCTTTTGGAAAAAATACCATTCTAGCCTAATGTAATACATTAGGTGTCTAACTGATCCCTGCTATAAAAAAAACCCCAGCCTTCTTGTTCACCCTGAAAATTATTTCATGTGGTGATGTTTTAGTCTCCACACTGACCACATGAGAAGACATGAACCTGTTTACCAAATCACAAGTGTTCTTTCATAAGCCTGCCAGTTTTATAACTTGTCTTTTTTCTTGTTTAGTATTTGCTCAATTTCTATTTTGAATAGCCCTTAAACACAAGGCCTCTCTTTCCGGATAATAATGCTACATGTGTTGAAAGATCCTTCCAGAACCTACAGTATGCTCTTATCAACATAATCCTTCTGCTCTCCATGAGAAGAAGAGGCCATAAACAACCTCTTTGAAATTAAGAAACACAATGAAATACTCCATGGCATACTTGAGTTAGTCTTTCCAAGGTGTAAGATTTCTTACTAGGCTTTCTACCACAAAGCAGTCAAATGATAATAATTTGGCCTAACCAAAATTCTAAATATGGTATTATATGCAGTTTGTCTATATTTTCATTTGTTGGGCTTTGTCAACCATGCACACACCAGAAATTACTTTGGGTGAAAAAATATCAAAGCCAAAATTCAGCTAAAATTGCTTTATTTAAGAAATCAGCCAGAATCATACCAAAACCAAACTTACAATAGCTTTTGAATGTTGATCGGGTATGAGAGAGAAATTTGACCAGGCTGCATAGAAGGGACTCAAAGTGGTTGAAAGAAGCTCTCCTCTTAGATAAACAAAAACTTAATTTTACATAACATGTCATGATTTTCATGATGTAAAACAAAGAAACCATTTACTTGAATTTTTAACAGTCAGAGCATGGGCTAAACAGTAACCCAGCTCAATGGTTAATTCAATTACTTGCATTTGGTCTAGGAAGACCCAAATCAAGATTCATCTGTAGTCAGCCATGGACTCTGCTACATGAGGAAAGTAATTTCCTATTTCAGTATGGATCTCTTCCCTACCCCTCACCAGAAATTCTATCAAATACCCACAATGTAACACCTTCAAAAGAAACTTTGTTGAAATGGGTACAAATCCCTTATAGTGCAATGAAGCAAAATCTTCTAGTGAGAACTCTTTTGTCCTGAAGATTTTTAAAGTAACATTGCTTTAGCTCCAGTTTCATCCAGGTTTTTAATTGAATGCCACTTCTAAAATGGTTATAATTTATAATACAATACATGGTAATAACCTAGACCAGTTTGGAAGTTCAGTATCTATTTTTTGCAAATTTTTAAAAATAGTTTACAAATACAGTTAAAGCACTTAAACAAATCACATAAAGCAAATCATGATTTCAGTAGAATATCACAATCAAAAATTGATGAAAAGTCTTCAATCCAAAATTGTTCCTTGTTATCTTGAAGTAAGTGAGAAAGTCTGTTTTAACTTCTACTTGCTAAACAAGACTGATGTCTTCCCAAATCTGAATCCAAACTTAGGATAGCTCAACCTCAATTTTATATATTATGTGGTTAATAAGTCTGCCCTTCATGGAGCCTCCAATAATACAGCTTGAATTTCAGTGACAAATATGGAAAATTATTTATTTTCTGGCATTTCATATCATACTTTCTAGGGGTGGACCTTCAGGTTTCCTTTTATCTACTCTAAATATAGAATAGAAAAGCAATAATGCCCATCTTTTGAAGAAACTGAAAGCCTCACCTGATCTGAGGCTCACAGACTAAAATGTTATTTTCTTTTTCCAGATACTAGAAAATGCACTGCAGCTTCCAGGTTAAGAGTTTTCCTATCATTCTTCTATGTTGAGATAATATGACAACAAAACCTGCTGCTACAGCTGCTAAACATACTTAATAATGCCACAAATACTGCAGATCAATAATGCAATGCTTTTTATATTTCCCAAGCCTTTCTCATTGATGAATGAGTGCAATTGTTTTTTTAATCATTAAAAAGATCTTCGGAGTTACTTTTCTTCATACCAGGTCTTCATCAACACCTGGGTACCACATATTTCTTCTCATATTGTAGATCACAACACATTAACTTCTAATTAAATGTATTCTTAATTTAACATGCCTTCAACTATCACACAGCTTCATTTTTCTAACGCAATTTGCATAAGGACTTAAAGAACTTGAAGCCCAAAGTGTGCTTATAAACTCCCAAAGTTCTTGTTCATTTTGCTAAGGTGTCACACACCCCACACAACAACAGTTTTGTGTTGGACATGTAGGAGGATCTCTTCAATATAAAGCAGTTTTTCTGTTTAATGCTTTACAACAGGAAAACAGCAGAACATTTACCAATCATTTTAGCTGCAACTACAGTAACTGGATTATCAATAAACAATGAATGAAGCATTTCTCAGATCTGCTGATATTTTCCTACATGAACAGTCCTGGTTTTTATTAGATACTGTTAGGCTGGGGGATTTTTGGAGGGTTTGTTGTTCTTTTAACAAAAAAATTTGCCATACAATGATTTGCTATTGGCTCCCTATTGTTCTGCGAGGAAACTCCTTCAAAACAAACAATATTTTAAGGAAGGAAAAATCAGATCAGAGAGTAAACCAAAACATGCAACTATAGCAACACGTTGCTGCTAACACCTGGTTTTTGCAAACTGGCTGACATCACTGGGCTGTTCAGTTTCACCCTAAAAGAGTAACTATCACCACTCTGCTCAGAGAGCAGTCACAAGTGCTGTTGATTTCCTTCTGTTTTAACAGGATAAAAATATTTCCAAAGATCCTATTATTATTTATGACATGCATATCTGATGTATCAACATATATGCATGTAAATATTACATATATAAAAAAGTTTTTAGTAGGCCTGATTCCTTCCCAATTAAGCCTTTTGAATTGCTGCCATCTGCTTCAGCAGGGACAAACACTTACTCAATTCTCCTCATGAAAAATCAGTGAGATCTATTTAAGGGCATTGATTTTCTTGTCATTAAAATCAATAACAAGATATCAATAGGTATCCCTAAATGTAGTTTAGTTATTTAAAAAAAGAAATAGGTCAACATAATCTCATTATATGTCTCAAATTACTTTTTAACCTATTACAAATGTTATTTTATTTTTTAAAAAAATTAATAAATACCATTTTTGAAAACAAAAGTTTCCTTCAAATTATTGATATTATTTAACAACATGGCATAATTTGCACTTTCTTTTTTCTTTTTCTTTTTCTTTTGTTTGTATGCACAACCCATGCACAAATATGCAGATCATTACTATAACTGCTTTGGTAACATTAGCATCTCAAAAATGAATACTAAAAAGCCATTAATAACTTCAGAGTGATTAAAAATACAAAAATAGAACAATAAAATGCAGAATATGAGTTTTGATCACAATCTCACAATTTTTGTTCATTATAAGTTATTTTCCTGTGTCAGTCCAAATGGAAATTGATACTGTGTTTGGAATTTATATTTGAAGAAAGCACCTTTGCTTTGTACTTAAAGGAAAAGTTCATTCCTATGTCTATATTTATCATTAGTTTTCTGAACCTAGAGACAACATGTATTTATAGTTTGCATATGCAAAACCAAAGAGCCACTTGGGTTTCCTGCAGCAAGCCTGAGTATACTAGCACAGCTGCAAGATCATACAGAGTTCAAACCACCTTTGACCTTTCTGTTAGTCCTCTTGTAACAAAAAATAGTCTTTCCTTTGTGGGAGAGGAAGTTTGCCACGGGATGCTTATAATAGGAGGGCTGGCCTCTTGGAGGCTCAGTTTTGCCACTGAAGCTGTATGCATTGCCAGGCAAATCACCTAATCCCCATAATTTTTTTAACCAATTTGCAAATGCAGGGCAAGGGTGTCTATTTTGACTTTCAAGCCGTCCTGTAAAAATTTGCATAAGTAATCTACCCTACTGAGGGTAGATTTGCATAAGTAATCTACCCTACCCCACTGAGTCTTTACTGAACTCTTTCTTCCTCTATGCTTTTCTAACATTTAATAATATGTAACTTAGAGTTTCATAAAAAACTAACTTTCCTCAAACTACACTCAAACACTTCTAATTATATTTACTGCTAGGACAATTTTCACTATATTTAAGTGGACCATTAATAATTTCATCCATTTACTACTTTTGTTAAGCTACTCCTTTAATTATTTAGCTGATTTCAATACCTACGGATATCCATTTTCTCATGTGTTGAGCAAATAATCTAGCAATGCATACTTAACCAATGTATTCCTTACATCAAGAAAAATCCATCTCTCATTTCTTAACCTGATGGCACTTTTGATACATTTCACAGAGCTGCTGCAGGTCTTGATTTTACCTGTCAAACTCAACACTGGGACAACTTCAAAGGGTCTTCTAGGAGTAAAAGATGCTTTCTCCTTACTCTCTTGGTACTCAGACTGCTACATTGTGTGCCCTCCATTCTCCCAGCCTAAGGAGCTCAAGAAGAATTAGGAAAGCAGATCTTCATTGCAGAGAAGGAAGGCAAGAAAGTAAGACAAGCGTTCATGTCAGCTGTTATCAGAAAAATTACTTTTTCTTTTCTTCCTACCACTGCACTTTCCTCAGAAATATTTCCCTTAAAGTCCCAGTAGGTGGTTCTTATTTTTTAAGCCGACTGAAATGTTCTTCCAATGCATTTATTCCTGCTTGTGGTTACAGCAGTTGCTCCCTCTTGAAGATTTGCACTGTTTTGGTGACCAATTATGTCTAGCAGCCAAGCACCCATACAGCTACTCACTCACCCACGCCCCTCCCACAGGATGAGAAAACAAACAGAGGGAGACATGGCTTGTGGATCTATATAAAGACAGTTTGATAAGGGAAACATAAGATGCATATGCAAGCAAACCAAATAAGGAATTTTTAGCATTACTTCCCATTGACAAGCCATGAAGCCTCACTCTGCATAACAGCTACCTGAAAAGATAAACACCACAGACACAAATAACCCCAATTCCTCCTTCTTTTTCCCTGCTTTTAATGCTGAACACTACATCATATATATGGACTATCCCTTTGGTCAGTTGGGGTCAGACATCCCAACAGTATAATAGAATTGAACAATTTGGGTTTGAAGGGACACTAAGATCATCTAGACCAGATTGCTCAGAGCTCCAGCTAACCTGGCCCTAAACATGGGGCATCCACAACTTCTCTGTGCAACCTGTTCCGATGTCTCACCACTCCCACGGTAAAGAATTTTTTCCTACTATCTGATCTAAGCCTATTCTCTTTCAGTTTGAAGCCATTTTTCCCTTCTATCACTACAAACTCTTGTAAATTGTCTTTCTCCAGGGAAGCTTTACAGAGAGACTGTCCCTTCCCAGCTTCTTGCCTGTCTCTAACACAGACACTGTGCAAGCCCTGTTCTGTGATAGCCAAAACACTGGGGTGTCATCAGTGTTGTTTTAGTCACAAACCCAAACACAGCGTCATATGTGCTGCTACGAAGCAATTTACCTCCAGCCAGCCAGCCCCAGTACTATGATTCAGATCTACAAATTAGGAAAATGAGTGGAGGACTCACACAGCTGTGACATTGCTTGAGCTCCCTTTTCATGCAGATAGGTAGCTCTGCTCAACTCACAGGCCTGACAGTCTCAGCTCATGTGCTTCTTCTGCATTCAAACACAGGATCCTTGTTATCATCTGACTCCAACCTAAAACATTACTCTGAAGATTGCTGAAGAGAAATCTTGGCAAAATAAAAGTGACTTAGGCAAGCACCAAATAAATACAAGTGGCTACATCTGGGGTAAGAAAAATTAACCCACCCTCTTTTTTTGCCCTTTTCTTTTTTGGTTTTAGACCAAACTCTTATTCACAGATTAAAATAATATTTTATTATTTTTTAATATTTACTTTTACTTAACATTTACTTTCATATTTACTTTTACCCACATTTACTTAATTCATTTATTTGTTGGGTTATTTAAGTATTTATTTCTCAGCACTACAGTATCTGAATGCTTAATCATATACTTTGATTTCAGTGTTTTCATGCAAGCTGGAGTGTCCTCAGAACTCGTGTAGATATTAAAATGTTCTCTTTTGCCAAAATCAAGTTGATAGGTGATTACTTCAATGTGACACCTTATATAAGCTTACCATCATGCCTTCACCTTAAACATTGTAAGTCAATGAAATTATATTGCAGACATTGACAACACATACAATTTTGCCTGTTTGATATCCCATTACTGCAATAGCAGCAGCAATGGTTTTGGAAAAAGCTTTTTTTCCCCAATAAGCATGTGCTACCAATTTTGCACTCACAAGTAGGGCATCTTCGTAGGGAGCACAATAAGGCCACTTAAGCCACTATCACAAAGTATTTGCTTGTTTCCAGAAGAATGTAAAGTAGTACACCCACAGGCCTACATACAGAATTACTAGTAAAAGGTAAGCAACTCCAACATTGAATCAAAACACTTCTATACAAAATTTATTCACTTGTGCAGTCAAAATGGCAAAAGCATTAATTGTCCTCAGACTTGATACTTAGCTAGGATATGAGATCAGTTTTGTAGCACCAAGATATGTGCACAAATATTCTCTGTGTAACTCACCAAAGTACAGCAGAAAAGACAAACTGTAGTCTCCACGTAAGTAACACTACTTGTACAATTCCACCAGCAGTTTCCGAACTTTCCTCTGCTCACCTTTCAGCTTCAAATCCTAACACACACAACAAAATTTCTGGGCTCAAAACTGCCTCTTCATGTGGGAAGCCTAGAAATTCATAAGGTTTGAACTCCAAAGGGAATACTTTGTGGGGCAAGGGGCAAGGGGAAGGGCAAGAGGGGGAGGAAAGGGGAAGGGGAATAATCCCAATTTTAGAGGACTGTGAGTATTAAGCATCGAATACCAATCTCATTCTATTTCAAGTCCAAGTGTTGTATGGAACAGAAGTTAATAAAGGAAGGAAAAATCTAAAGCCACAATAATATTAAAAAAAAAACCCAAACAAAACAAAAACAACAAACCAGATGGACTCCTTTTCAGTTTTCTAACGTCATACATTCGGTGTGAAGAAACATTGAATTCTGCTTCATGTATCAGTTAAAGAAAAGCTACTGAGAGGCTATGCTATAATCCACTTAGATTAGTCAGCAACTCACCAGGGATCGGGGTGCATTAACATGAATTGCATGCTTAAGCCCTGGACTTCATCATATCAAAATCTGCCTTATCTAGTAGTTTAAAGCATTTATAATTTTAGAAGTCTCACACAGCCAGATGGACAAAGCTTCACTCAGGAAACTATTCCCAGCTCTACATCATTTCCAAACCTGTCTGATTCCAGCAGAGCAATGGAATAATAGGAGGAGGACAGACAATCTAACCATACAAACAGTTGAACAAATTATTTGCTGGTTTTCTGAAGAAAAGTTCTAGCTGTAGACTTCCACTATTTTTTATTATTACAAACAAGAAGAGAAAACAAAAAGTTAGTAAGTGCGCACTTATGAAGAGAAATTGTTAAATGAAAATGCATTAGGTTCCACCTCTCTCTCACAACTACTATCACAAGTAAGGTAAAGCTTTGGAAAGACACACATTTCTTTTAATATCAAAGGGATCTGGAAGACCACAAAGAAGAGTTATCATGTGGAGAAGTGACAACACAAGTGAACACTTATGCTGGGCTTCCAACCCCAATGTTTAGAGGTCACTCCATGTGACTTGTGTCACTCCATCTATACAGTTTTTTCCTTCTACATGAAACAGTGTCCGTATACATCCCTAGTGGTCTTTTGAGAAAAAGATGATGACATACTGAAAAGCACTAAGAGAAGCCTAACCGGATACCTTAAATTTGTTGTGACAGAGTAACTGAACTGCTGTGATGAAAACAAAGCCATATTTATACTGTGGTTAAATTATGGCTTTAAGATTATAGTTATTTATCTATATCTGGAGGGTATAAACTGGTGCTTCAAGCATGTAACCTTGGACTAATCATACATACTGAAATCAAGATAAGTAGAAAAACCACTTCTGTTTGTGACATCTAAAGATCTACTGGACAGAGAAATGTGTAACACAGGAATGCACAATTGTGCACGGTTGTGGTGTCTTCTAATGTATATCACCGGAAGTCTTTCACCTCGAACTTGCTCTGACTCAGATAAATACTTTTTGCACCATAATGAAATAATGAAAAATTGTAAAATTCTGCACTGACAATGAATGTAAAAGTTAAAGAACATATGGGTTTGTGTTTATTTTCCTCTCCAAAAGTAATTTAAAAATTTGCTAGGTTTCACTCTAAATGTCTCTACAGACTCAACCTAGGATCTCACTATCAAAGGGGGGTCTTTCCTGCCTTGTATATGACATTAACATCATTAACAAGTCATGACCTCAGTAACACCTATACTAAACCTTTTGCCTTCACTAGGGTTCTTCAAATGTAATTCAGCACTTCATTTAAGGCAATGAGATTGAAAAGGCAGACTAGAACACGGTTTGTAACATTGTTGATGACAATGCACAGCTAAGTCCTTTTAGGATCCCAGTTGGTGTCATAGTTAAATAGTAAAATCTGACTTTGTGTAGTATGCGCGCTCTGCACAGGTTTAAACTAATATGATACTTTTAATAAAGAACAATAATGTGCATAGATTTAGAAAATAAGAAATAGAAAACAATTTCAACTTGGAGCGCAAAAATCATAATTTCACAGCAAAGTCACATTTTTATCTCCCTGTACTGCTTCAAATCCCATTGCTTTGGCTTGCACCATTTATTTGCAAGGAAAAAAAAAATGAACAAACCAGATACATTCTAAATACCAAAGAGAAAAACTTACACTAAACTTTGGGAAAATTTGCCAGGCAATTCCTGTTTGCAACTCACAAGGGCAGGGGTAAAAACTTATGACTAATATGCCTCCAGTTTCATTGCAGCTCAAGAAAACTTATTACCAACACTAAATATCTTTATATAATGTGAAAATATTTAACATGTTAGAGCTTAAGTCTACCAAAAGAAATAAATTGTGAGCAGATAACATTATAACTGAGTATAGCTAGTCTGAGAGGAGTTCCTACTCTACATTCTCAACAACTTTTGGAGAGCATTCAGATCAGGTACTGTAATTAAACCCAATTAAAAAGGAGAAGCTTCTCAAAATACTGAACAACTATAACAGATCACTCACTTGGAGGAAAGGACTGAAAACCTTGAAAACAATAGATTCCAGCCTAGAGACTTCTTATGTCACTTCTTATGTCAAATTTTGAAAGTTTGAGGTAAAGGCAAACCACATCACCAGCATGAGTGAACTAAACAAATTTTGCAGATATGTACTCCCCAAGAGAAAACTAGAGGAGCTCTGACCTGTTCACAGTGACCGTACTGCTATCCAGAGGTAGACTGCAGCTTAAAACAAAGCGAAGTTGTCTTGAATTGGCATGAAGCAAAGACCTCCCTTTAGTCAACATTGCAAACTTCAGTTCTTAGGGAGCCATACAAGTGATGTGGCAGTGGAATTCTGAGAGGGTATGAGGTTTATCCACTGTTCCAAGCATGCATTTGTGGCAGAATAGACTCCAAGCATGTTTTTTTAGTTTAGATTGTCAGAAAAGGGAATTAACTCTGTACCAGCAGTCTCATTCTTCAGCACAGTTAAAGGTATGCACACAAAGCTTTGTGGAGGAGAATTATTGTTGGTCTAAGAAAACCCCAAACCAACTAATAGCATGGAAAGAAGAAGGGACACAGCTTTTATTAAAGCATTCAAGACAGTCTGATATTTGTTTTTGGACGGTAACCTGAGAGACATGGGCATCTTACTAAGTCTAACCTAGAGATCTAGTTAATGGAGAATGCCAGGAAATAAGATTGGCATTCATATCTTTCCTTTTCAGGCTTCTGTGGTGAACATTTCAGTTTACAAAGGGAAGACAAAAGATGGAGGACTGCATCCCTTTCTTTTTATCTCATTCAGCAAGTAAAAGGAACTTAGAGATAAAAGATGAGAGGTCATTTAGACCATAGGAGGAGGTAGGAATTAGCATAAGAAAGTGAGCTGATGTCCAGTTCTTGACTGTGGTCCAAAAACCTGACCTGTACAATATATTTGGTGTTTGCGTCTGGCACCAGTAATTAAGGGGTGGATTTATTGGATATATAGCTTTTTTATCCAGACGAATACAAGTGCATTCTTACCTCTTGACCTAAGCTGAGAATAGAGTCATTGCAATAGACATCTATTGTTGAAATATATAGTAAGGTATCTTACACTTTTACATTAAAAATCAAGAAATGCAAAGTATTTAATAATTTTACTACCTTCTTAATATAGATTTGCATGCATGGAATTCTTAAAACTGAAACATTTCATTTAAAAGGTAGTAGGGGATGAATATTTGACTGATGAAACAAACAACACAAGTCACAGAAGATATTCCTACTCCATGCAGTGCATTAGTTTCAATCTTCTTATTCTGTAGAATGGAGGATTGACATGAGATATCTACACAACTACCAATAGTTTATAGATGCTCAGCATAAGTGGTGTATCAAGTTGCTCAGATGGAAAAAGTAAAGGGCTTTGAATAATTATTTGGAATTCAAACATGATAATACATGTATACAATTACATCCTTTCCTCAAAAAGAAATCTTTTGTCTGCTTGTTATCCACAGCCAATGCTACTGAAGACTCTAGAGAGATGGAGAAAGAATTCACTCTGGATGAAGACAATCAATCAAAATCCTCTCTGGAACAAGATATGCCTTTAGAACAGATCAATAAATGCTACATGTTGATCTACATCAGTAGAATCATGAAGACGGCATCAAAATAATACATATATACACATTAACTACTGCACATGTGTATTTATTTAAATAGCAATTCTAAGTAAAACTTTGAATTTTGTTTTTATTGATGCATGCCCATATATAAGCTGACATTGGCCAAGACGCTCTTACTGCTCTATCAACCTGAAATTCTGCAAGAGAAAGAAACAGAGAAGTGAAATATTAATGGAAAGTGGGGTTTTCCTTGCAATAGCCTCAATAAATATGTCAGTCAGGAGAAAAAAATAGGTCAAAAATAGAAAGCTTATCTCTCCAATATCAAAGAAAATAATGTTTGTGTCAAATCTGTTGGAGAAATTGCCATGAATGGTTCATCTGTGTGAAAATATGGTCCTTGTAATGCTGCTAATATCAGTGAGACGTAGGAAGATATGTTGAATAAGCAGGTTGCAGAAGTTAAAAACATCCATGGGAAGCTTTAATTTACTTGTCTGTTTTCCAATATTTTAAAATGGGTTGGAGAGAAAAGTCCAACCATTCATTGGACTATACCATTCATTAGTTGGTATAAAAAAGAAAATATATTAGATGTGAATATTAAGGTGAAGTCCTTATAAATGACATCCAATATTTTCCCAGTGTGCAAAACTTTTCATTTGAATTAATCTGTTTTCTAAATTTTGGATAATTTGTATTTCTTTTCCTTGGGGTCCATATGCTCCTGCTGTTCTATGTGCAGTTCATCTTCCAATCTTTTCTAAATCACTCAGAAAGATAAAGTAAAATTAAATATAAAGTACATTTAAACCAGAGAATTGAAAAACCATCTTTTTATTAGCCTCATATGTGAGGCCTTATCGGGAAGCATGCCTTAATTCACCACCTAATTCTGCAAAAATCTTTGCATAGAAACCCAGTTGCCTCTGCTCCTTCTTTTGCAACAAGGAATTTTACTATAAACCTCAAAAACATTTTCATTAGTGAACACTTGAGAACTTTACCCTGTTGGGGGTTGCTGTAAAAATCAGCTGATGTCTCTGAGGAGGTCAAAGGAGGCTGCATAGGCTTAACTCAAAGAATGTACTCTAAAGGGCAGCAGTCATTGGGTCTACTGCAAAACACATAATTTAACTCTCAGTGACTCATCTCTGAGGATCATGCCAAAAACGTTGTCCAAAAAACCTCAATATTGGCTAGATAACTAGTTGTTCTACAAATTAACAATTGAATTTGTATGTGCCATGGTTTACCACCTTCCTATATTTGCAGCCAAAGCAAAGAAAGAAATACTTTCTCAGGTGTGTCCAGACAAAAATACTACAGATGTTGTGGTATTTTCTTTCTACCCCTTTTCCATACAACCTTCCAATTTATCACAGGTTTTGCTGTTGTTTAAGTTTTGTGTAAGCTACTGGCAATTGCTTACTCTTCCCATTAACTGCTAGAGAACTGTTTTCCAGTGCAATATATTTACTGCAGTGGGCTTTTATTGTCAATATTTTCATTAAAAAAATTCAACTAATTCATTAACTTCTATGTTTTATCAAAAAGACTTAACTAGAAAATGTTTAACACATCCTAGAATGCAACACTAAGGACCATTAAGAGAAGAAGCTGAGGTGGAGGATGTTTTGCTTTTAATTTTAATGAGAATAATAGGTGCTGAAGTGTCCTTACTCAAGGCATACATGAAAATACAAAAAAAAAAATACAGGTAAACATAAATTCTGCTTGAATTGTAAATGACCCTTCTAGCAGAAATCAGATTAAGGTAGAAGCTTAAGTCCTCTTCTGTACACCTACTCTTCTTTGCAGCATTTTTTGGAATCCAGCAAACAAATTTAGACCTGAACTGTAAAAAAACTATGATTTCTAATGATCTTCTCATGAAACTGCAATTATTCTTATTTAAGATATTTATGTGAAAAAGTCTGTCAAAGTCCTGGTTTGTTTCTTTGGTTTGGGATTGTTTGGGGATAATGTTGATGGAATAAATTTGATGTATTAACTGTCATTAAAAGGACATTTTTAATTATAGATTGAAAAATGTAGTGGGTTGGGTTTGCTGCTTCCCCTTTACTCCCTCATAGACACTAGGGGACATTTACTTATGCAGCAATGTGGGATAAATAGTCTTCAATATCTGAACACTTCAATTTGTGAAATAGAATCTCAGAAAACACAGGATACTTTATTTCTCTGAAATCTACTGAAAGACAACAGCTGTGGGAGCGGGGAAGAAGAGTATTTAGCTATTTCAGCTTTTAAAACCGTACAATCAGATTGTTTAAATCCCAGATTCAAGTGGCTTTCTCATTTACAAAGTGCAGTCCAGTAGCTGACTTGCTTTGAAATGGAAAACAGTGTCAGGACACAGATCTGTTAGGGCAGTGTAAATTTGGAAAAACTCCATCAACTGCAAAGTAGTTAAAATCATATACATCGGTGATTAGAAATTGGCCTATAATTTGCTTTAATTCCTTAACTATTTCAAAACAGAGATAAACCTCCTCCATATCAGTCAATTATTTGCTGTCATTAATGTTACAGCTATGTCAGACTCACTGATCACATTCGTCCTGATTGCTCCCCTCTGCCTACAGAGATAACTGTTTACAATAAAGGTAAAACAACATATGATCTTCCACCTGCCTGGAAACTTTAAGGATAAAATTATCAAAGCAATCCTGTACCAAGTATCCATTTTCTACTCAGAAGAATGAAGCTTCACAACCAAAGATAAGAACTTGTTTTAATCTGTGGAAACGTGAACAATTCCTAAAGAAATTAAGGAATTTACTATAATGAGTATAGAGGACTAGGAAATCAATAGTAGAAAGTATTTTTTATAGAACAGATAAATCCCACATGATTTTGAACCAAATGATTAAGTAGTTCTCTAATCATATTTTAAGCATTATCTAAATGCCAGGCAATTACAACTCTACAGAAACAGAATAAAAACTCAGTGTAATTAACATTCAAAGTAGCTGAATAGAGTTCATCAGACTAAACTGTCTGTTTAGATATGCAGTATTTGTTTAGACATGCAGTATTTGTGCCAGCAGTTATTAAAACAAACAACACATTTATAGTACACCTTTCTCTCAATCTGCTCAAGCTGAGCAAAAGCACATTTGAAGCTCCAGGACTCACACACAGTGTCCACTTTAAACAGAAAAATCTCATTGATTGCATGAAACTCGGGTCTCATTTTTGTCCATCGATCCCCTTGGTGACCTTCTACAGCATCAAAGCCCAGAGCGAACCCAATCTGACCCCAACTTTATGTGCATTATTATATTGAGAGACAGGAGCTACTTACAGTCCATGCCATTGTCTCCGTAGATATGTAATAAAGTATTCTAGAACTGCTCCTGCAGAGAACACTTCATGCACTCGGAATTTCCTTTTCTCTGTCTCTGTCTCTCTCTCTCTCCCCTTCAATCTTAAAATTCTTCTCTTTGCTGTGCTGAATGTTTTTTGGGTTTTTTTCCCCCTCCAGTGGACAGCTCAAATGAGCAACTCCAGACTTTGACTAATACTCACATAACTCTCAGTAAACAACATCCTTCACACAGATCTATAAGTAATAATAATGCTCTTTATTAAGCTCTTCTGTGAAACAATATGTCTAATAAAAGCTGCACTCCATGCTGTTTTAATTATAATAAATCACCTTCATTATGATGCATACTTCAATATAACATGCCTAATGCTTAGCTACCTGGGATACTACAATAATGAGGACAGAGAGTAGACCTCTTGAAGAAAGTTATTTACACACACTGAAAAATTCTATAGTACTGTACTGCTTTGCAACATGAATTTCAACAACTTTTATCTTACCTTACTGTTCATAACATCAGAGATGAGAAGAACCAACCCCCCTGAAAAATGCTGTTTACACAAATAACAGGACCTTGAATACATCCACTAACATGGAAAAATAAGTCCTTGCAGTGCAATCATTTCTCTAAAAATGTATAAAAGTATTTTACCACCCGTGCAACAAATCAGTGATGAGACTATAGGCAGTTGTGTGCCGGTACCTAGGGATTTCATGTCAAAGTCAACTTCTTTGGCAATCCCTAGAGAACTGCGCTGTGCACATTCTCGTGAAAGGTGTGAAAATCTGATTTTCTAAAATGGATCAGTAATTCTCTATGAAGGGGAAAAGGATCAATAAATCTTTGCTAAGTAGATTGTAAAGGAAAAATTATTCTTTCAGTGACAGTACATTAGGATCCTCCAAACAATCTCAATAAACTAAAGACATAGCATTTCTCCAGCAGCTACTTTTGACTTCTGATATATTTTCGTAATCTCTGATAATTCTGCAGTGCACATACATTTATATTTCCTAAGCAATGTTCCATGTTGATGTTGATTTATGAGTGTATGCCATTATGCTCGGCTGTGAGTAAAAGAAGAAAATTATTAGCTGCTTGTAAGCTGATAGATGTGATACAAGGAAATGTCATTACAACCACGCATACCATATATGCTTGTTACTATGTCTCTCTGTACCTACACAAATATTTTGTACTCTGTATGTATATATCTACACACACAGTAATATGTCGTACATTGTGTATATCTATATGATTTTTTTGTACATGTGCAAATGTATACATGCAACATATATAGGTACATTTTCAGGCACTGAGAGTTAATTATAACATATATAGCAACTGAAAAACTCTACTAGGTGCTTCACAGACCTGAAAGATGTCCATCCAGTTACTGCAGTAGCACATGCCATCTGGAATTTACACTACCAAATCATATAGCCATGTTGCAGCTAAATATGTGATTTTTACATAGAAGCAAAGTAGCATTTGCCTGAAGACAGCATGATAATACAGTTTACAGCGAGCAGTCAAAATATATTGCCAAGTCAGAAGTGGGCTATGCACGCAAGCAGAGGAATTTATTTGTCTTTTTTACACAATCTCTTTTTCCTGCTGCAGAGAGTCAGAGGATCCTGCCAGAAGTGTCTGTAGTGTTGTTCTTGCAGCAGTGGTAATATGCACAGTGCAGGCACTTAAATGTCCATTCCAATTCTAAATGCCAGTGCCAGTATAAAACCTAACATGCTGGGTTGCATTTCTATTCCTGGCGCCCCCAGCACACAAGTATTCTGGGTGGTAATCTTTGAGCGGATGCATGCTGAGGAGAGGAAAAAAGAGCTTTTTCCCTCTTCCTAATGCTGTGAAACCTGAAAGGAGAGGAGGCAGCCTCTGCTGCCCAGAGAAATCTACAGTCTGAAGACCAGGCTCTCTCTTGCAAGTAGGCTTTGGTACAAACACAGAAGATCGAGTCTAAAAAACCAGAATAACATGAGAAACTAAATATGATAGGAAGGCACAGGCAGGAAAAATTTTGAGTTCATCACTCTGAAACTGCCTCATGTTTGACAGAGCACCCACAAAGGATAGGGCGTTTCAAGCCTTTTTGTAGTTCTGAATGTTTTAAGATGCAGAACTAACAAAGCTAGTGACATCCTGAAAACCAATGCACCTGAAAAAGTTTCTCTGGCCTTTTCCAGATGGTGGAATGAAGGCAGAAGCCATCAATTTTATAGCCAGAAGATCCAATGCTTTGTATACTTCCACAGTTATACGATGCTGCTTGCACAACTTCCTAAATCCTTGAAGCTTGTCTTTTCAATTTTTGTGGGGGTTGTTTTGTTTTTATAAACAGGGCAACATAAACAAGAGTGCTTGAGAACAGGTCCTAGGTCCCGAGGTTATCACTGTGCAGAAGCTGATCAGAGCATACTTAAACAGGCTCAGCAATGGCACTGTTTCATGGGAGAACATGAAACATGGGAGAACAGTTAAAAGTTGTGTCTTTTCCCCCCCATTATCTCTACTATCCTTGAGTCCACCAGAACAAATGACACTGAAGTAAGGAGACCTACAGTGACAAAAAGACATAAAGGAGAGCAATAAATTCAGTACAATCAATTCCCAATAAAGTCACCTCATATCATTGCCATGAGGGATGAAAGGATAAAATTAAGTAGTCTTGGACTGGCAAATCTCATTTTTACCCTACGACACCACAGTAAAGTATTGCCAGGAGTTTGCTGCAGCTTCTCCTCAAACCTGTGTATTATGGACCATTTTGGAGGAGTGTCTCAGAGTACTTGGCAAGTTCAGATGATGAACCCATAATCACAACACCTCCTTGCTGAATTTCAAAGAAAAGAAATAAGGCCCATACATGTGCACACACACTGGGGTATCATAGTGAGACAGTATCAACATTTTAAAGCTGGGAGCCTTATCTGCACTAGTCTGAAGTAGGTGAAAACAGATTAGTCAGATTCGTCCTTTTCTCATATTGGGAACTCACAGAAATACTAGGAAGTCAGATGGACATAGCTAATCAGTGGCAGCCCATGGCCAGTATCCATCAAAGGGGAACTCTGACCCATACATATACAATAATATACACAAACAATACTATACATGCTCTCTTCTATCACAGAATCCCCACACAATTTTGGATATCTCAGAGAAATATGCAGTTGTCTTCTTTTACTGTAGATTTTGGAAAATACTATCTTAATTGAAACAAAATCATGGGATATTCAATATCCCTGCAGCATCACGAGTAAGAAACAAAAAATGCCAAGGGCCTAATACTACTTGCAAAGAAACATGCTTTTGCCCCATCCATAAAAGAAGAATGTGTCTTGCTAAGGTCAGAGCTCATGATCTGCCACACCAGGTTTTACATGATACTGAATAAATCCCGTTCTCTTCTACACCATTATGTATCTTGCAACTTCTGAGGACAGCCCCTCCTGATGTCATAGTTCATACTGTATGCAGTAATCAGCTAAGCCAGAGTAGCACAAATCATCTGGTTTACTATGTAAGCATTTATTCAGACCCTTCTCTAGCCTGCACACCCAGCACCTCTAGGTGTTCGACTTCCTCTGTTATTTACATAAAGGTTGCTTTCTTTTGTTTTGTTCAGTGACATGATTCTCCTGGACTGTAATATCATTTGCTTAGGAAAATATCATTTGCTTAGGAAAAATAAAACCAAAAACCAATCAACCAAACAGAAACAAATGAACAAACAAACAAACAAGCAAACCCACTTTTTATTTCCTAATGTTTTCTAATATCGCAGATTAGGAGAATATTGAATTTACGATTAAATACTATATCTGAAATTTGATAATACTTTCCTCACAAAGGGAATGTAAAGCTTACTGTCTGCCTACCCAAGCTGGATTTGTTCTTGCTGGACAAGAGCTATTTGGGCCAGGAAAGGGATTAATAAATTTTTGGTAGGTTGGTTGGTTTGGTTTGCTCGGTTTTTCATCTCCTTTATTTTTCTCATATTCAGACATGAATACAACATCCCTGTGGCTGCTCCTGGAATGGACTCTGCCCACAATTTCTCTGCCTGTTTGCATGATTACAACAAAGACAAATCGTGGGTGTCTATACTCTTCCATTTGAGACTACTTATCTATTTCTGACCTGCAGTAAGAAAAACAGATGTTAAATAGTATGGACCTCTGTTTAGAGATATTGGCTAAAATGCCTAAACACCAAAGGACATACACATCTTCAAAGACCAATGTTTGTAATTTGCACAAAGGACCAAATCCTGCATCCACCAAATTATAAAGTTCTCAGTGTTTTCAAAGAGGGGAGACCCCATCTAGGAAATCCAGATGGGCTTTCATGAAGGAGAGGCCCATGGAAACATTGCATCTGAAAGTCAGGCTTTTTTTATATGATCAAATGCCCAGAACAAATTACACCAGTGATGCAATACAATAAAATTAATCTTACCCTATGTGCTTTAAGATGTGCTTTTTAGAATATAGAAAAGTTTCTTCCAACTACATTTTAAAGTAGAAATTTTTGACTCATTGTCCCAAACAAATTATGTTAAAGAGATTCATTAATTGAATTATACTTTCTGAACCCTTATATGAATGTTATACGTACATGTATCTGCAAAATGTGCAGCAAGTGCAAAATTCAAGAATATAATTCTATAACATACTCCTAGAAAATTTCAAAAAGGAGCTCTTCTATGTCACAAGCTAAAATTTGCATTTCTATTCAAAGGCACATTACTCTCATACAACTAGACATTGTGAATTTTCAAATTAAATTATGGAGTGACTCTGTAGAAAAGGCTGAAACTTACTTCTCCTCTTACTACCATAAAATTTCACCTGATTTCACAAAGAAACACAGCTCATCACAGATTAAAGCTTTTTCTGAGCAAATTTTAAAATATAATAAAAATGGTTTTAAAAATGAACCTATTCTAACCTGTTTTTTCTACCCTGTAGATAAACAGTTATCCACAGGGACCTTGACAGGATGGGCTGACTCATGAAGTTCAACAAGGAGGAGTGCAAAGTCTTGCACCTGGGAAGCAACAATCCTGTGAACGGCTATTTGCTTGTGGACAGTCATCTGGAAAAGTAAATTGGCAGAAAAGGACCTAGAGTTCTGATGGACACCAAGTTGAATGTAAGCAAACAATGTGTCTTTGCAGCAAAGAAGGCAGAGCCAGGCTCTTTTCAGTTGGGCCCAGTGACTGGGCAAGGACCATGCACTGAAATCCATGAGGTTCTGTCCGAACATCAGGAAATATTTTTTTAACGACCAAGCACTGGCACAGATTGCCCAAAAAAGCTGTGCAACATCTTTTCTTGGAGATATTCAATAGCCACCTGGCCATGGTCCTAGGCAACCAGGTCTAGGTGGTCCTCCTTGAGCAGGAGGTATGGACTACATGCCCTCCAGAGGCCCATTCCAGCCTTGGCTCCTCGGCTGATTTTGTGGATTTTTAATATTTCTCTTCCCCATTGGACAGTAGCAAGGAAAGGAGAACTATAGAAAGACCCACCTTTACCTACATAAAGACTAGTAAAGAAAATTTATCTTGTTTTATTGGGCTTCAAGTTTCCTTGCCTTATCTAATAGAAGAGGAAACTAAAAATGCTGCATGGGGGAGCAAAAAAGGGCAACAGATGAGGAAAATAAGCCTCACACAGCTAAAATGTGTTTAGGAGGACGCAGAAGGAAGGAACAGAGGAAAAGAGAGGTCCTGTCTTGGAGACAACTAATTTCAGCTGTGAGCACAGTGAAGCAGAGTAAGAAATGTAATTTCTATGTTCTTTCATTATACATTTTGCAAATGGACATCTTGAAATCTGCAGGACAAAGTCTGCTTTGGATGACCTACTAAGCCTCCCATTCTTCCGTTCATAATGAAGAAAAAATTAAAATTACCAAACAGTTTCCACTGCAGTGTTACTGTCACCCTGAAACGTTGCAGTAATTTCTGTAAATGTGAGGAACACTTTTAAGGTGAAGAGTCTAGGAAGGAGACTTAGGTTTCCATTAGTTTCTGGCGATTTTGCGCTGCCAGAAACTGATGGAAATGCTAATGCTGCTGTCACTTGTTTATATAATCTGTCTTTTGTGGTCACCCTCAGGATTGGTTAACTAACCATTAACATAGTAAACCAGTAAAAATACCAAGAAAATGTCATAATACTGAAGCCCATATATACTTTCAGAGCCATATACCACTTTTAAGTGGATGCACTGCACCCTTCTTTCAATTGCTTACACAGGTGATCTGGTTTAGAAATACCAGAAATGTCAAAATTTAAGAAATAGCACAGGACGCAGGTCATCTGGCAAAACACCTTTAAAAATCTCTTGGAACTGCAGATGCCAGTGCATTTTTGCAAAGCAGGCCACAGCGCTGTAAAGCACAAAAGCTATCCATATTAATTTCAGTAGACTTCTGCATAAACGTGCTCAGATCTTGTGTGGGCTGCATGCAAACATCTGGGTCATGATCCACATCACTGACATAAGTAGAAGCAATTTTACTGTACCCTGTATGCAGATTTGGATATCATCCTTAAGATTTTTTCACAAGTAGAATTCTTATTTTAGTAAAAATACTGTCAGAGCCTCCACAATACTTCACAACAAGCAAACTTGCTAGTCACATCTGTGAAAGGCTAATATGATGGTAAATGAATACCATATTCATAAGAATTTTATACTGAAAGTCACCATCTTTGTCTTGTTCAGTCAATTATCCAAATCATCTTCAAAACACAGAAAGAGTTACCTAGTCCCTTCTTTCTCCATTTCCCTTAATTTCTTCCCTAGTCTTCTAGAATTATAACCAGAATTTTCAGAAAGTATTTGTAGTTATATAACCAGCACTACTCTCCCTGACAAAAAGCCACCAAAAATCTTTGTGGGCACAGTCATTTCCACGTAAATATGAAGAACTTCAAGAGCCATGACTGAGGAAGAGCAAGAGGTTGGTGAGAGAAAGTCTTTGTGGGAAGACAAAGAAATCACCTTTGCAGCTGGCTATCTAAGCAGAAAGATTTAACCCACCAAGGCCATCTGTAACAATTTGGTGGCCCTATTGAGCTGCAGTCCTAGTTCTAACAAAACAAGCATGGTGTGCATTTGAAATAGGAATGAGACTGGTGGTGAACTCTTTTTGGTAACATAAATAATTTAACTTCCCTTAACTACTTTGCATACCACCACTGCATTAGAGCAAGTTACTCAAGAACAAACAGAGAATGAAAGATTAGGCATTTTTACAAACACTACAAAGAATGTATAGGTCACTGGAAGTAGCTTCTCTGTTGAGATTTCCTTTCCTCCTCTTCCTTCAGAGAGTAACAGCATGGCAAAATCAGGAAACAAGACTTTTGTGAACCATACTGAAAGACATCAAGTATATTTTATTGAGCAAGCAAAGCAGGCAGATCACATCAAAAGGGAACTGCATGTGTTAAAATATTTTTAGAAAGGGAGAAAGTTATGTAAAGCTGGTGCTATCAGCCCTCCAGTTCATGCAAGTGTCTTTAAAAGGCAGGGAATATGTAAGGAGAATGGCCTTTGCGGAGCAAAGCAGCATCACAACACACCTCCAGATTACTTCATGCACATCGTTGACAAGTTTTTTAAATATTAAGGGCTATGTTCTTCTCTAGTTCTACACATGGGACTTCCATTAATGTCAGTGGGTGTTTCACACAAAGTACAAGAACAGAAACAGCCCTTGGCATCTTTTAGTGTTAAAGTAAAAAGATTTCAATAAGTTTACTTAATCCATCAAACTGGCAGTCTCTAGCATTAGCTCCTGTGATAGTGCTGTCAATGCCTGCTCAAGCCTAAAAAACCTTCAAGCTTAAGCAAGTCTTGACACAGCAGAGAAGCAGAAGCTCAAGATGGCCAACTGTAAGAAGTAAATAAACTTTTAAAAGCAAAGAGAATAAAGGATTAAAGGATAAAAAAATTATTTTCTCCCTTTATATCAACTTTTTTCAAAGAAATATATGTTTCAGAAAAAGAAATGTGCAGCTTGGCAGGCTGGGTGGCAAAAGAAAAGCAGAGACAAGTTGGAGGTTGGGAGGAGTGGGAAGTAGAACTAATCCTGCTAAGGCAGTTTTGCAGTATTGACTAGCGTATTGAAGGCATACAAAATTTTTGACCATGCACTAACCAGTTTGCTTGATAGCCTGGAGTCACTGGAGTTAAAGGTCTCAGTATATATCTTAAGTCTATGGGAAGAGTGGATTTTTACCAAGAGAGTATTTCACTGTCAGACAGCCAAGTCAGACCTTATCAATTGGTGTCTGCATGGGTGGCAAGTATAAAACAACTCTAATCCCTTCCTTTCAATTTCTCTACTAACCCCATATTCACAATTGGAACAGCCTCTTAACCATGGGTCCCTGTCACATTTTTAATTTTAATTTTTTATTTAGAGATCACAGAAGCCCTATAGACTTGTTAGCCTAGGGTTTTGAAGGAGTGGTAGCTACCATTTTGGGTGCAATGTCCTTGATTGTAGTATTAGCCTTCATGATAGTTGCAAGCAACCTATTTAAATCTGAAAGCTAGTGGAGCCAAATCTAAAATATAAGATCCTCTTCTCATTTAGTATCCATCTGGTTCAATTATCACTCAGGGCTACACTGTGGAATTTCTGTAATGGAGAAACTGATATAGATACATGGTTTGGCTGACAATGTAGCCAGACAACCCTGTTGAAATCATTTAAGATTTGTGAGATACATGTCATTCGTATCTTGACCTTGGTACATAAAAGATTTGATGCAATTTAAACTGTATTACCACCACACAAAGTAGACTATTTGAATAAAAAAAAATGGGTAGAGGTACAGGTATTTTTTGGACAGTGATATGCAAGTTTTTTGTCTCCCCTGGAAAACTTGATGTACTACTTTTATAGTAGTAAAAGCATCTACAAAAGCACAAACCGCATTTGAAGACAAAGTTAAAAATATTACAGAAAGATGAGCCCTATCACTACCTGTATCTAATAGGTCTGTTCTCCCTTTGCCTCTTTCTTCTAATGCAGTATACAGCTGACTTGAACCTATCAGTTCAGCACATGAGCAGTAACAAACCATAGCAATTCTCATGTTCCACTCCCTCTTTGTTCAGTAGCTCTTTGGGATGAGCTCCCTCTTACCACTGTCTCTCTTCCCTGCATAGTTATGTCAATCTCTTCTCGGACTGTTACTGAGGAAAAGCAATTGTCTAGAAACTGAAGTCTACAATGTAGCTCTGGATAGGACAGTTTCCCAATGGTCATTATAATCAGTGGAGTCTCTTTTACTGACTTCCGTAAGAGTCAGATAAAAGGAACACCTTTTCTTTAAGGTCCTTGTGAGCAAATTTCACCTGAAAATGACAAAATGCTTCCTGCCAGGAAATCTACAGAGAATTCAGGCAGAACTCTGTTTTCAGTTTCACAACAAACTTAGATTAAGTGAATTCCCTTCTGTAGTCTTCTGTTGTCAATTCCAATTATGGTTAATATTGTATAAAACCCTAGCCTTAAAAAGCTACATCAAGAAAAGTAGGGTGAAGGTAGAATGTATATGGGAAGCACCATGATTTTGAGTTGAATTCCTTTTGGGGTGGAGATTCTGAATGCTACTTTTGTTTACAGTTGAGGGAGGGTGAAAAGGTTACACTGAAAGTGGTTTGAAGAAGTGTTTGCAAGAGGCAGAGGAACAGTAGAATATTTAATATAATTTTTAAATCACCCTTAACTACTTCCTCACTAATCCACCAAGGAATGCACCCAAGCACAAGTTAATTCACGTTCTCTGAATTCTATGGAGGAATTGAGCATTTCACCATAATGGCCTCTGCTTGAACAGACTTTATATTTACAAACTGACACTGTAATGAATTCCTAACCAGTTCCAATGTTACGGGAACCACTCCAACTTAAAATATAAATCCATGTCAGTCGAAGGCAATTCATTTGGACCACTGAGGACTCATTATTAAAACAACCTTCCTCCCTGCTTTCACATATATGGTCCAATGGAACAAGTCCCAAAAGGAGAGTCTATTATTGGAAAGAAACTTTTCATCATTTCTCAGCAGCCATGGTCGATCACAGCAGAAGGGTCTGATCTAACTACACTTCTGTCAGGTATAACCTTCTTCAACCAAATTGAAGTTTGTCCTTCTCTAGATTCTACCCATTCCTCTGGGGAAAATAAAATCAATTATCTAATTAAACCATCATCTTGCATACATAAATTAAGTGTATATACTTTTTATAAACAGGATTCCTAGCAGTACATTTAAATCATAACTCGCACTTCTGCAACACCTCGTGGATAATTTTAAAAATTAATGAATGAAAGAATGCCACTAAAACTACAGAATTTCTCACACACATCTGTACACTGGCTTATCTAGTTTTAATATCTAGGACTTACTACAGCTGCTTAAATGACAACTATTTTTCCCTTTATGATATTTGGTGAAATAAATGCTGAAGTACGAAATCCATTGGTGCCATATATACTATACACTGCATTTGTAAAGGCTCAGTTCAGGGAGGATGGAAATTTCTCTCCACAGATAAATACAGCTTTCAAAGGTTTTTATTTTTATTATTTTTATTATTATTATTATTGTTATTGTTATTATTTTCTTCCAACATTTTTTTTTCTTCTTTTTGGAACATCTCTATCTGCTGGTATCCTGAAACTCCGTGAAATACCTCAAGGCAAGTACTTGCTCACTATTTCCTGTTGAAGCAGCACAAAAATGTTCTTTGTGTTATTTGAAGCAAGCAGCAAAGATCGCAACAGCACAGAAGCGGCTTCACTTCCTCGGGGGAAGAGAAATTCCAACATATATTTAATACATATTTATATGCTGTATAATTAAAAAGGTATCCCAAAGAGATCAACAGGCACTGATAAGTACTTGTTATTGAAAAGAGCACATAAAACAAGAGGAGTATGCTTGAAAGTGCAGTGGAGCAGAATCAGAGGTGAGGTCCTACTGATGGGCTCCCACACAAAACCACTGGACAGCCAGCTCCAAACTAGGACCATAGTCCTGTGGTTTTTGCTCAGTTTACCTTCCTATAGACTCTAGTGGCTGCAGAGCATGTGCAAACCAAACCAAACAGTAACACAGTCTACAGCAAATTCTGGTTTTCTGTGTTGTTTTCCAATAAGTTTGGAAACCGTTTGTGCCACCATCTGCGACAGAAAAATATTATCCTGGGTTCATGCCACTCCTGGAAACTGAATGAATGCTAATTTGGATGAGAATAGTTTCCTTTTGCAATGTTTTATTTGCTGTGATCTCAAACCAAGAGAGAATCAGGCCAATTATATTGAAGGCAAACTCATTACAAAGAACCATCATGTGCTTTAAAGAAAATAAAATATTCTGCATGTATTTATGAATGAACTATCCTGCCTTTGAAGGGAAATTCAAGTACAGGGGGAAAAAAGTGGTTTAAATAAAGCTATACTCTCATTTGCATTCTATAAAACTCTTCTTCCTTTCCTGAAATAAACTGGTATTCCTCTGAAGTCAATTTGCAAGAGCCTCAGCTTATAAAAAAACCCAACCAACCTCCCCCTCCCATAGAATCATTCAAATAAAGGCCCAGTTTCCCTACCACTTTGTGCTAGGGTGGAAGAAAACCTGTTGTCTGCTACATTAGTGAGAAATAACAACTTCAGAGAGTCAGACACATGCTGAAATGTTTCAGTTGAAATCAAACTCTGAGAAATTTTTAAAATGTTTTCAACACATCAGCATGAAGCATCGACCTAGTTGGAATCACTTAGCTCTAAAGCAAATGCACTGATTGTTTTCACAGCATGCTTTTCTTCTTCAAGATGCAACAGGCAGACTGGCAGCTGCTGTTCCAAAAGGTTTTCAGCCCCCTGCCTTGGACTACGGTAGCCTATGACACAATCAATAGCAGGGTTAGAAGGCAGAGGGAGCTAAGGAAAGATTATGAAGATGAGGTGGGTGACAGAATTGCCTTACAGGATTTGTTCTTTCACTCACCTTGAGTCTTTTCTGCACAAGCAAAGATGGACAAATATTCCAATACTTTCTCTGAAAGGTGACAGAAATGATGGAGAGACTGTGTGGCATGAGCACAGACAACATTCTGCACTTTGGAACATTCTGCTCAACAGGTAGACCAAGAAAGATCTTACCAGCAGATATCTTTTTCGTTGTCTGAGTGCAATAGAGATACCATTAAAGGAAACTTTTCTCTCATTAATGAGTATAATTAGCATGCATGGTGAGAAAAAGTTCATGGTGAAATAAAATTCAAGCATTCTCCTTTAATCATTTCACCTCAGCCCTGCTTGTGGGCTATCTACAGGCATCCCTGCTCAAGCTCTTCTGATAGCGACCATCATCTTTCAAACAAGCCCTGCTCCCTTTGAACTGGTGCATAATGGGAGAGCACTTCAGACACCAGTTCTGATTAACATGCCACTGCACAGGGCACTTTTGCTGCCATGTTATAAAGACCTTAATGGCTTTCAGTTGTTAAGGTATCACATTATTAAATAATTTTTATAGTAACCCTAACAATCTTAATACAGTGCAGCTGTTGTTAGAGACTTCATGATAGAAAATGTGATTTAAAGTCCCCTAATGTAGTTACCATGCTATTCTTCTACTCTATCCCACCACCAGTTTATGAAGATACTTAGCTTGAACTTACTGCAGTCATGTGAGAAAAGATGGAAACAAACAGCTCAAAGGGAATAAGAGAAGGCTTAGTTTATGCCACTGTCTGTTCTTTCCAGTTATGCACAGAAGAATCCCAGGAGAAAAGCATATTTGGAAATTAATAACTTGCAGCAGACAGAATATTGTTGGGATCCAGTCAATCCACATTTATATTTTAATATGATAAAAATATAGGAAATGGACATGAATTTTATACAGTTCTTTAAGTGCTCTACAGCACAAGTAAGCTATTAACTGTAGGTTACACAGGCTCAAGGTCAGTGCAACACTTCAACAAGGATAGGGATCCCTAGACCCATGGCATGGGCTGAAGTAAACAGCACTATATAGCAATAAGGGAATTAACCCAACTGCAAACCTTTTGTTTACAGATGGTTATAGCATCATTATTTGTGCTGTGCCTACAAGTATGACTTTCTATAATTCTTCATGCCCAAACAGAAAACTTTCCCAGTTCTGATGCAGAAGAAAACACAAGTTACCAGCCAATAAAAGATGATTCCTCCAGTCACCATCATCATGTTTTAGCCTGGTTCCATCATCTCAAACATGGTATTAGCAGAAGCTAAAAAATTTGGACCCTTTGCCCTCCTAGAGAGCAGCCTAATGGAAGCAGACAGAAGAATGAATAGAAGAGGACTTTTATTTTTTGTTTAAAACCCTTTAATAAAGTGATGATAGGAGAGATGGCATGGGGAGCAGTAAGGGGCTGCATCAAGGAACCCACCAGTATGGGCAGGCACAGCCCCAGGGTGAGCACAGCACGCAAACTGCTGGTCCCCGAGATGGCTGGGCCAAGCACCAAGAGTGAACAGTACCTCTTAGATCCACTTCCCAATAGCTTTGCCTAATAAAATGCACTCAGGTGTCCTCCGTCCCAGACCTGAACACTTTCTGCTCCCACACTGTGGAGCCTCAACTGCCCCACCCTATGTGCTATGCAGGTAGCCAGTTCACAAAATCAATTACAGGAAAACACTCAGAAAGTTTGCTTTGTTTTTTTTCTTAATATGAGACTTTAAGCAACATTTGGCCACAAGAGGCCATCTGTACTTCAAGATCCCAACAGAAGACAAAAAAAATGAAAGCATTCAGACCCATATTGAGGGCTTTTCTTTTGGCAAGGGAACTCTCTTCAGATGAGTCTGTCACTTGACAGTATCCTTCCTAATCAGACAATATGTTTGCTATTTGTATCATACTGATATCCAAGGTTTTAATCGATCCCACCTCAGGTCAAGACAGAAGTTCCTTACTTGAACTGAGTTGCTTGGGCTTTGGATAGAAGGATCTGTCTGGGTTTTTTTGTGTTCATCTCTGCAGCAACCATCTTTTAAACACATCATGTAACATGTAGGCAACAGACTTGAACCTCTTGGTTAGATGGATTTTTGTTAGGCTTTGATGAACTTTGGGAACCAATATATAGTGTCAATACTGTAAAAATCACTGAGAACTTGTAATAACTATCAGTTGACAACTAAACAGGTGTGCACTTACTTCAGCTTTATCCTACTAAGTACCAGACTTGAACACATCTTTTACAAAAAGGGATGGAATTAAACTCATTCTTATGTGAAGGATGACTACAAAGTCTGCATGGACTGGGTATTCCACTTAACCCTGCAAAATGACATAAGGAGGTATTTAAT
Source organism: Leptocoma aspasia (assembly GCA_013399835.1). NCBI lineage: Eukaryota > Metazoa > Chordata > Aves > Passeriformes > Nectariniidae > Leptocoma > Leptocoma aspasia. The sequence continues at coordinate 222,702 of VXAX01003529.1, read as the reverse complement.
CAGAGAGAAGACTCTTCTGCACACCAATTAGTTTCACCCATCCATTTTCAGTTATATATGGCTACTTCACAGTAGATGCAAGTTGGACCCTAACTTTTGCTTGTAGCTAGACCATTAGAAATAACATAGCAAAATGGCAGCTTTCTAGCAGCTCTCTAACAGCGGCATTTTTGTTGTTTGTTGAAAACCCCCATTACGTAGTGAGAAAATAGACACTAGAGATGTACCCCAAAAAGTAACACCAGTGTGAGTAGCACTGGGGTGAGTGAATGAAGGGAGGAAGATGACCTAGCATCTTTCTCCACACAGCAGAAACATTACCTCCTCCTGTGGAACCCGGGTTGGAGACATGCTTCCAACATGAGGTCACTTATACAGGCACAACTTTCAAATGTATCTCGTGGCAGTTGATATTGGAAATACTGCTCAGAGCCCCAGCTGGGTACACATTTGTTTTCCTACAAACCTCCATCTCCAAGTCCTCTGGCATAGCACTGATGCTACATTGGTTCCCTTTGGAACTCACAGCTTCTCCGGCTATTTAATGTGTGGCACTGGACAGCTGCAGTGGAGTGGAGAGCAAAGAGGGTAGCTGTAAATGATCAGAGCTACATACAAACATATCAGCACATCCAGGCCCTCTTCATGCTGGTAAATTTTTCATGGAAAGGTAAAGAACAACAAATAGAGAATTTGAAGTTTTTACTGTGAAGTTTATCAAACCAAGTACTGTCTACAAAAAAAAAAAAAACAAAAAAAAAACCCAAAAAAACCCCAACTGTTTAGGGTTTGTAATTTTTAACTTGAAGAATTTTACTTTTTTTGTTCCTCTCTGGCTTCTGGAAGGGGTTGCTTCAGACGAGTTTCCACATGGCAACAGCAGCAACCCGAGAATCTGCATTTCACAATTCAAAAGTTTCAGAGTGAATTTTGCAACACCTGTCCATAGCATGATGTCAGAGCTGGTCAAGGTTGGGCCACCATTCTTCAGTGCTCAGGAGTCTGTCTTTCTTCCTCACCCTCATTGTAAAAGGGACCTGAGACAGCAGCGCTGACACCAATGGCTTGGAGGTTGCAGAGCTGACACTATCTGGAACCAGCAAGATGAGGTTTAGCAGGTTCTTCAGTTCCCAAGTTCCCAGCCACCAGAATGTGTCAGCTGCCTTTGTTGACAGAGCTGCCACTGCTAGGAAGATTGAGGGGGCATTTGAGTTTGGACTCCAAGTTTTCTTTTTGTTTGTCCTTGTTTCCTGCTGGTTGTTGTATGGGGAAGAGACAGTTTTTGTAATCATGGAGTTTCAGTTTCTGTGTTGTTTTTCTCTTTGTTCTTTCCCTCCACATACAGTCAGGAGAGTGGAAAACCTGCTGCCATCTTTCCCTTTGTTCCCTTTACCCAAATACAGTTGTCTGCAGAGGGTGCCATCTCGGGGGTGGGGGTTCTCTGCAATTTTAATTTTCTCTTTGTTCCTGGGGACTGAGAGATTTAGCAATTTTGTAGCTAGTGATAATTTACTGTTATTTTTTGCCTGTTGCTGTTTCATTTTTTAGTAAACTGCTATTTTTTCACTTCAATCTACTCATATCTGTCTCTCCTTATTGGTGGAAAGGGATTGGTTAAAACTAATGGGAGGTAACCCATTTTAGAATGTCCACCTCTTAAATTGTATTAAACCAAGACAGCTGTGATTATATACTATTATGAAGTAATATTTGAGGGCAAAAGCTCTATAAAAATGGAAGGTTTTTTGCAAGATGCTTTTTTCTTCCCAACTGTTATTCAACTCACATAAGAATTACATGACTGTAAGTATTTGTTCTAATTTAATAATATTTTTAAAAATTTTTTTGAGATCCTCCTATACCATATGATTTGGGGGAAAAAAATCAAGATAATATTTCTTATACAGAAGAAACCTCTTGTAACTATTTTATAGAAATGAGCTGTGCTATTAGACACATCCTCCTTTTCTTCCTCTGTTGGAGGACAGTTGGAGCATTTCCAACCCCTAGCCTTGGTAAATTGCTTAGAACACTTTTTCTTAGCAAGCCAAAATTGCAGGCTTTTTCATTTGCAATTTACAGTTCATTTTCCAGAGTTAACCTCCAGCAAGAATTTTAAAAAAGCTTTTTTAAGAAATTATTTGCTTTTAATTGCTGTATAATGAAATTCACAGTTCATATTTCCTTACTTAAGAATTATTTACAAGAGTTTAGTAAGACTTTCCAGTATAGCTCACAGTACTTGCCTTCCTTTACTGCACTTAGAGAGAAAACAGGCTTTAGAGTGGCTGCCTCAAACTTTGACATATAATTTTTAAATGCCTAAGTCAGAGCAAGTATATGCCAAATGAGAAATTAAGCATCAGAAGACACACAAATTTTAAAAGTCTAACCAGGAGGAAGAAACCCACAGACTAACAATTACTAGATTCATAAAACATGCAAGTACATCTGAAAAACTGAGAATTCTTTAAAATTTGCCCTAAATTATGTGGATGGAGGTGTGCCAGGCAATTCTTCCATTAAAATATATAATTGTACAAGGTACAAGATCCCTCCAGTTACCAAATAGAGTTTTGCATTTCTCTCCAAGTCCAAATATTTAAACGTTAATTAAGTTTCTCATTATCTTGGTTTGAAAGACAGGTGCCTGCCAAGAAAGGTGGGAACCTCCCTTGGACTGGAAAATATGACCCCCTTCCCTCCAAATTACTATAACTTTGAAATTATGGGGCTTTCAGGCAAAGATATGGGAAAAGGAATAGCAGTTCTTTACCAGTATGTGTATGTATAACAAGGCAAGCAAACAACAACAACAGCAGCAACAACAAACAGGAACAGAAAACCCAATAAAGTCTCTTCCCACTTTTTAAGCACTTTCCCCTTTGTTGTAGTTACGGTTGCAGCCAGCAGGGGCGCTGGTGGCTCCCAGTGGGCAGGGCAGGTGCGATGATTCCCCCGCGGCTGCAGGGGGCGCTGTGGTGCGAGCTCGGAGACCATGTGGTTAATGGCGGCTCGGCCAAGACGAGAAGTCACAGGCAGCAGTTGGTCGTGATTGCTGAGCTACCACACAGGGGTGGCCCATAGGGGGACACCCTCCCTTCCCCCCCCAGAAATGTCCAAGAAACAAAAAAAGGTAATTAAGCAGACTTGCAGTGCAGGAAAATAACAGCGGACCAGGATCTCAGAGTCCAACACACAGGAGTGGCCATGGCAACACGTTGCGGGCAGAAGGCCTGGCAGGAGCCGATCCCGATGTTTCGGCACCACATGCACTGGTTCTGAGCTCCGAGTGGTCAGGCAGCAAGGAAAACAGCAAACAGCTCCTTCCTCCCCCAAACCCAGAAAATGGACCGACCAAAAACCCAGCCCCAAATCTCTGGAGTAACCCCCTCACCTTTTCTTTTGCATTATTCACTTGCAACCTGCTCCTAGTCAGGGCCATTTCAATGGAATGTTGTGACACCCAGCTACATCTTTTGTTTTCTTAAGTATTGGTAGTTATAGTTTCCTAGCAACATATGGGACAAAATTCCATGAGGGAAAGAAACAAAAGGAAAAATCCTAACCCCCAACACTCATTTATGAGATACTTGTGACAATTTAAATTTAGGAAATACTTGTAACAATTTAAAATCCTTTCAGATAACATTAATTCTAATTCCTAAAAATTGGGATAAGCAATAGTTCCCATTTGTACAGCAACAATGTTTTGTCAGATGAAAATGGCTAATTTCTGAGGAGGAAAAAACCCAAAATGTGTTAAATCTTTCTCTTCGGAGGAACTGAATCAACATATTAATGTCCAATTATGTTATATTTAAGCAAGGATTGTAAGCGTCCTGAAATCCACGTATCTGACTGAAGGCTTATATACAGCCAGCATCTTATATGAACACATAGCTTTTACAGTATGTATGTTGTATAACAGAAACAGATAAAAAGGAGTAAATCTCTGGGGTATTCTTTAGAAATGAATGCATCACTTGTGCGTATTCCTATAAGATATTTCTGTTAAAGCTAATCAGATGACATTTGGATGACTCAACGCTAACCACAAAGGTATATTCAACTTGGTAAGTGTTAGAAATAAATGGGCCAGGAGACAAAACTCCCTTTTGATGGCCTTTATTAAGTGACAACTCTTTACTGGGAATGGGGGGTGCCGCCGCTGCCGCCGCCCCAGGGGTCGTGGACAAGGAGGAGGTGCAGCCTTGTCGCTACTGACAGGTCTGGAGGTCCCACCCTCACGGATAATCCGCAGGGACCTGTGTTGGCTTTGTTGTCTAGGGGGGGTCCGTCTGTTGGTGGTTTATTTTACTNCACCAGTAAAAGAGAAGGGAGTTAACTGGGTTACATGACAAAGGGGTGGGGAGGAAAACTGGATAATACAGCCGAACAAGATCGATACAGTTTTAAACAACTGTAATTGTTTGTTGTTTGTTGAAACAACAATTTGTTTGCTTAATTTGTTTGTTGAAACAACAATTTCAAAACTTAAACTTCATAACCGGAACCGGGGTAAGTAACCCTCTTTTTTATTCATACCAATAAGGACAATTGCTTACCCATGGTCTGAGGAACAGGAAGAGAAGACTACTGCAGAAGAATCCCACAGTGACGTCATTTACCCATTCAGAGGTTACACCATACTCCAGTAAAGGACTGCAGCATACTCTGAACTTTAAGGGCATAACTGACTTCAGCAGGGCTTTTCCCATACAAGCAGGGCTCAAAACTATTGTGACTAGAACATTATTGAAGTGGATTCATTTGATCCTAACAGCATATAATTTGAAGATTGCTGCCATAGTAATTTTAAAGTATCAGAGGGTCCTTATGTTATGAATAAAAAAAGAGGGTTACTTACCCCAGTTCCGGTTTTGAAGTTTAAGTTTTGAAATGGTTGTTTAAAAACTGTATTGATCTTGTTAGGTTGTATTATCCAGTTTTCCCCCCGCCCATCCCTTTCTCATGTAACCCAGTTAACTCCTTTCTCTTTTGCCCGTGCCTCGTTCCCGACCCGGGGCTGTGCAGAGCAGCCTCTACCCCCCGCCCACGGGAGTACGGAGCTGCGCGGGGTGACTTCCAACCCCACCCGCAGAGACACACCGCACAGGGTGGCCCAAACCCCACCTGTGGAACACG